>VHKM01000855.1:0-181028 GCA_007210695.1 Neogobius melanostomus
GCGTTAGGTAAACGACGTTTATTCAGTAACGGAGTAATCTATTCATTACTCCCTCGTTACATACGTCCACTAGGTAAACCAAGTGCACGTTACATTTAGACTGAATTGAGCGCCGCGGTGTCAGCTCACCACAGCAGGAGCATCGGAGAGGTGGAGCGGAGTCTCACGAGTCTGTGCATGAGTGTTCAGTGCCTCTGCTCAAGAAACCAACGTGGTCCCAGACCGCGCTGGTCATCCACACATTACGCGGTGCGGACGCGGGGAGGAATCGATCAGTAATGTTGGAACTTATTTTAACCCAAAGACGCGTCTTTCCCTCGTTGGCCGCGATTGGCACATTTTCTTTTACTCCTTCCTCCTCATCTCTGTGAATACGGCGTATAATTGACATTACATCATAAAAAGCGACGCAAATACTGTCAAAATCAGCACAGAGGCTCCCCCACTCTCCCCACATTCCAGTTCCATCAGCTTACTAGAACATATTTTTCATGACAATAGTAACATGAATACAAACACTAGTCTGTTCACTCCTTCAAACTGACTTTGAAAAGTGCAAAAAAAAAAAAAAAAATCAAAATTTTTGATATAAGCAATTTTTTTTTTGCAGTAACGCAAATAGTTACTGTCCTGGTAACGAGTTACTTTCATTAACAGAGTAATTCAGTTACTAACTCAAGTTTACTTTTTGGAACAAGTTAGTGGAGTAAACTATAACTAATCTACTTTTTAAAGAACGTTCCCAACACTGGTTTATATGCACTGATTTTGATTGTTTAGTCAAATTTCAGCGTGCAATTTTAATGTGCATGTGGATGTGACAATGACAAGCATGCCAATAACTAATGCTGTTTTGAAATGTTGGTTTAACTCAGCACGGGGAAAAGAAAAAAGGGGGGCAACCACAAACAAAGGTCACACTCTAGATCAGTTATTACAAAAGGCAAGGCAAGGCCCAAGGCAAGTTTCTTTGTAGAGCACAATTCCCATACACAAGGCAATTCAAAGCTTCACAGTTTGCAAGAAAAAAATACAAGAAAACAGAAAATCAATCAATAAAACATCAAACATAAAAGTTATCAATGAAGTAAAAGCAAGAGTGCAGATAAAATACTTTCAGTGTTCATATGCAGTAAAGAGCGTTTTCAGCCTGGATTTGAACATTGTCAGAGTTGGAGGCTGTCTCAACATCCTCATGAAGACTGTTCTAGATTATGCATGAAACTGAAACCAGCCTACTTTTATTTTGACTCTGAACCACCAGGGACCCCTCCCTGAAGTTCTCAGGGCCGAGATGTTCATACGGCTCTAACAATGTCAGAGATGGACTTTGGTGCTAAACCATGAAAGACTTGTACACAAGCAGAGCTGTTAATTCATTCTCAGTGACAGGAAGCCAGTGCAGAGACCGGCACTGGACAAGTTGGTCGATTTCCTGGTTCTTGTCAGGACTCGACAGCAGCGTTCTGGATGTACTGCAGCTTCTAACAGCTCGTTTAGAAAGGGCCAGTGAGCAGGCCGTTACAGTATTCTAACCTGCTGGAGACATACTAAGTCTGGTTTTGACACTATTCCTGATCTTAGCAATGTTTTTCAGATGGTAAAAAGCTGATGAATGTTATTGCTTTGATTGTGGGTTTAAGTTCAGGTCTGAGTCCATGATTAATCTAGATTTCTAACCTATTTTTGGTTTCAGAGCGAGAGCACTCAGGTGACTGAATAAATTTGCCCCTTTGGTGTCTGTGGGCCAAAAACAATGACTCAGTTTTGTCTGAGTTTAGTTGGAGAAAGTTGTTTTGCATCCACAAACTGATCGTTCGATGCAAGTGACCGAGAGTATCTCAGGCCTATGTTCACCTCCGTCAGTGACACGTAGATCTATGTATCTGCGTAGTTGTGGTACGACACATTGTTCTGTTATTAGCTGACCCAAATGGAAGCATTACAAGTTGAATAAGAGGGGTCCAAGCATTGACCCCTGGGGGACTCCAAAGGTCATTAGGAAATTTGTCTGAGACACAGTTGCCAATTTCGACAAAGTACGTCCTATCCCGAGATAGGACTTGAACCAGTTTTAGAGCAGTACAGAAGATTCCCACCAGCTTGTCTAACCTTTGAAGTAAGATCCCGTGGTCACTTGCAAAGGCAGCGCTCAGCGTCCAGCAGAACTAAAACTGAGACCTTACCTGCAAGGTGTTCATACGGACTATCATTTGTCAACTTGAATCAGAGCTGTCTTCCGATGCTGTGGTGGGGCCCTAATCCTGACTGGAAAGTATCAAACACATTGTTAGATAGAGAAAGTAGTGAGCTGTTGATATATTAACTTTCTCTAGATTTTCCCTAAAAACGGTAGGTTTGATATGGGCGGTAGTTTCAGTACTTGGGATCAAGGCGCTTCTTCTTAGAAAGGCTTAATGACTGTGTTTTCAAGGCCTTTGGAATGCCCAGTCTCATGGAGAATGCTTTAACTAACTGAACAGTTGTGGTAACAGCTGTCAGGCACAAGACTCAGAAATCTAGTGGTAATTTCATCAAGGCAGCATGTACATGAACTCAGACCGGGATGACCTCTTCGATGTTTGTCATAACAGTTGAAATGCCAGCTCAAGGTATCTGGTGGCAGGTTGCTATTTTGTTGTGGAAATTATGGCATTTTTAATGCTTGGACTTTGTCAAAAAAAATATTGCCAAACCATTGGCACTTAGATTAGAGATTAGTTCTAGGGCAAGTGAACTGGAGGGTTAGTTAATCTGTTTAACTGTGGAAAACAGAACACGAGAATTGTTCCTTGCAGTTTCGATTGATTTTAGAGAAGTACTTCTCCTTTCTCCACGCAAAAACTGGTTTGAAACTTCACAAAGCACTTTCTTTGTAATATCTCAAAAATGACCTGGAGCTTTGACTTACGCCATTTCCTTCGGCTTTCGGCACTCCCTTTCTGTGCCCTGACCGAATCTCACCTCTCCAAGGTCCTTTTGCCTATTGTTAACCATTTAAACCTGACAGGAGCAATAGTATCCAAAAACATTTTAGACGCTTGATGTATAAGATCCAGATTATCAAACTGGAACATGGAAGGATTTCAAATCTGATCATTTCCATAAACTGTGTCCTGTTGTATCATTATTTTTAATAACCCCCCGATTTTAATTGTCACAATCTATAGACCGCCCAAAAGATGTCCCCTTTTTATAAGAATCTCAGACTTTCTATCTATTTTACATACCCCTTTAATAAGATCATTTTAAACCGTGATTTTAATCTACACATAGACAACGTTTTACGACCCATACGCGAGTTTTTTAACTGTTCTTAATTATATGATTTCACCCAACACGTCAAGAGCCAACTCACGAGAAAGGGCACAGTCTGGACTGGCATCACGTAGGCCTGTCCACTACTGTGTCCCGTGTATTGACTTAAGCCGTCTCTGACCCATTACTGTTGTTTTAATGTCACCGGTTTTATCCAGCGAGAATCCTCGGCAAAAACTGTGAGGAAACGAAATTTGCAACCCCTGAAGTGGCTGCAAAATGTTTTGATGGCCTTTACAAACAATATTCCTCCGTGATTTTACCTGCTAACTGCGATTTTATGTGAAATTTAAACGTAAACTACTCATCGCCCTCGATGCAGTTGCCCATCAAATTAAAAAAGATTAATCCAAATCCCTCCACCCCTGGAGAAACGAGGAGCTGAAGCAACTCAAGAGAAATCTGCAGGAAGGCCGAGAGGAGATGGAGGAAATTCAAAATCAACAATACATTTCAAATATTCCGTGACTCAAAAAGACCTACAATACAGCAATAAAAATAATTCTTCCAAATCACCAACCACAAAAACAACCAAAGTCCTATTCTAACAAGTAGAAAATGTTTTAAATCTGATTTTAAACAAACCTCCTTAAATCCCACAGATGCTCTCTGTGAGGGTTTGCAGACCATTCAGGGGAAAGATAAGAGACACCATCAGATGTAATATTTTATCTACCCAAAGTAAACACTGCTTTAAATACATCCTGGTTGTCTATTGTCAAAAGAAACACTGCACAGTTTTGTCCAGGTTAATGCTGAGATCTTGATAAGTTTCTCCTCAGTGAGCCCACCACGTGTTCTTTTAGAACCCGGCCAACCCGTTTTTAAAACATTCTATGGATTCCTTTTAAAGACGAGCTTTTAAACATGATATGAATGCCTCTTCAGACTGGGGTCTTCCCCTGCTGCCTTTAAGGGGGCGGTGGCTGAGGCTTACTGAAGAGAGCAATTTGGCCTGTAATGATTAACAATTTTCAGACCGGCTATCCACTTTACCATTCCTTAAGCAACAATCTTAGAAAAACTGTCTTCATTCCAACTAAATGATTTATTACTTGCAGAAACGTCCTTGAGAAAATTCCAGTCTGGCTTTAGGGTAATACACAGCACGACACGGCATTTTTAAAGATTTAAATGATCTTAGTTAAATTATGACTCACAGAAGGTCACTAAGTGTTTGGTACTACTGATCTGAGCGCTGCCTTTGATACAGTCGACCACTACTTATTCTTTAACTCGTTTAAAAAACACATGCAAGCCCTCTCTGGTGTGTCCACAAATGTTTACATCCTACCTCACAGACAGGACATCATGTAAGCTGTGGAACCTGCTCCTCTAAGGTCCATAAATTACATGTGGTGTGCCCCAGGGTTTCGATTTTAGGCAGTCGCTTTTTAACCGTATATGCTCCCTCTTGGTGATGTCATCAGGAGACATGGAGTCAACTTTCACATAGTTACGCGATGTACACAGTTGTACATCTCCAGTCTCCTGATGACACCGGGGCCAAGGATGCACTTTTAACTGCATTTTAGATCAAATCCTGGATGGCAGATAACTTCTCCAGCCTTAAACCAGGACAAACTGAAGTTTTAAGTCAAAATCGGTCCTGAGGCCCAGAACGAGAGAAAACTTTTAACCTCAACTAAAGTCAGTTGTCCTTTTAATCCTTCCCCACAGGTGAAGAACTGGGCGTGATCTTTTGACTCTGAGCTACTTAATTCCACACATTAAGAATATCACAAAAATAGGTTTTTACCATCTAAAGGAACATAGCCAAGGTCCCGCCCCATTCTCTTTTCGGGCCAACAGGAGATGCAATGCCAGCTTTATCAACAGTCGTATCGACTACTGCAATGCCCTGCTCTCGGTCTTCCCAAAAAGAGTATTCAAGTTACAACTTACAAAATTCAGCAGCTCGTGTCCCTGACAAAGACAGGAGGCGGGACCACATTACAAAACCGGTTTTAGAGTCGCTGCAAGATGGTCCCCGTGTGTTTTAGGAATCGATTTTAAAGATTCTTTTAATGGTTTTTAAATGTCTAATGGTGCTTGGTCCTTCTTATCTTTCAGAAATACTTTTAACCTATGAACCTTCCGGTCCTGTGCTCCTCTGGCAGGGGTCTCCTATTTTCCATCAAAGTCAACAGAAAGACTCATCGGCGAGCGTCTTTCCAATGATTAATGTGCCATCGCTCTGGAACGACCTGAGCGAGGAGCTCAGGACACAGAAGACGTTCATGTTTTATAGAGCAGGCCTCAAGCCACCTTTTAGCTTAGCTTTTTAACTTGATATTTTATTAATAGCCTAATGATAATATTGTTGTGTGTTGTGTGTGTAATGCAAGTGTGTATGGATGTATATGTGGGCGTATTGTTTAAATGTTTATCTGTAAAGCATTTGGGTGATATACTTTCGGTATGAAAAAGCGGCTTTATAAATAGAAGTTTGATTGATTGATTGATATCATTAGTTTTCATGTTTAGCACCAAAAGTCCATCTCTGACATTTTGAGAGCCGTATGAACCATCTCAGGCCCTGAAATTCAGGCGAGGGTTCTCTGTGGTTCCCAGAGTCAATAATAAAACAACGGTGAGGCTGGGTTCCAGTTTCAGCAGCTTAAAATTGGAACATCTTCATGAGGATGTGAAGACAGGCCTCAACTCTGACAATGTCTTCAAATCAGGCTGAAGAACAGCTCTTTTCCGTGCACTAAAGAAAACTGAAAGTAATTTTATCTGCAGCTCATTGCTTTTCTGTAAATTGATTTAAACTTTATGTTTTGATGTTTATTGATTGATTTTTGCTAATTGTAATTTTCTGCAACTGTGCAAGCACTTTGAATTGCCTTGTGTAATTGTGCTCTAACAAAATAACTTGCCCTCTGCCTTATCTCAAACCTCTATCACAGGAGTCTCCTAGTACATTGATGTATTTAACATCCATCACTGCTTTAAGCAGGGGTGAGTAAGCCGGTACGCGTACCGTACTAGCGTACCGTTAGAAAGATTTGCCGGTGTCACGCCGTACCAGGAAGAGAGAAGAGGTTTGCTCTTCAACCATTACGCAAAACAGTAGTCGCCAATAATATTACACGTGAGCTCAAACGCGCTTGGAATGTTCAGCCACTATGCAATATAGACGACCGGCAGACTGTGATCTCACTGCTCTTGTCCCTGAACCTTTGCACACACGGTAATGGCGCAGTTTTTGCAATTTGGCTGCGGCATTCCACCGAGCGTCTTTAACGCATCACAGAACAGAGGGCCGCAGCGCACGGCTCACATGCGCTCCTCCACCTAAAGTGTCACATTAGAATGAGAAGTCCCCTTTACGGGCCTATTGGCTTTTCTGTTTTCCTTCGCGGGACAAACTTTCAACAGCGTGAGACATTGTTTACCTGCGAAAAAAGGAGTAGCGAACAAGTCGGCGCCTGTTTTTATTGTGAAACTCACACCTGCCTTATGCTTTGCTATACCCGTACTATCCGTCTTGGCGGTAGTTGAATAAACACAGTTAAAAGCTACAGCGTCTCATCCATGTCTCCCGTAAAGCAAACAATAAAGTAATACAAGGTGTTCAGAAAATCTGTCAAGAGCACAGTAACCACGCAACCATGATGTGAGCTCGGGGGTTTCAAGAGTTTCGTAGCCACGTTACTTACGTGTTTCGCGGGTCCTCTGTCCGCTGAACCCGAACAGAAAAAGCGGCTGGATTGGTACGTGGGGAAAGAAATCTACAATAACCTTGACTGGGCTGACGGCCGAGAAAGACGACACGGTCAAAGTTTTGGGATTTTAATTGCTGGCTACGTGAGACGGAAAAAATAAGCGGATCGCCAGACATCGTTTAAAACAAAGAAAACAGGGCGTGGCGGAAAGTTTGATCACTTTTTGAAAGATTTGCGGCTACTACTACTGGACTGTGAGTATGCGATCGACGACATGTTGATTGACGCAATATATTGCGGGCGTGAAGAAAGCGTGTCAGGAGCAGGCTATTGGCAGGTGAAGACTTGACATTGGCAAAAGCAATAGAAATCCCCCACCAGTTCGAAATGTCGCAAACACAAATGAAAATTGTTCGAGAGGAGGATGCACAGATGTCAACAGTGTCAAGCAAGCCAAAGTTCTTTGTACGAAATAAAAAGGCATACAGTCACACCCAGCAAAAAGCCCCACCCAACAAAGACAAAGTGTGCAAAACCAAACTAAAAACTGTTCAAAATGTGGAAAAGACCCAAAACACAAATGGAATCAGGGAAAGTGTCCCAGCAAACATGCTCGTGTTGCCACAAACTAAACCACATGGCATCAGTTTGTCGCAGCCGCTCTGTGAGTGCAGTGAATGTGGAGTCACATAACACAAGTGATGAAGAAATCTTGGACATAAACCTGACAACAGATGCAGTACAAGTTGCAATAGTGGCAGATGATAAGTGGTTAGTGGGACACTGACATTTCATCTCAAAAAGTGCAGTTTTCGGATAGATACAGGTGCAAAGTGTAACACACTAACTCTGAACTGCTACCAGTCACTTGACCACACAGGTGAGCTCAAGACCGCCAAGGCGAGTGCTCAGAACCTACTCAAATCACAAAATAAAGCCCGTTGCAGCAGTTTGACCTCCCACTGCAGTACAAAGAGCGCAAGGCCAAAGCGGAGTTTGAAATAGTGGACATAGCACAAGAGAATGTGCTCAGCGGCACAACAGCAGAGGCCTTAGGACTGATTTTAAGGCTGGACTCTTTACAAGACAGCAGCGTAGTGAACAAAGTGAGTAAAGTCAATAATACTGCCACAAGTCCAAGCCCACCTGCCGGTCTAGAAAAATTCCCGGAGCTGATACGCACCACAGGAAACAGGTAAATACACAATCAACATTGACCCAGAAGCAAAACCTGTCGTTCATCCTGTGCGCCGGCAACCAGTTGCACTCAGAGCCAAAATCATTGACAAGCTGAATGAGATGGTAAAGGATGGCCACATCGAAAATGTTGACCAACCAACGGAGTGGGTCAGTTCCATGGTAGCGGTCACAAACAAGTGACCGAAACAATCGCTCCATCCGAAACCAGTAAATTGGTAAGAGGTCTTACGCCAAACCGGATGTATGTCAGTGTCCGCCATGACAAGATGAGTCCGAATTGGGCTGTTGCTTAGGAAGGAGTTAGGGAAAGTGGCCTGTATGCTAACTATCATAGCCACTTTAGCATAGGGACCTCTGATGCTAACTATCATAGCCACTTTAGCATAGGGACCTCTGATGCTAACTCACTGGCGATTAGGAGCTATGTGCCATCCCATAAGCCAATGCGCCAATCTCCCCACCCCCTCGCCCCCACCCTCGAGTGATTCATGCGCAAACCACTGTTGATTGACAGGTGCACATTTAATAATAAAAATAATTTAAAAAAAATGAGATTCTGCACAAGCCAAACTTTATCAAAGTGACAAAATACATGTTAGAGTCACCACAGCTCAGTCACATGGTTTTAAAGAGCCGCCTCAGTAAATGGACTGAAGGCAGTTGTGCTTTTGCTTTCATTCAGTAGAAACTTAAGCCACATGGCTTTATGAAACCGCTGTTGAGATAAAATAAAGGGAAATGTGAAGGATAATTTGGATGATTGTTTTTTTTTTACCTTAAATGTCTTTATTTGGACACTATTTTGTTGTTGGACAATATACAGTAGGGGTCGTATGTGCTTTTGTTTGGCCTGCACTTGAACTTTAAAGAAGAAGAAAAACAGCTGTTGGTGATGTCACTTCCCCTTCCCCTGGGTAAGGACGGTGGAATTGGGCAAATGCTGCTGAAGCTCTAGTTCACTAACTGCATAGAGATCTAACAGCTGAGCCCATGAAAGGTTAAGGATTAGTTGCTAGTGTTAGGACTTAGAGGCTACAATTTGATGGTTTCGGATGCAGCAAATGCCATCAAACGAGAGCACTATCCAATGCGCACAATAGAAGAAGTTGTCTCTACAATGCCCAACGCCAAAGTATTCTCTGTGCTTGATGCAAAGTCAGGTTTTCTTCAGATTGAATTAGATGAGGCTTCATCTTTCCTGACAACATTCAACACCCCAATAGGGAGATACAGATGGCTGAGACTACCCTTTGGTGTAAAATGTGCACCTGAGATTTTTTCAACACATCATGGACCAAATGCTCGAAGGCATAAGCGGAGCTACCGGTATCATGGATGATATCCTCATCGCAGCACCAACAATGAAAGAGCACGATGAAATCCTCAAAAAGGTTGTGGAGAGAGCCACAAGCTACAACTTAAGATAAAACTTCAACAAATGCCACATCCGCCAAACAACAGTGCCTTATGTGGAACATTTGATCACTGCTGATGGACTAAAGCCAGACCTACTAAACTGAGGTGTTATGGCTGATTTTAACTTTAGCTATAAAACAATAACAAGCCGTCTTTAGGGTGTCCGCCGTTTGACTCACACAAAAAAAAGCACTTTCAATAACAAAACTCACGTTGCCAGTGTCGATTTAATTTCCAATCTTTTATTTTCTTTTATATCAAAGTCCAAAAATGCGTCGTGCGTGCGTGCGGTCAAAGACCGTGTCGGTCACCCTCCAAACTAGTCTGTTTTTCCCCCACACCTGTCTCCCCTACTTGACCTGATTACCTGTGGCCTAGTTTCCTTAGACCCGCCCACTACCACTATAAACACGTGCTACAATTTAGAAATACTTTAATGATTTGTTAACAGAAAATATGGCCTTAATTAGATAATTATCTCATTTTAATCAAAACATTTTTAAACTATAATTTTGCTCTAACATGAGGCTTTAAGGTGCATGCCGCCACCTACAGACAAAGAGGGTGGGCGTCGCTTCCTGGGATTTGTGACTTATTTATCAAAGTTTATTCCCAACCTAAGCGAGATTGATGCCCCCGCTCAGACAGCTTACCAAAAGTGACGTGGAGTTTGCATGGCAGCCAGCTCAGCAGCAGGCATTCGACAAACTCAAGCACCTGTGCACTCATCACCCAGTACTAAAATTTTCTGATGTGTCCAAACAGGGGTTAAAGTGGGATTTGGGAGGTGGGGGAACTCTAACCTTTAACAAGCAGTAGGAATCGCGCTACATTTTATATTTTTTTATGTACTTAGGTACTGACATGTAGTCATGGGTTCTGAATAGATACTGTATTAAGGTATTTGATACTGTAATTATTTTATTTTCCAATATTTTTTAATACCTTGAATTATTTTTAGATATCCTTTAGTAGGTTTTAACAATCATAAATGATTGGAGGTCTATGTGATTTACTAAATGAACAAATTCTGCTTTTGCCAGATCCACTCTTTTGGGTTCTTCTTAGATGTAGGACTGCAGAGCACCATGCCTGCCCAGAGAGGAGCTTAATAGATTATAGAAACAAATAAAATGTCAGGATCCACTTATTCAAAGAAGGCCCAACCAAAGAAATGAACATGTGTGCTGAAACATTACTTATTAACAATTTTGGCTTGTTATTATGTTCTTTATTTAAGAAAATCCTCTTTCACAGTCAGTGGTGCTTACAGCAGGGCTCTTGCAGGCTGGTCGGGGGTGAGCCTCCCACCACCAAACTTATTCATATTTTTGGGATAAATAAATGAACATTTAATTATCATCACTGCTTGAACAGAATAGAATTGGGCCTAAACATAAAAGTTATATTATATTTCAGCATTTTAAGGCTTTGGAGGGAAAAAAAGAAAAAAAAACACAGCAATAGATTAATACAGAATAATAAAGAGCCTAATAATAAACTAGGACTACTCAGAACTAAACCAGGATTAAGCCAGGGCAAAAACATGCAATATCAGGACTAAGGCAGGACTAAATCATATCTAAACCAGGCCAAAGGCCTAATACAGAATGAGACCAGTACATCTCAAACAACATGACTAACTCCTGCTCAGCCACTGCTCCTCAGCGCTGAGCAGACAGACCATGGAAAATAATAAATAAGGGCGGACCAAACGCTGTTCTGTCCAGACCTCGCGCTTTACGAAAAAACTCAGTAAATGAAGCGCTCCTTGGAGATGGCACGCTCATCCACATATTCAGCTTCATCCTCGTTTACCATGTTAACTTTGCAAAGAGCATCTCTGTGCTTGTACATTTCCCACAAACACGTATTGAATGAAGTCAGAGCAGAAAGGAAGAAAAATGCACCTGTCAAATGAATGATTCAAATGTTTATTAGTAAAGTTAGAGCCCAGGGAGCGAGGTTTAGCGTGTTGACCGGTTAAACACGAGTGCTGGTGGTGCAGAGCAGTTTTCCAAAACTCACGTTCCATCAGCTTTATCGTCCGCTTTACAAACATCCACAGCTGAACTGGTGTTCCTTACCTTAAAGTCGCTGGTTAAGCCCTTTGCACCGGTGAAGGCAGGAACACACGCTGCACCTGACGCGGACCGCGAGGAGTCCTGCTTCTGCATGGATAATCCGAGCAAACACGATTCATACTGTCCTGGTGCTGCGGTTTGATAAAATCTGTCAGTCCGTCCAACGATAAGCCTCCTGTTTTCTCAGTTTAGCGTTACACCGTTAACAGAGCCATGTTTTCATTTGAGCCCGCGCTGAGATGATGGTCCGGAGCCAGAGGCACACTGCTACGCAAAGTGCCGCGAACTTGCTGTGGAGCTACGCGAATGGGGCGCGGATAATGCCGGAAAAAATATAATTTTTATGGAAAATGAGGTCAGATTTTATTTTTTGGCCCCCGGGACGCATATTGAGTAGGCCCAACCTAGTACTTTTATTGCATTGATTTATCTCACAGGCAGAATTTCGTATGTGCGTGATAATGACAAAGTTGCAATCATGAACTTTTTTTGCCATGCGAAGGTGGGGGAACGCCGTTCCCGACCGTTCCCGCCCACTTTAACCCCTGTGTCCAAACCAGCGGAGATCTATTGTGACGCCAGCAGCACTGGACTGGGAGCCGTGCTGGTACAAGATGACCAGCCTGTGGCCTTCTCATCTAGATCCATGACCGATGCGGAGACGCGCTACGCGCAGATTGAGAAGGAAATGCTGTCCATCGTCCATGACTGCACAAAGTTTCACCATTACATATTTGGGAAACATGTCACTGTCTTCAATGATCACAAGCCACTTGAGGACATTTACAAGAAACCATTGTTATCTACCCCAATGCGCATCCAGAGAATGCGTTTGAGACTTCAGTGGTATGACATCTCTGTCAAATACAGAAGAGGAAAAGACATGGAGCTTCCAGACACACTGTCCAGAGCACAATTGTCCTACAAAACGCCTGAGGCAGGTACATTCAGGGCTGCCAACTTTTCACCAAACTTTGGAGTGAGACATCGGCCGGTCCTGAGCTGGGTGCCCTTTCTCATGCGATAGTGTCCCGTTATCGTATAAAATTATAAGCCAAAAACAAGTGTATGATTTACATGGATGAGCACATCAGGAGATGCATAATGTATCTGTCAGAGGTGAGTCTGGCACCACCCCACATGACCAACAGAACCTGTTTAAAGTGTGGCAGGGCACTTCAAAGGGGGGATTTGGGGTCCTCCCCAAGAGATTTTTATAATTCAGATATGATTTCCTGCAATCTGATGCATTTTAGATCATAAATATTACTTTTAGCTGGTCTATTTACTGGTGTTAAAGAATTAATTTTCTGGCCCCCCTTCAAAATGGGGCCCCTCAGTAAATGCCCAGTTAGCCCCCTTCATCGTTACGGCCCTGCCAAATGGTACAATGACACAAAGCATTGTGCATATTTGAGGACAGTCAGTCACATGCAGCTCAGAAACACGTTTAAAACATCCCCCGCATTGAAGTCAGTGATAAAGTTTGACTTGTGTTTCCTGTTATCATAATGTATTCATTTTATATTAGTCCATTCAAATATATATTTCAACGAACACTGGCATCACTTTTAAAAACAATTATGTAAGGCATTGTTTGGCTTCTATTTGAGTTTTTAGTCAAGTTTCTCTGCGTAAGTCATTCCAATTATTACCAACAAAAAGCATGAGCTTTAGAAAATCAGAAAATGTTATTCCTTGTCTCCTGCAGTATGTTAGAGCATGTTTGATGATTAAACTTTGAATATGATTATTCAATGTAATAACTATCAGAGGCACATAGCGTAGCCTGCTCAGCACATCGACCTGCAGTAAAAATGTCCACATCCCTGTTTGAAGCTTCTGCAGTCGCTCCACTCGCACAGCTCACCTTATGTTTATCCAACAGCTGTTTTTATCGTATTGTAGTTTGCAACACAGTCTCACTCCGAAAGCGTCATAAATTGACGAACGGTCACTCGCCTTATGCGTAATATAGAACGCAAAAGGTACCCGTTTGCGTCTCCAGTAACGCAATGGGTTTGTAATGTATTTGAATGAGAGTCCAGGCGCGGCTCATTTGACGATATCGGACAGCTCATAGTATAGAACACGTAGTACAAATTCAGCTCGGTTTAGCCAACTATAAAACAATCAAAAATGCAAAAATGACTCGCTGTGTATTTGCAATTACAATAATGCTAAAGAAACATTCAAAATCACAGTCAACACTCGCTTGAATCCCTCGCAAGACAGGCAAAAGCGCATTCAGCACGCATACACAAGCGCAGAACTACAGTATTCATATTTGCGTGAATCTGAGGCCAAACTGTTGTTCATCAAAGCCAAAAAATGATGGATCCAGGACAAACCAAGCCGGACCCAACCCAATCACAAAAACTTCTTCAGGAACTTTTACAATATGGCATTGCATTACAGCAGTACGTAGTTTAAAGCCTTTCCCCTACCTTCTGCTGTCTTCGTGGGACGAGTTCTCCAGTATTTAGTCCCACAAGTGGCGTGTCATGGTCCGGTTTTAATCCATGGCTTGCCGGGTCTTTGCCGGGCTTGTACCCGGCCAAGGTGCGCTGTCTTCGGGTTAGCTTTGAGCTGCGGCCCGCTGGAGTCCCATGGAGGATCGTAACGCCGATTTACACTTCCTCTGCAAAAGTCCTTTGGGTGAAAGTGATGCCAAGCGTCCACGATGATATAAATGTCCTTATGTTTGCCTCGGTCAGACATTTAAGGTTCAAAGATAAGCATTTATTGATCATATGTTTCATTAGGCGCCAATATACAAAAACACGATCAGCTGTTCTGATTGACACCCGCGTCAACCAATGACACGCGTTCAAAACTGTGACGTCACTAAAAAGGCGGTCAATCTATATTTTTTATTGTAAAATATTAGTATTACACTAAACCTGCACTGCTGATACCGACTATAGCATTATTATTATTTTTTTGCAGTCTGTTTACTTATTATTATTTACTGTGTACACTTTTTGTCCCCACAAAGTCCTTGTATATAAGATACCACTATTTACTATTTCATTGTTGTTTATTTCACATTTCCTGCCTATTTGCACCCTGAGTGTTTCTAAGAGCTGAATGTAACAAGTACATTTCTCCATTGTGAGATCAATAAAGGCTATTTTATCTTATCTTATTAGCCTTATTTACGTCATTGAGCAGAAGAATCTGAAAGCACATTTAAGGTTTGGATTGGAGGCCTTTTTTATTTTATTTTTAGAATTATTATTTTTATAAATTTTTCAGCAATTAAAGACGGTTTACTTCACACATCTCTTGTATGAAACAGGTGCATAAGAGAATGTATAGAAGTCAAACGTAGAACAGGAAAAAACTCTCGCACACTGTATACTTGCAACACCAGTGTTCCTTTATTTGATGCAACGTTTGGGCCAGTGGTCTTCGTCAGGCAAAATGTTTTTTATGAATGAGAAGCCATCCTTAAATAGGGTGTGGCCTGCATCACAGGATGCTGACATAATGGCCTATGGCAAAACGTAGGCAGCATATACAACATACATCCAAACACAAAAAACAAAGCCAGGATATAGTGAATAAAATATACATATGTACATATATACAATAAA
Source organism: Neogobius melanostomus (assembly GCA_007210695.1). Taxonomy (NCBI): domain Eukaryota; kingdom Metazoa; phylum Chordata; class Actinopteri; order Gobiiformes; family Gobiidae; genus Neogobius; species Neogobius melanostomus. The sequence goes on from VHKM01000855.1 coordinate 15,289, forward strand.
AACATCTAGTGGCACATGAAATACATATGGGAACTGGATATATAAGACAGCTCAAAATAGAGAAGATTTGCCTAAATATATGCAAATCAACATGTACACCAAGGAAGTTAACACAGCCTATAAACATAACATGGCATTGGAACCTCTATAGAGGTGTCAATAGAGAACTCTCTGTCTCTGTTCTCTGTCACCTGCATAACTCAGTATTGGGCTCACTCTGCTACCATAAAGGGCACATCTTAACATCCGACCCTGAACTCTCCACTCAAGGAACCCCCTCTTTTGTCAATAGGAGGGGAAAAAATTTAAAGACTATTTGGTCCGTGCCAATGTCAGCCCCAAAGTCACATCTACCCAGACACTATTGACACCTATCCCTAATGGGAATTACAGATGTGGGAGTTGTGCACAATGTAACAACACTTATAAAACTTCTTTCTTCCAACATCCCCACAGTGGTAAAAAAAAATACCCATTTGCATCCACGTATGTGGTCTATTTATTGCGTTGCCCTTGTGGTTTAGCATATGTGGGAAAACCATAAGAAAATTAAAACAAAGAATAAGCGAGCATAAGAGCTCAATACACAGAAATGACAGAGAATAGCTAGTAGCTGCTCATTTCAACGATGCACATCATGATGTCAGTGCTCTATGTTTTGAACAAGTCTCTCTTATAGAGGAGGAGACCATGACAAACTTTTGAAGAAAAGAGAAAGCCTACTGGATTGTAACTTTACAGACCCTTACACCCAAGGGATAAATGTTTTTCTATAGAGGTTCCAATGCCATGTTATGTTTATAGGCTGTGTTAACTTCCTTGGTGTGCATGTTGATTTGCATATATTTAGGCAAATCTTCTCTATTTTGAGCTGTCTTATATATCCAGTTCCCATATGTATTCATGTGCCACTAGATGTTTTTATTGTATATATGTACATATGTATATTTTATTCACTATATCCTGGCTTTGTTTTTGTGTTTGGATGTATGTTGTATACATATGCTGCCTACGTTTTGCCATAGTGTGCGAGAGTTTTTTCCTGTTGCGTTTGACTTCTATACATTCTCTTATGCACCTGTTTCATACAAGAGATGTGTGAAGTAAACCGTCTTTAATTGCTGAAAATTATAAAAATAATAATTCTAAAAATAAAATAAAAAAGGCCTCCAATCCAAACCTTAAATGTGCTTTCAGATTCTTCTGCTCAATGACGTAAATAAGGCTAATAAGATAAGATAAGATAGCCTTTATTGATCTCACAATGGAGAAATGTACTTGTTACATTCAGCTCTTAGAAACACTCAGGGTGCAAATAGGCAGGAAATGTGAAATAAACAACAATTAAATAGTAAATAGTGGTATCTTATATACAAGGACTTTGTGGGGACAAAAAGTGTACACAGTAAATAATAATAAGTAAACAGACTGCAAAAAAAATAATAATAATGCTATAGTCGGTATCAGCAGTGCAGGTTTAGTGTAATACTAATATTTTACAATAAAAAATATAGATTGACCGCCTTCTTAGTGACGTCACAGTTTTGAACGCGTGTTATTGGTTGACGCGGGTGTCAATCAGAACAGCTGCTCGTGTTATTGTATATTGGCGCCTAATGAAACATATGATCAATAAATGCTTATCTTTGAACCTTAAATGGCTGACCGAGGCAAACATAAGGACATTTATATCATCGTGGACGCTTGGCATCACTTTCACCCAAAGGACTTTTGCAGAGGAAGTGTAAATCGGCGTTACGATCCTCCATGGGACTCCAGCGGGCCGCAGCTCAAAGCTAACCCGAAGACAGCGCACCTTGGCCGGGTACAAGCCCGGCAAAGACCCGGCAAGCCATGGATTAAAACCGGACCATGACACGCCACTTGTGGGACTAAATACTGGAGAACTCGTCCCACGAAGACAGCAGAAGGTAGGGAAAAGGCTTTAAACTACGTACTGCTGTAATGCAATGCCATATTGTAAAAGTTCCTGAAGAAGTTTTTGTGATTGGGTTGGGTCCGGCTTGGTTGTCCTGGATCCATCATTTTTGGCTTTGATGAACAACAGTTTGGCCTCAGATTCAAGCAAATATGAATACTGTAGTTCTGCGCTTGTGTATGCGTGCTGAATGCGCTTTTGCCTGTCTTGCGAGGGATTCAAGCGAGTGTTGACTGTGATTTTGCATGTTTCTTTAGCATTATTGTAATTGCAAATACACAGCGAGTCATTTTTGCATTTTTGTTTGTTTTATAGTTGGCTAAACCGAGCTGAATTTGTACTACGTGTTCTATACTATGAGCTGTCCGATATCGTCAAATGAGCCGCGCCTGGACTCCCATTCAAATGCATTACACACCCATTGCGTTACTGGAGACGCAAACGGGTACCTTTTGCGTTCTATATTACGCATAAGGCGAGTGACCGTTCGTCAATTTATGACGCTTTCGGAGTGAGACTGTGTTGCAACGTAATACCGAGGGAAACGTGTCTCGTGTTGTTTATTGTTCCGTACCATGTGTAATACACCGCTACCGGTCACACAGCCAATCACACGCGAGCTGAACACACCAGGGCGGAGCTCAGTGGCGAGAGATCGCTAGACAGACAGACAGACCAGCCAATAGCGCAAGAGGAGCTTTCTCACATACACACACACTGTGGGCGCTCGGGAAGCCGCCGAGAGACACACGCACACACAACAGAGGAGCCGCGGACGGGCACACAGACAAAATGAAGGGTCTGCAGCCGCTCGCTGCAAAAAGTCAGGGATATTTTTTGGTTGAGCGTGTGATATGAGGAGTGTGGCGTGAGAGCGTGTGAAGCCACTCAAAGGCGTGTGTCTCACGGTGAAAGCGTGAGAGTTGGCAGCCCTGTACATTAGAGTGTGTCTCTATGCTAAGCTTCCTGTCTGTAAGTGATGAGAAATATGCCGAGCTACAGGAACGCACTAAAGATGAACTAAGCATTCTCCTACAGGTCATCCACCAAGGCTGGCCAGACCACAGTAGGGAAGTGCCAGGGTTGCCAACTTTCTCTCAACCAAATACGGGACATTTTTTTGTTATTTTTTAAAATTGCCAATACAAAACAATAACAACAACAAACTAATCAACACTGCGTGAAAAAAAGAATCTCAGATTATTATTTTTTTGCATCTTGCATGGACACACTGATACAGTAAACTGGTGGGGCACAAGGTGTTCATGCTTTTTTTTTAAATTTTTACTATCAGATCTACTAAACGCATTTGCCACCACTTGTCAGACTAAAAAGAAGCATGTAACCACATATCAGCAAATACCCACGGAACAAGCTTTACAAACAACACTTATTCCCAGAGCATCAGACCAACATTAAGGCAAAAGTTTACTCTATAGACGGCTGTCAAACAGCTCCAAAACATCATTTAAACAGCAGACTATGAAACAGCAGATTACCTAATGCATTCACCCAAATGATATGAGAGCATAAAGGAGTCGTTTATGTCCTGCTAAAGTTAACAACAGCGCTGAACCCGGACAGATGTGAACCGTGTGTAAACATGGACTCACCCGCGTTCAGGAGCATCGCGTCCTCCTTAGGTACATAAATGCACGGCGAGGAGTCGTCCAAAAACCGAAGAATATCCGAGTATTCCACCGGTATTAGCTAGTTCTTCATAGTGTTTACAGAGACCGCGTGTGAAACTTTCAACACTCAATATAAGGGACAAAAGACATCCCGTACGGGACAATCCTATTTAGATAAATATACGGGACTTCCCGGCTAATACGGGACAGTTGGCAACCCTAGGAAGTGCCCATACCTGTTCAGCCATACTGGGACTCACAGAGCCAACTTGCAGTAACTGATGGCATAGCCTACAAAGGGATGCGGATTGTAGTTCCCCCCACCATGAGAAAACACATGCTAAATCTCATACATCAGTCTCACCTGGGAATGGTGAAAAGCAAGCAGCGTGCATGTGAAGTGTATTGGCCAGGTATGAGTGCAGAGATCGACAACATGATCAGAAACTGTGCCAAGTGTGCGGATCTCCAAAACAGACTTCCCAAACTGCCGCTAATGCCAACAGAGACGCCTGAGCTCCCATTTGAAGCAGCTTCTGATCTGTTTGAGTTCGAAGACAAGCAGTACATGCTACTAGTGGACTATTACTCTAAGTACATTGAGGTTGATAGACTCAAGGATCAACGCAGCCGCACAACAATAGAGACTCTGAAAGCTCAGTTCAGCAGGCATGGTATCCCTGCCATTCTGCGGACGGACAACGGTCCACAGTATGCATCGGTGGAGTTCAAGGAGTTCTGTGAGAGCTACGGCATTCAGCACAAAACATCTTCACCTCACACACCACACTCCAATGGTGAAGCACAGCGGGCAGTGCAAACAGTGGAGCAAAGCTCCAGACAAACATCTTGCGCTGTTAGACTACAGAACAACACTACTTGAATCAGTTGGACTGTCACCCGCACAGCTGCTTATGGGCAGGAGGCCACGTAATAAACTGCCCACTGCTCGTGCACTACTGAAACCTATGAGCTATGACCCTCTTCAAGTTAAACACCTTCTGGACAAAACCAAGTGCACACAAAAACTCTACCACGACAGGAGAGCAGCATGTCCCCGCCCAGATCTACGGTCCGGAGATGAAGTCAGGATGGCACCGTTTCCTGGCAACCGGAAATGGACCCCTGCAGTCGTCGTACAGCCACACAGCTCTCCTCGGTCCTATGTAGTGGACAGTGGAGGCAAGCTGTACCGCCGCAACAGTCAACATCTTCGCACCAGCACTGCAACTGCCAATCAGTCAAGGTAGTAACTGAATACATGTATTTAGAATATTTAGAATACTCATTTTGGGTAACTGTATTCAGGTACAGTTACTGAATACAGTAATATTAAAGGAATACGTCAAAGTACTCGTTCATTCAATTTCAGTTTCATAATCATAACATTAAGAAGACAAAAAAGGTCAAAATGGCCGGGGAAAAGTTTAGCTCTGTCCTTTTGGGCTCTGGGCATTTGCAAAGTGCTTTTTTTGCATTTCACATTAGTGGTAAATAAGTTTAACAGGCCTGTAACAATAGCCTAAACATCTTCTTAATCATATGCCGCATTTATGCATTATTATGAAAATCAACGTGAAAGTATTCTAAGTATTCAGAATACAGTACTCTGTTTGGACTAAGCAGTGGAATACGTTAAAGTATTCTCCCAAAACTGGCTATATTATTTATTTATATATATGACATAGTACCGCCAAGAAAAAAAAGCTACTTTCACCCTGGCTTTACGTATCATCTTCAGGAACTCCACAACCAAATCATTACCAAATATCATATTTCAAGCCTATTTTTATGTCCATAGGAAATGAGGAACAGAAAGAACTGGCCTCACAGCTTCAGCTCAGATGAAGTAGCTTCATCAAACAATGAGACAATTCCTGCTCCAAACTTACCGTCAGTCTGTGCTTGAACGTTGACATCTGTCTGTGGCCTCAGATGAAGACCGTCAGTAGACACATGTTCTCCGTTGTTTTCCTTCACGATCTGACCCACTCGTGTTATCAGTTCGAGTCGTTCCATGTCTTTCTGTTTGACATATCTGAACCTGCATTGTTTAATGAGGTCCTTCAGCGGCGACTGTAGTTTATAATGTTTTAATGAATCTGCTGCTCCTCCTCTGGGCGGCAGGAACAGCAGCAGTGAGTGTTGAAACGCCTGGTCGCTGAAGTTCTCCAGGACTGACTGGAGTCTGGTCTTCTGCTGCTCAGTGAAGTCTTCAGGCTGTAGGACCAGGATGAAGACATGAGGTCCTGGAGCAGAGAGCTTCACACAGTCCTCCATCAGAGCAGACACAGAGGCCTCAGGGACGTCTGAGTGGAGCAAGTCTGGAGTCTTCACCAGCACCATGTTCTTCCCCCTGTACTGCCCACTGGACTTCTCACAGCAGTCAGAGTGTCTGAACACAGTCTTATCCAGGAGGAAGTTTCCCACTGAACATGTCCCAGACGAGCTGTTTCCCAGGAGAAACAGCATCAGCTCAGACACTGCAGAGAATCAAACCACTGAGGTCACACAAAGGAAAGTAAACGCAGCAAAGTAACAATAAAACTACATTCAGCATCAAATATATTTGTGTATATAGAATATAAATTTACAATTGTATATATAAAGTAGTTACTATCGGTTACTGCTCTTTTATCGGTTACTGCTCTTCGTGAGTTTTTAGACGAGTGAGGAATAACAAAAAATTCAAAATAAAATGATTCCACAGTAACTTACTGTAAGGTGGAAGTAGTTCATAGCTGCTGATGCGTTCTCTATGATAACTTTTTACTTTCTCTGGAACAGATAAAGCAACAAGTCAATGACCTTTAGAAATGATTAGAAAGATTTAAAAGAAAATGTTATTAACTTCTGATCTACTCATACATGTAGGCTACTCAACACAAATTCACATGGATTATTGAACAAAGTAAAGCGTCATTTGGTCGATCAGCAGCGAGCAGGTCTGAACCAGGACTAAACCAGGACTAAACCTGGACTAAGCCTGGACTAAACCAAGACTAAACCTGGACTAAGCCCGGACTAAGCAGGACTCAGTGTATTGAACTGAGCAGAAACACATCACTGTCATATATTATGTGCACTTTGTGTATTGCGATGCATTTGGTTATTGAGGAGCCAAAACTTATTTTTAGAGCAAAAAAAAAAAACAGGATTCAATTAAATGCATTATTTGCTTAATAATCCCCATATAACCATGAATTAACCCCGTATGTTCCGGACCTTTGCTTGACTTTTTTTTTTCCAATTTGGACTTTGATGAAATTTAATTCTTGACCCCTGGTCTAGGCCTGTACACATACTTCACTGTAATCAAACTGCAAACTTTCATTTTAATTAGTTCTATAATAATGTAATAATTCACACAAATGTCATTAATATAATTACAGCTAAACTCACCTGCCATCTCTCTTCAGTTTCAATCTTTCTCCTTTTGTCGAAAACACGGAACTGTTGTGCACAGTCCAAGCTGGAGGTGCGTCTGCTTTTCATAACACGGAAGTCTTTATTTTAGTTCATTGTGTGGGAGGTATTCATTTTACATTGGTTACTCAATAGCGGCCTCTTGTGGCGAACCGCAGTCATCACATCACACTGCAGCCTGTTCCTCGCCTGGCCTGTCAAACTACTGTACAAGCTTTTTCAAAGACAAACAGGCTGTTTCTCAATTGATCGATCCAATATAGGCCTAACAGATTTTATTTATTTATTTATTTCATTCAAAAGTGTCATCATGCAATCACCAAAAGACCGCCAATCCAACATAGCATGAATGAAACGGAGCAGAGGAGAAGAACAACAGATAGGTCTATATTGAGAAAATAGAACTGGACTTTCTAAGCATAGCTTATTTAATATTAGAATTAAATTCCTGTAGAAATGTCATCCAACCAAAACCAGTTTATAAACTGGTTTTAAAAATTTCATTCATAAAACAGTTGTTTTCGTAAGCATACTGTCGATTGATATTTTATCCAGTGGCGTTGTATGTATGTATGTATATTTGTATGTATGTATACAGTGCCTCTCGAAAGTACTAATACGCCTTGAACTTTTGCACGTTTTGTCATGTTTACAACCCTAAATGTAAAGATTTTATTTTGAATGTTTTACTGAAAGTTCACACACAAGTAACAGACAACTGTGAAGTGAAAGCAAAATGATACATAATTCTGTTATTTTTCAAAAAATAGAAAAGTGAAAGGTGGGTGTGTATAAGTATTCATACAGCATGACTTAATACTTTGTGGAACCCCCTTTTTGCTGCAATAACAGCAGCAAGTCTTCTGGGGTATTACTCTACAAGGTTTGCACATGTAGAGACTGACATTTTAGCCCATTCCTCTTTACAAAACAACTCAAGCTCTGTCACATTAGAAGGAGAGCGTTTGTGAACAGCAGTTTTCAGGTCTTTCCACAGATTTTCAATAGGATTTAGGTCAGGACTTTGACTGGGCCATTCTAACACATTAATATGTTTGTTTTAAACCATTCCATTGTAGATTTAGCTTTGTGTTTAGGGTCATTGTCCTGCTGGAAGGTGAATCTCCGCCCCAGCCTCAATTCTCTTGCTGACTCCAGTAGGGATGTCACGGTATGAAAATTTTACCTCACGGTTATTGTGACCAAAATTATCACGGTTTTCGGTATTATCGCGGTATTTTTTAATGTGTGTTAATAAGCTCAGAAAGCATTGATAGTCCTACACAAACTGAAATAGTTTCAAAAAGTGTAACAGTGTTTGTTATATTTAAAAAATACAGACAACGCCATATCAAAAGTGCAACTTCACATCAAAGTAAATGAAGTATAACTATGTATTGTTGATCGTTTGGAGGTTATTACATGTACTATTTATAGCGCCAGAACCATGTTAGAATATTTTCAACTAGATAAACCCTCAGGAATATTGTTCTCAGTTTGTGTCCTTCCAGTTTGCTTTCGCTCTGCAGATTTGGGAAAATACCATCAGACTGTAATCATTGTTAAATTCATAATAATGCGGCGAGAGTGACTCTATTGCATTGGCGACTTTAATCTGCCCTCCGGGAGCCCTGTAACGCATTGTGCCATTTCAATACGGAGGTATCTGCGAGGCGGTGGCGCTGCGGCTGCACTATGGGGCGACTCGTTGCGTTCTCCCTCAACCCAAAGTCTGCACATCATGCATTTCAGCTATAACGTTAACTTGCCTTGCATTGGCTATAGAGTTGTGGGTGATGGTCACGCAGATGTGTCATGAGGTTCGAAGTGCGGCTGCCTTTCGCAGAAACTTTTTTTCCTGCACGTCCTGCAAACAGGAAAACTGTCTTCTATCAGCTGCCCCTCGGGCAAGACGGTAATTTTTACCGTCAAAATTTTACCGGGGTTTACCGCTACACCGTTTACCGTGACAACCCTAGACTCCAGCAGGTTTTCCTTCAAAATGTCCCTGTATTTGGCTCCATCCATCTTCCAACTATTCTTACAATCTTCCCAGTCCCCGCTGAGGAAAAGCAGCCCCATAGCATGAGGCTCCCCCCACCATATTTGACACTGGGGATGGTGCACTCAGGACGATGAGCAGTGTTAGGTTTGTGCCATACATAACGTTTTGCATTTGGGCCAAAAAGTTGAATTTTTGTCTCATCTGACCAAAGCACCTTCTTCCACATGGTAGCTGTGTCCTCCATATGACTTCTAGCAAACTTCAAACGGGATTTCTTATGGCCTCCTTTCAATAATGGCTTTCTTCTTGCCACTCGTCCATGAAGGCCAGATTTGTGTAGAGTACGACTTATAGTTGTCCCATGTACAGATTCCCCCAGCTCAGTGGCAGTACGTTGCAGCTCCTCCAGAGTTATCTTAGGGCACTTGGTTACATTTCTGACCAGTGCTCTCCTTGTTCGGTCTGTTAGTTTAAGTGGACGGTCGTGTCTTGGTAAGTTCGCAGTGGTGCTATACTCTTTCCATTTCCGAATGATGCTCCGTGAGATGTTCAAATCTTGGGAAATCTTTGTATAACTTAACGCTGCTTTAAACTTCTCCACAGCTTTATCCCTGACCTCTCTGGTGAGCTCCTTGGCCTTCATGATGTTGCTTAGTGACAAATTCAAAGTAAGATCTTTATGTTTATGGTTGTAAACATGACAAAATGTGCAAAAGTTCAAGGTGTATTAGTACTTTTGAGAGGCACTGTATATAAAAAAAAAACTGTTCCTCACCCTCCGCGGGCGGTCTCTTTTTCCTCCAAGCTCGGGTCCTCTACCAGAGGCCTGGGAGTTTGAGGGTTCTGCGCAGTATCTTTGCAGTTCCTAGAACTGCACTTTTCTGGACCAAGATGTTTGATGTATTTCCTGGGATCTGCTGGAGCCACTCCTCCAGTTTGGGGGTCACTGCCCCGAGTGCTGCAACCAGGGGCGCAACGACCCACTTTCTGGGGGTATGCAGACACACAGCCAGCGCCCCCTGTTCGGAGGCGGCCAAGAGCGGAGTGGAGCTGAGTGAACAGGTGGAAGATGTGAGTGACGGGGCTCCTGTAGCCGCCTCGTCACTCACGGACCCCGCTCGCCTTTTTCTCTCTTATGGCCCAGGACAGTGCTGGCGCTGGGAGCGTTCGGGCCATTTCCCCAGAGCCCCCCCTGATCACAAAGGGGGTCATTTATCAGGTCAGGGGCTAAATTGAGCAAACTCTTGGTAAATGATTCACAACATTTTATTTCCATTTGTTTTTGTTGGGGCTGGTAACCAACAAAACACAATAATTAATAAAGGAAAGCGAGACAAGACAAATTATCATTTTACTTGCAAGGAGAGACAGACAGAGATTTAAGACTCAGTTACAAACGAAGCTGGGGCCAAACCTCCCTTGTCCGCTCTGAGTTCTCTGGATGCCTACCCTTGTGTTTTATTTAGTTTTTCACGTCCCTCGCTACAATGTATTGCTCTGGTCTAAGGGAAGGGGGGTTGCATACCAGAGCAGTAAATAACAATTTGCAAGCACACAGTATTTTACACAGTATCCATTTTTCTCGTCCTTGAGACAGTCCCGGTTTTGGACACACACACGGCTGCTCAATGTTTCTGTTTATAAACCAAAATCTGTAACTCAAAGCAGAAGCATTAGTAACATCTTTCCAGTCAGCAGATTATGACGTGTAAGATAAGCAAAATATAGAGAATAGCAATATTTATCCAACAGTTTTCCAGAGGGTAGAAAAAGTCCCACAGTAATATAAGTTTGGACGACTTTAATGAACTATGTCTGGATGATATCGAAGCCTGCGTTGCCATGGTGATGTCCCGGTGAGCAGTTGGTCACACGGCCGTCTCACACTCGGTGGTGCGGGTCAGGCACAGCCCACACTCACACCTGAGGGCGGAGGGGAAGGTGTAGGTGGGGTCCACGCCCCTGAGGCAGTGGGGCAGTCGCACCGTCACCAGGCGGCTCTCGTTGTAGGTGCAGACTCTCTGGAACGACTCGATGTACGGAGGGTCCACGATCGGCTTCTGACCAACAGAGAGAAGAACAAAAACAATAATACTGACACTGTCCTGTCTCGTTCCCACAGGTCTCACCTCCCAGGTCTCACAGCGCCCCCAGCAGGCGTCGGTGGTGACGTGCAGCCCTCCACAGCCCGGTTTCTTGGCCATAAACGTGAACTCTCTGACGGCACAACCGGTGAAACGGCGGAGGTTCAGCGCCGACGAGGAGAGAGCGATGAGGAGGAGGAAGAGGAGGAGACTGAGGGAGAGGAGGAGTGAGTCATTATTCAGAAAACACTTCAGAATATTAACAACTACAGCCTGAGGTAGTAGTAGTAGTTTATTTTTTTATGCGGTCATTATGAACATTTAGATCTTAGGTCACATGATTTTCAAAGATCTTATACATTATACAATAAGAAAAAAAAAAGTTTACATTCAGAATGTAAGTGCTAAATGATGCCTGACCGAAAGAGGTTTAGGCTGAAGTCGAGACTTATTTTGCCAAACCCCTTTTACAACTGAGACACTATGTCCAAAGAGACACATTATACAGTTTCTCTTATACCAACGATGGAAACATGTGAGCACAAAACTTCAACTTCAACAATCAAAATGATATTATGCATCCTCGATCAGGTGCATCTTATTTCAAGCCAAGTATGATTTATTATAAGTGCATTAACATGTGTTTTTCTTTAAATTTCAGGGCAAAAATACTTTTTATTTATTTACTTATTTACATACAAACTCAAATCCACTTATTTCTGGACTTCTTTTTGCAGACAGTATATTTATGCTCCTTCACACATGAGCTGTAATTGAACAAAGCCATAAACCTCCTTTTACAACATTTTACTAACAAATCATGAGTAACTGTTAAGAGGTTAAACTTATAAATATATAACTTTTTTGCAGCGTGTGCCAGAATTAAGGCAATATTAATATCAATACAAAGCATTAGATTGGACTCAGACTAACATCAACTACATTTCTTTGTGAAATAATGACATTGCACAAAAACACTCATTCAGCTGCGGTTTTAGCTGAAATTGTATAAAATATTTAGCTAAAAAGTTTCCTGTTCTGGCCAATTTTCTGTTTACAAATCGTTTTTTTTACAAGGCTATAAAAATATGGTATTTGGGCAATAAATGTAAAGCTTTGACTTGCTGCTGCCCGTTTAAACCCTGTATTAACTTGATAATCCAAGCCACTGGCACAGAATGGCAGCCACAGCTCTGCCCCAGGGCCACTCTGATAAAAACATTAAAGCTGACCTGAGAGACGGGCTCCAGTGCAGCGCCATGTCGTCCTGCAGAATCTTAAACTCTCCTCACGCCATCGTCGTGTCTTTATAAACCGCCTCACTCACAGACTCCGCCTTCTTGACCCTGCATGGCCTCCGTAGCCGCCGGCCCGACTCCTCTCGGTGCATTAACCTGATGAGGGAAAATCCACGTCTTTGTGCAGATCCCTCCGAGCGGAAAAACTGATTTTCTTCACGATTTAGGCCCAGACTTTGACTTGTTCAAACTCGATGCTTTTCGAACGACGTGATTTAAAGGTTTTTGTGCGAGCGGAGCCAAGGAAACGTCTGGTGATGTGATCGGAAAGACAGAAATGTTCTCTGTGTTTTGAGTTGAGGCTTGTTGCTTTGGGCCGTGGGCGGGTGGAGTCCGGTGATGAAAAGGAAAGACATGTTTTTGCTGTGATTTCATCCACTTTGACTCCATTCAATCAATGAAATCATTTAGCTCCTGGTCTCATCTGCTTTCTACTTATTTATATTAGGAAAGAAATATAAACTCAACACGCGCTGAACTCAATCACATGTCGCCAATTTGGCGCCCTGGGCAAGATAAAAAAATCATAATATTATGCATTTATTTTTCTGTGTGTTTCTTGACCCAAATTAATTAATAAATTATTATTTTTTCCTATCCCAGTCGTTTTGGAGACACTTTGAAAATGGAAAAGTAAATAAGTTTTATATTTGTCATTGTACAATGAAATAGTGTTCAGGTGTTAGTCCTGAGCTGCTGCGACTGAGCCGCGCCGCAACTGTGGGTCGACCTGAGCCGCATGTATTTGGAGGTCGAGGAAACCTGGCTGCCTTCAGTCTCCTGTGAAACGGTGCAGCGTCTCCTGGGTTTATCCCTGTTTCAGAGCGTGGTGTCCTGCACTGATCAGACCTTCCACCTTCCTCTTCCTCCTGCCCAGCTCCCTCCGTTCCACAACAGTCTTTCACCTGTACATTTATTATGATTAACATTGTTATATGATTACATAAAAAACATCCTTAATGAGTAACTAAACACCAAATCAAGTTTTTTTTTACTGATAAACTGTCTCAATGGGTGTCTCATAGTGTTGTCCACTGGTCCCTGACATTATTCTGACATTATAGCGCAAACATGTGTCAAATCCTAACTTTGGCCTGAAAACGAATGGGTTGCGCCCCCTTCAGGGTAAACTCTGCTACTAAATTAGAATTTCCTGATTGGCTGGAGACGTGTCCACGGCCTCCACAGAACATCATAAGCCGCACCAGCTCCACACATCGTCATCAGGTGCTTCCCATTGTCCTGCACCTGTACCTGTGGTTTATAACCAAGTCCCTCCCACGTAATCTGTCTGCTGTGATTGTGCCAATGCAAAGGCCCACACACTCACCCCCCACATGTCACCCCCAAACTTCAGAGACCGCCTCTTTCACAGCTCGTTTTGACTTTTGTTTGTGGGTGGGGAAAGGCTTTGGCCCGTTTAGTTACTCTTTAATTAATCAAGGCTGTAGCCGGGGTTTGGTGTCGGGGTTTGGTGTCAGTATTGGTGGGGACACTTCACTGGTTCCAAGTGCCTCAGATCCGTCGGTCCCAGGACACTCCTGAGGGAGTCGACTACAGAGGAAGGATCCTGGCAAATGAGAAACATCAGTATCTGGTGTGACCATCACTGACTCACACAGTGTCCCTTTATTGTTCTCTTTCCTCTTGGCCATTGTGGAGCCTAAAGCAGAAATAGGTGGACTTATATGTGAGTAAGGTGATCAACCTTCAGTGAAAAAGTGATCTAAAAATTATTGTTTCAGGTCTTAGTTGTTTATCCAATCAGAAAGCAGAATAAGAACCACATTTTGGGTTGCCAGATCCAGTGTTAATTTCGTCGACTAAAATATTTCGTCATAATTCTAGTCAAAGTAACATTTTCTGTGACCAACATGAGACTAAAACTAAAGACAAATGATATCAATTATATATCATTTAAATCCACTGTCAAAGGAACAGCTCTGAGCTTTGTTCATGTGGAGAAAAAACATGAAGCAAAGGATCTTAATTAATTTAGTCAACTTTGCATGACTAAAACTAGACTAAAATTGGAAGACAATTATTAGACTAAATCTACATGAGATCTTAATCAAAAGACTAAAACTAAATTAACATTATGTCAGAATGAACGCCCAGAGCCCTTTCCTCTCTCATTTGGATTATTGAGTGAGTGATGCTGCGCTGCCCCCTGCTGCTGAACACCGGTCAAACACAGGACAGAGCCACATTTGTACAAACTGTATTTAATGCTGAAGGAACAAACACACAGATTAATGGATAAAGTGCAGCTAAAAAAACAATTACAAATGTTTACGCTGGAGGATAAATCTGATACTTCATACAAACCAGAGAGCGAACAAAGTACTGCATTTATTTCACTTCTACGTTCTGGATCAACTCGGTACAAAAATCGGAAGCACGACCGTTTATTAACCGTCAAACATCCACAAAGGCGAAGATTATGACGACGAGACAAAGACGAGACGTTAAATGTTACAAAACTGTTCAAAATGTCGTTATTACAAAACGCGTTGGTACGAATAAAGCGTCTCCGAAGAGTCACGTCAACACTGACCGAAAACCAGAGGAAAGAGGATTTATTTTCATCTCAGACGAGATGAAAACGAAGAGCAGAAACATGAATGAAGGCGACGCTGCAGGAGAATAAGGGAATAAATTATATGTAGAGAGATTAATTTGAAACAGCTACTGTAGATTATTGATATGAGGGGAAAAATGTATAAAAAAAATGTAAGGGATATTTCAGGATTTTGACATTGGGCCTCATTTCCTAGTTATCCAGAGTGTTGTTGATGTCTGGAGATATTTTTTCCTAAATTCATGCAGTTCTTATATTTGAAGAGTCTAGTGGCGCTAGGCTAGGGCAAGGCTAAAGCATTTCTATGGTATCAGTTAACCTGCATTAAAAACAGTCTGACCCACTCCACAGTGCACCTGAGGTAAATCACTTATAACACCAGACTAACCATATAAATGTCTGTGTTGATGGAATCATTTTAACCATTTTGCATTTAAATATTTGAGCAGCATCAGCTTCGTGGCTGTAAGCTAACGCAGCGGCGGAGTGATCTGCGAGAAAATAGTCCCTCAAAATGCGGTAATTCATGTGATACAAGGTCAGTTATATTTCAAACATGATTCTATGAACACAGACATTTATATGGTTAGTCTGGTGTTATAAGTGATTTACCTCAGGTGCACTGTGGAGTGGCTCAGACTGTTTTTTAATGCAGGCTAACTGATACCATAGAAATGCTTTAGCCCTAGCCTAGCGCCACTAGACTCTTCAAATATAAGAACTGCATGAATTTAAGAAAAAATATCTCCAGACATCAACAACACTCTGGATAACTAGGAAATGAGGCCCATGAAATATCCCTTTAAGTGACAACATCTAAATAATGGATCAAAACAGGTTTCAATTTATGATTTTACTTTGTTCACTGGAAAATGACCGCCTTCAATGAGGAAATGACATAAAATCGCTTGAATGAAGGTTCTTCATGTTGAATTTGAGTCGGGAGGACACTGTGATTTTGACTGAACGATCACTCATCATGGGGAAAATCTTAGGTCGTACAATGAGACAAAGATTTAAAATAGAACCATCGTACGACCTAAGATGAGCTGAGACCGACATCAGGCAGAGTCTGATATTCTGGAACAGTCATAACAGAGGCCTGAGCGAGTCCGACATTTTACGGGACTTTCCCTGCACTTTTCCACGAAAATAAACCCTGCTTTGAATATGGGGTAGGCACTTATAAGCTTTCTTGCTTCGGCCTAAAACTTTTTTGTTGCTTTGTTTGTTTTCTGCACTGCAATAATGTTGTTGTAAATAATCACTCAAATAAATCCAAATCAATCAATCAATTCAAGTAGATTTTGTCATTTCTTCGCTAAGGTGATGATTATTTTTCCAGTGTTGATATATCAGTTACAACAAATGTTCAGAGGGATTTTGGATCTTGTTTTTTTCCTTTCAAAGCTCATTAATCAGCAGGAATATAGTTCCATGAGCCCTGTGTATATTCCTCCCGTCTTTAGCCGCTGCCGTCTCCCACAAAGGAAACGACCATACTTGGATTACAGCGTCATTTCCTGCTACACGTGGATACCAAACATGTCAGTATTTGTGAATGAATAAGCGTGGGGAAAACATCATAAAACAAACATGGTAAAGGTTTGAGTTTTGTCTATTTTCACTGAGACGTTAAGGAGAAAACTCGCTGTAAGAATCTCGTTTTCAGCTGCAGCGTCTCGCCTTAAACGCAAAGTTCTGGGAAAAGCCGTTATACAAACCACTTCAAAGCAAATACTTAAAAATATATTATAATAAAGTGAGTATTTTACAAAAGAGGGAAATTATACATGAAGAAAAGCACTGCAGTTTGCTGGTGGAAGAGTTTTCGCCGCCATGTTTCATTTAAAACATCGGATTCGCAAACTTCAGGTCGAAAACAAAGCTAAAGTTATGGCACAAGTGTTTACTCTGGAAAACTGGAAGAACCGAACTCCAAACTCCAAACACAACCCGAGCTTTAGGTCCAAATGTGTTTCCTGCGTCGACAAACAAGAGCAAAATGACTGAAGTTCAGCATCGCGGGTTCAGAAAGTTTCCAAACTCCTCCATTCACAACAAGATGATGATTATTGATCTAAAACCTGCACTTGGGCTTAAAGTAAAGGCTTTAGGAATTATTACAACTATTATGGTCATTAGATTTGAGGCGAGACGCTGCAGGTGAACGGGGGGAAATAATAATGTAGAGATATTAGTTTGAAACTTTGACAGTAGATTACTGACATAAATATGAGGGAAACATGTATTGCAAGTTTTCTGTCATTTTATGTTTTCATATAAAAATAAGGTCTTTGATGCATAAAAAAAACTTAATTAGGCCTAGGCTAGGGCAAGGCTAAAGCATTTCTATGGTATCAGTTAGCCTGCATTAAAAACAGTCTGACCCACTCCACAGTGCACCTGAGGTAAATCACTTATAACACCAGACTAACCATATAAATGTCTGTGTTAATAGAATCATTTAAAATAACTTATATTTGAGCAGCATCAGCTTCGTGGCTGTAAGCTAACGCAGCGGCGGAGTGATCTGCGAGAAAATAGTCCCTCAAAATGCGGTAATTCATGTGATACAAGGTCAGTTATATTTCAAACATTATTCTATTAACACAGACATTTATATGGTTAGTCTGGTGTTATAAGTGATTTGCCTCAGGTGCACTGTGGAGTGGGTCAGACTGTTTTTAATGCAGGCTAACTGATACCATAGAAATGCTTTAGCCTTGCCCTAGCCTAGCGTCACTAGACTCTTCAAATATAAGAACTGCATGAATTTAAGAAAAAAATATCTCCAGACATCAACAACACTCTGGATAACTAGGAAATGAGGCCCTATGTCAAAAATCCCGAAGTATCCCTTTAAGGTACTTTATATCTAATTTGAGTTGATTTAGACTAATTTAAATCCACTTGATATCAGACACTTTTACATTAAAAAACTTTTCTTTATCACTGGAAATGAAAATGTACTTGTTCCATTGGTGATAAGAGGTTTAATATTAACTAAGATCAGACCAAATCCACTCAAACTTTAGATTAAATCTCTTAATTCCAGTAAGGTCTGTCATTCCTTCCATAAAATGACCCTTCTTTTCCCAGTGCGAGAGTGGAATGAAAACGGCCCTAAAGTTTAGTCCCTGTGTATATCCCTCCCGTCTTTAGCCGCTGCCGTCTCCCACAAAGGAAATGACCATATTTGGATTCCAGCGTCATCTCGGTCACAGCCTTTCCTGCTACACGTGGATACCAAACATGTCAGTATTTGTGAATGAATGAGCGTGGGAAAGACCAGGGAGCGACACAGACATGATGGAGTCACTTTCTGGAAAACTAGTCGAGAAAATAAATATAACGGGAGAGTTTGGTCTATTTTTACACTGACATTAAAACTAAGATGTTAAAGCTGGAGTAAGATGAGCCACACTTACATTTTGAAAAATAAAAGATTGTTCTTGAAATGTGAGATTATAGATTTAATCTTTACATAAAATTGGAAAATGTGGCTGTAAAATAACCACACTTTTTATGAAGAAGCTTTTTTTCGCTGTTCAGAGGAAATTTTTGGCCTGATCCCAAAAACGATCGTCACAAACAAACACAAACATGCAGGTACATTCTTTTCCTGATGCTGGTTGATCATTAAGTTCGGTATAAAAGCAGATTAATAATTTAGGAAGATTTCTTCTTAAATAAACACAACTCTCTTGGTTTTCTCAAAGAAGATATAATGGGGTAAATTGACCAGAAACGTTGAGGTAAATTGAGCTCCATAAGAACAATGAATGACCGTTTTTGTTTATTGGTGGTTCTGGGTCTAGTAGAGACGAGCAAATTAAAATTAGATTTTACATTAAATTTTTTTGGGATTTTTTTAGAGACAAAATGTAATAATCTGCAGAAGTAGCACATGAAAAGAAAAAGATTGTTATAATAAGTTTCTGGAATAAAATTGCTAATGGGAAACAGTGAATCGTAAAAACTGAGCCTTCATGATGTTTAGTATTAATTTCACCTTTAAATCTGGTGGTTCAACTTCCCCAAGGTCTGGTTCATCTTAAAACCACATCCTTCAGATGATTTTTGAAGATGCAAAAGAATAGAAAACATCCCAAAATGTGTAGAAATTGTACAATTTTGCATCTATTGTTTACGGTTTTTACACAACAACCACCAAAGCAAAGAGTGGCTCATCTGACCCCACTCTCCCTTACCTGATTGTCCCCACACAAACTTTGACTTTGTTTTATTTGGCCCAAACTCGTTTCTAGCTCTCACAATCCCTCCTTCATGTCCGAATTGTTCAAGCAAATTGTTTATATGCAGGTTTCACGCCCGTGTACAGCTTTGAGCAGTGGAAAAGTGAAGAAGGAGGGACCACAATATCTGTTTCCTGCTGTGTTTACAACAACAGAAAGTCAGGCCCAGCTTTAAGGAGAAAAACTAGCCAGATATCGATGTTTCCACCTGCAGCGTCTCGTCTTAACGTTTATTGTTACGACACGTGAATCCTGAAGAGTGAAACTTTCTGAGCCCTCGGTGACGCACGAGTTAAAGCGTTAGAGACTCGGAGGTAAAACGTCTGTAGCGACGCCGTGGTTTGTGTTAAAGGTCGATGTCGGGGAAACACAAACCGCTGAAGGGAAACACTTGGGTGAGTTCAGGCCACGGCAGGATCACGGGTCGCGAGACTCGTACAGCAGCTTCGCCGCCTGGAAACAGAGACGTGTCAAAAGTTCATACAGATATTCTACTATAAATAAGCCCAATGCCCATCTCGGCTCGCCCGGTGCATTATGGGTAATGGAATGTCTTTTGGCCAAACAGTAATGATAGTTAGCATAAAGCAATGAAGAAAGCTCTGATTTGGAGCGTTTTAACGGCTGGAAAGTTGATGATTTAAAGCGTTTTTGTCATGGCCATGGAGCCTGTTACAATATTAGCTTAAAGTCTATTTTTACACCAGGGCTGCGTACGGAGATAGACAGAAACCAAACTGCCATTCATACAAAGAGATGCTTCAAAAGTGACGACCAGTCTTTGTTCATATAGTTGGAATAACTATGGAATAACTATGTGAGAAAAACATTTCTGACCCTTGAAGGCGAAACTGTGGCCTCATGTCGCCGATATTCACAACATTTAAACTGAAATGAGAAATACATAGAATCTCTTTTTGTGTCAGTAAGGAGGTGGACAGTAGACAAAATCTTTTTCTTAATTGTGACCAGAGAGATCCACATACACACATAGGCTCTGCCTCTAAATGTACTTTATTTTTATTTTTTTACGAGTGATCTGATGGAACAACAGAGCTAATCAGTCGCTAATTTGACAGACGGACATTTACCCACTATATTTAACATCAACACCATTTTGGAACTTTTCCCTGTGAAGACGAATTCAAATGATTTAAAAAGTGAGGGTGTCTGTGTCGGGCTGATCCCAGGTCCTGTCGTTCCCCTGTCCGCGATGGTCCGCTCCTGCTAACGGAGCCGCCCTGACTTTACCCTTTCAATATATTCACAACTTAAATATTTGTAAGAAATGTCACTTGAGACTTATAGTCTGTAAACCAATGCCTTATAGTTCACGGTTATGGCTCAATATACTTCAGTGTTCACGCTCCGCTACCTGAACTCACACATTTCAATGGCGGTGTGGTTTGTTTGGGCTGAAATTAGGAGCTGATTGACTCACACATGTGCAGTCGAGATGGGCATTCGGCTATATGTGCAGTCCTTTGTTTGTGTTTCATTTCTGGCTGCTATAACCAAGAGAAGTCAGGAACAAGTAAATCTTAATGAGACCCTTTGTGACGCCGTGGCTGCACAGACGTTTGATTTAGTCACACTTGGGATATTGCGGATCCATCTTTAACAATGGAGTTTGTGGAAACCTGTTCTTTACCTTGTGCATGGCAGTGAGCCACTGCGCTGCCCCCTTGTGGTCCTGCGCGGTCTCCAGTCGGAGCTGCTCAGGGTCCTGGGAGCCCATGGGTTTGTACTGCAGCAACATCCCACTGGCCCTGGAGCCTGGAGGTCAGAGGTCAGGGGTCACAAACACACTCACAACAAACTACACAAGAACGACAGCAGCAGCATGAAGAGACAAACGCTTAGAAACAACCACGATGGAACTAAACTGCAGCTACATTTACTTCACTATGTTTTTAAAGACTTAAGTGTCGTCAGGTTCGTTTCTGCAATTCTTGTTTAGAAAGTAAACAGTATAAAATGTACACAAGGGGGCACCGTAACTGGGGGTGGCAACATGTCAAATTGAATGTCTTTTAATGCCCAAGTACTAGAGTTATAATGAAAAAACAGTGTATATTTAATTTCTCAGAGTTGACATCAGCAAAATCCGACTTTGTTAATGTTAGAACAAAGGTTTTCTTGTCAAAAACATCCCTACTACATTCACGCAGGTTAGAGTAATCTTTAGGCCCTGTTCATTTAGCCGTTTCTTCTTTTACGGCTTCAATCCTTCCTGGTTTTATTGCAGCATTATTCAAACCTAAGACTAAGTTATTCCCACAGCTGCCAGCAGGAGGAGCCCCAGGTAAAGTTCACCAGATCTAGACCAGTATTTCATTGTTAATATTTAAATCTTAGTATAAAACGTGAAATGGTCTGTTTTTAAGCCTCATCTGCAGGATATGTCCACTTTAACATGGGCAGTTGCATCAAACAAGAGCAGAAATGTATATATTTTATGGGATTAGCAAAATAGTTGATTGATTCAATTGCTATAGAAACTTTGTGTTTGGCCAAATATAATAAAGTTTCAAGTAAAAAAAAACTAATGCTGCTGGTTTTTGGGGGAATCCACAGGGACATGGGACAGAGGGCTCAAAACTGGGACGTCGGGGATGTTTGACCCAGTCATAGTTTCTGTCCCAGGCCTGATTAGTTGCTGCTAACATTAGCATGCTGCCTCTAGCTCAGGTGTGGGCAAACTTTGTGATGCAAGGGCCACATTGGGTTTTCGAACTCGGCAGGAGGGCCGGACCAGTTTGGAGCATTTAAAACAAGTACGACTCAGTGTGACTGTAATGACACATGACAAAAGTGCAACAAATTGCAGCAGTCATGTCGTATCCTTTACATGTCAGTGAAAATATTGATATTGTTCACCCTTTAAACCAGGGGTGTCCAACTCATTTGGGTCGTGGGCCGAAATCCAGCTTCCGGTGGGTCGTGGGCCGCATATAATGTAAACAGGAAAATACTATTGAGAAACTTATTCCAATAAATGAAAAATAATGAGCTGTGATTTTAAAATACAGTTGATTTGGTCAAAAGCCCGACAGGACTGTAATAAATAATGATAACGGCTTACACTTGTATTGCGCTTTACAAGCCTGTGTCACAAGTTTCTCAAAGTACACTGTAGTCATGATACTGTAGTCATGATACTGTAGTCATGATACTGTAGTCATGATACTGTAGTCATGATACTGTAGTCATGATTAATTCACTCCACACTCTGTGGTGGTAAGCTACTATTGGAGCCACAGCCGCCCTGGGCAGACTAACCATTTACCACGTGGCTATAATGTGTTACCCTGATCTCTTATGTCAGTGCCCTCTACTGGACACGTGTAAAATTCTTTCCTCTTTTTAAATTTAAGTTGCCCCCTAGTGGCTGGAATGAGCATACTGGTTATTTCCTTAAACATTCATAACTCCGCACAGGAATGGGCTAGACACCTACTTTTTTTTTTGGAGTTTGTGCTCTACAAGTCAGGGGCCGGATTAAATCAGCCTTAGTTTGCCCACCTCTGCTCTAGCTGCTCCATTTTGCTGCGATCAAAAGTAGGATTAAAGTTAAAACCAACTCAGTGATTGAATTCTCCAGTGCAGCAGCTCCATATTCACTGAGCTTTAGTTAGTAATGGTCCCAAACTTATGCAGTGAAAATAGTCAAATGTCATTATTTTCCAAGACATATACAATCAAATTAAATGCTTTTGATGGAGATGTTGAATGAGACGGTTCATGCAAAGTTCACAACAGTGACCCACAAACAGAACCAAACCTTCGAGGAGACCCTGACTGTCCATCAGACTGGTGTAAGTGTGGACGCTACAGTCTGCAGCAAAGAAGAAGAACAAAAGCACCGGCAGAGACAGAGAGAGGGTTAGTCTGAGGAGAGTTATGGATTAGATCAAACCCAGCACAGTCCAGTCAGAGGAGGCTCTTATTAACGTGTTATTAACGTGTTACAGTGCTGACCTCCGGGAGAGTTTGGGTCCGTGAGGATCTGTAAACTCGACACGCGCGTCAGCTCCACCTCGAAGTGCGACTCCCCGTCCAGGAACAGGTATCTGACGGAGACACAGCGCGATAAACAGAGCGTTAGTGAGGGAAACATGGGGAATCATTTGTGTTAAAGAAAAACCCTGATCCATCGACCTCTAAGCGTAAACAGTTCAGTGAAGTTGAAAAAGTCTGACCTGTGGTTGTTGGAGAGGCGACACGTCATGGTTTCATTTTTCTCCGACGTTCCCAGAGTCACGACGAACGTTCCTCCTGCAAAAGAAAATCACAACAGATCAAACGAGTTCTTTAGAAACTTCACCAAAACAAAATGAAGTCTTTGTTTCTTTGCTTCCTCAAATCAGAAACGGCTCAAATTCTCTAAAGTCTTTTCTGCGGTGAGTAAAGATCAGTTTTATTTTTATTAGCCGGGCTTTGCTTCATCAATACTGTACGAGATGATTTCCCAGCATGCCTCAGGGCTCAGATTGCCGACACGAGGGACATTTGTCGCCGGCGGCA
The DNA here is from genome assembly GCA_007210695.1 of Neogobius melanostomus. NCBI lineage: Eukaryota > Metazoa > Chordata > Actinopteri > Gobiiformes > Gobiidae > Neogobius > Neogobius melanostomus. Next base: position 39,039 of record VHKM01000855.1, read on the forward strand.
CGAGGTCGAGAGGTATTTATAGAAACTGAAGAGTGACTCGATCATGAACAGGAGAGTCAGAGAGTCATAGAGAAAGGAATGATGAAAATCTACATTTTTAAAACCACAGTGGACACAACGGGAAAAGTTGTGAGGGCATTTTATGTTTCAGATAAACCAACTATGGACTAGAGCCGAGCGATTTTACCCCCCAAAAAATCTGCAGTTTTTCTCCCTTTTTTGGTTGTATTTTCATCCTAATTTTTGTCACTGTTTTTTCAAGAAGCTTTTAGATTTGAGTAAAGTTAAACTGGAGAAAATGTGCCCGGTTCAGGCGCGGTTAAGAGGTTAAAAACACAGAGAAAAGACATGAAATCGAATGTAGTAATACTTAGCCATGTTTTGTTTATAATAATAATAATAAGCGATTTTTTAAATAAAAAACTCGATTTACGTTTTGATCCCCCCCCCATTTAAAACTAAATAACTGTGAGCTATAAATATATATTTATTGTATTTAATTAAAGTGAACCAACAAAAGACAAAATGGCAAAGGCAAACCCTTTCTCTAACTAAAAAGTCACTATGCAGCAACAAAGATTGTTAAACATCCAAATTATTAATACTGTATTTGGATTAAGCTAATAAAACAACACAAATCCTAACTGAGGTAACTGAGGCACATTTGTACAACAGGACCTTATTCCTCTAAGCAAAGGGCAGAGAGCTAAAAATAAAATAAATATCTAACAAAAAAAATCGATTTTTTTGAAAATATGAAGAATCGATTTGACCTACCAACTCGATTTTTAAATCAAATTGATTTTTTTCCCAGCCCTAACATGGACCCATGTAAAACCACAGCAGCCTGTTCCTCCGCACATGACTTTTACACATGAGCAAAACCTTTGTAACTGAGCAATGTCTCGACTTCCAAAGAAGTTTTGCTTTAACGTCTGTTGGAATATAAATAATAATACTTTATACTGACATTTACGGCCTTTATATCAGCACAGGTGATATAAAAGTGTTTGTAGCGCTGTACCTCCGAGCAGCACTTTGAGCTGCTTGTCATAGAAGTCGAGTTCCCTCTGAGAGACCAGGCTACAGTCCGAGCACTGTCTGACCGGGTCCACGAAGCACATCCGCGGCAGAGGCAGCTTCTTACTGCAGCATTTATCACAGAAACAGCGGCCGCAGCGACGGCAGTGGTGCTGCAGGGGGCGGCAGAGAGACGGGTGTGAGTGGATTACAGGTGGACAACCTTGGATTATGTTGTTATATTTGTAATCGATGCAAAATGCCTTTTACATAAAGATGATTGTTTAAGACTTTACATTGCACCTGTGTGAAGTTAGCCCCCACGTAGTGTCTGATTTACTCCAAAGTGGTGTCATTGGTTAGTGCTTTGTTTGTGCACATAAGTGAGTGTTGGTGCCAGCCATACACTTTCAGTATTGACTAAGTGAGAATGAAATTGTCTTTTGCCTCTACCAGGACAGAGACAGCTGCACATCTGCAGGACCTGTCGTGCACATCTGTCTGTTCAGAGTGTGTCCTGCCTCCTGCACTCTGCTCTAAACCGTGTGTCAGTTCCTCGTCATCTCCACAGCGCTGTTTGTGCATCGGTGCAAAGCAGACTTGAGTTGGAGGTAACCAATCAATGATCAATAACTCAAAAACTGAGCACGCACACGCTCATTTTGTGTGCACTAAGCACAAAACAATGACACTACTTTGGAGTAAATCGGACACTGAGGGGGGCCAACTTCACACAGGTCTATATTGCACATTGTCCAGCCAGAGAAAGCCTATTTTAAAGGCTGTGGTTTAGGGCTGAAAGATACATCGTTATCGTATCTATATCGAGATATGAAATTTCAAAACATTAAAATTGAAAATAGCAAGATATAAACGATATAGATTTTCATCAATAAAACTACTCTTCGTTATTATGTTTTATTTTTCTGAAAAATGCCTGGTTTTCACCTAACCCATAGTTATATCGTATTATATCGATATCGAGATATCTGGCATGAATATCGAGATATGAAATTTTGTCCATATCGTTCAGCCCTAATGTGGTGCCACTTTAAAACAAATATTTTTGTTTTACCAAATTCTTTTTAAGTTTGAGACAATCGAGATGCAGGTGTTTCACAAATCACAACACTTTTCTAACAAATGGGCTGAAATCAAACTGACAGCAGAAAAAGTTCTTCCAAGTCGCACATTTTAAAAGTGGTGAAAAGTTGAAATTGAGACCTTTCTCCTGATGAAGTCGAACTTGGTGTCACACTGCATACATCTGGAACACTGAGGAACAGGAAAAGAGAGGAGGGAAGTCAAAACACGTACATCAGCAAAAACAAGACACGGACCAAAGACTAAAACACACTGCCTGGTTTAGACGTTAACCTTTTGTGCCATTTTGAACAGCATAGACTTAATAGATCATAATGTAATAGACTTGAAAATATTTAGTTTCGATGGCGTAAGTCGTGTATTAGTAAAAAAACAAAAACAAAATGTGTTAAAAAGCAACACAGAAATGCCCTGTAATGCAGAAAAACAGTTTTAAGGCCGACTTCGCCTCTGGTCAAAGTTTCTCTCGTCTCATCTGTTTGACTTTCTGTGGATTCACTTTCTTCAGCTTTGGCCAAAACAAACACAGAAGGAAAACTGTGGAAAACTACTGCTTTAGAAAAATAAGAACCAGAGGCAGAAACAGGATTCTAACCAAACACATACTGACTAAATAATTCTACTCTCTGCAAAATCACTTATTAATATAAATCAACACTTGCTACTTGAACATGAATAACCAAAGAGACAGTGTTTAAATCCATGTTACTGTTGCACGAAGATAAACATGCAACACATTCACTCACTGCTCCTTTTGAGACATTATTTGGTGTTTGACATAATGAAGTGTTTATTGGTGTTTGTGGTCTGATTCTTTCTGCAGCTGTGTGCGTGGCTCGGAGTAAAACGCCCAACTCCATAAAACACAAAATAAACACGAAAACAAACGGAAAAGCAGACAGGGACTTTCACAATAAAATACATGCGGTCATACAGTGGTGGAAAAGGCATCAAAATAATCAAAAATGACACGCGATTATTAAACAACTACTGTTAACACGACCAACAATTGTACAGATAGATTTTATACAGCATTTTATTTATAGATAAACATATTTAAGATTAAGACTATAATGTGTTTTAATACCGTTTTAACCTCTTACCCCCCGGCTGAAACAAGTGCATTTTCTCCAGTTCAGCTTTACCCAAATCTAAAAGCTTCTCGACTGCAACGCCTCATTTGAAAGCTAAGACCTACAAAACTGATTGTGACTTTTTTTGTTGCGTTGTTGCCGCGTTTTTGTCACATTTGTCATTTTTTGGTGCTTTCTTCATCGCTCTTTTTAACCTGGCTTTTTGGACACTTTTCCAGCATATTTGTCACCGTTTTTGTCGCTCTTTTGTCACATTTTTGATGCATTAATGTCATATTTTTGCTGAATTTTTGCCTTTTTTGTTGAATTTTGCTACTTTTTTGTTGAATTTTTGCCACTTTTTTGCTACTTTTTTGTTGAATTTTTGCTACTTTTTGCTACTTTTTGTTACTTTTTGTTGAATTTTTGCCACTTTTTTGTTGAATTTTTGCCACTTTTTTGTTGAATGTTTGCCACTTTTTTGTTGAATTTTTGCCACTTTTTTGTTGAATTTTTGCCACTTTTTTGTTGAATTTTTGCCACTTTTTTGTTGAATTTTTGCTACTTTTTTGTTGAATTTTTGCCACTTTTTTGTTGAATTTTTGCCACTTTTTTGTTGAATTTTTGCTACTTTTTTGTTGAATTTTTGCTACTTTTGCTACTTTTTGTTACTTTTTTGTTGAATTTTTGCCACTTTTTTGTTGAATTTTTGCCACTTTTTTGTTGAATGTTTGCTACTTTTTTGTTGAATGTTTGCTACTTTTTGTTGAATTTTTGCCACTTTTTTGTTGAATTTTTGCCACTTTTTTGTTGAATTTTTGCCACTTTTTTGTTGAATGTTTGCTACTTTTTTGTTGAATTTTTGCTACTTTTTTGTTGAATTTTTGCCACTTTTTTGTTGAATTTTTGCCACTTTTTTGTTGAATGTTTGCTACTTTTTGTTGAATTTTTGCTACTTTTTTGTTGAATTTTGCCACTTTTTTGTTGAATTTTTGCCACTTTTTTGTTGAATTTTTGCCACTTTTTTGCTACTTTTTCCTGTTTTTTCAAGAAGCTTTTAGATTTGAGTAAAGTCAAACTGGAGAAAATGTGCCCGGTTCAGGCGCGGTTAAGAGGTTAAAAACACAGAAAAGAAATTAAATCAAATGTAGTAATACTTAGCCATGTTTTTTTGTTAACGTTAATAATAATAATAATAATAATAATAATAATAATAATAATACACTTTTTGACGTTTAGGGAGTTACACTGTTGAATAGCTAAAATCGTACCATGAGTTTGTTGCACGAAGATAAACATGCAACACATTCACTCACTGCTCCTTTTGAGACATTATTTGGTGTTTGACATAATGAAGTGTTTATTGGTGTTTGTGGTCTGATTCTTTCTGCAGCTGTGTGCGTGGCTCGAAGTAAAACGCCCAACTCCATAAAACACAAAATAAACACGAAAACAAACGGAAAAGCAGACAGGGACTTTCACAATAAAATACACGCGGTCATACAGTGGTGGAAAAGGCATCAAAATAATCAAAAATGACACGCGATTATTAAACAACTACTGTTAACACGACCAACAATTGGACAGATAGATTTTATACAGCATTTTTATTTATAGATAAACATATTTAAGATTAAGACTATAATGTGTTTTAATACCGTTTTAACCTCTTACCCCCCGGCTGAAACGAGTGCATTTTCTCCAGTTCAGCTTTACCCAAATCTAAAAGCTTCTCGACTGCAACGCCTCATTTGAAAGCTAAGACCTACAAAACTGACTGTGACTTTTTTTGTTGCGTTGTTGCCGCGTTTTTGTCACATTTGTCATTTTTGGTGCTTTCTTCATCGCTCTTTTTAACCTGGCTTTTTGGACACTTTTCCAGCATATTTGTCACCGTTTTTGTCGCTCTTTTGTCACATTTTTGATGCATTAATGTCATATTTTTGCTGAATTTTTGCCACTTTTTTGTTGAATTTTTGCTACTTTTTTGTTGAATTTTTGCCACTTTTTTGCTACTTTTTGTTGAATTTTTGCTACTTTTTGCTACTTTTTGTTACTTTTTGTTGAATTTTTGCCACTTTTTTGTTGAATTTTTGCCACTTTTTTGTTGAATGTTTGCCACTTTTTTGTTGAATTTTTGCCACTTTTTGTTGAATTTTTGCCACTTTTTGTTGAATTTTTGCCACTTTTTGTTGAATTTTTGCTACTTTTTTGTTGAATTTTTGCCACTTTTTTGTTGAATTTTTGCCACTTTTTGTTGAATTTTGCTACTTTTTGTTGAATTTTTGCTACTTTTTGCTACTTTTTTGTTACTTTTTTGTTGAATTTTTGCCACTTTTTGTTGAATTTTTGCCACTTTTTTGTTGAATGTTTGCTACTTTTTTGTTGAATGTTTGCTACTTTTTTGTTGAATTTTTGCCACTTTTTTGTTGAATTTTTGCCACTTTTTGTTGAATTTTTGCCACTTTTTTGTTGAATGTTTGCTACTTTTTTGTTGAATTTTTGCTACTTTTTTGTTGAATTTTTGCCACTTTTTTGTTGAATTTTTGCCACTTTTTTGTTGAATGTTTGCTACTTTTTTGTTGAATTTTTGCTACTTTTTTGTTGAATTTTTGCCACTTTTTTGTTGAATTTTTGCCACTTTTTTGTTGAATTTTTGCCACTTTTTTGCTACTTTTTCCTGTTTTTTCAAGAAGCTTTTAGATTTGAGTAAAGTCAAACTGGAGAAAATGTGCCCGGTTCAGGCGCGGTTAAGAGGTTAAAAACACAGAAAAGAAATTAAATCAAATGTAGTAATACTTAGCCATGTTTTTTGTTAACGTTAATAATAATAATAATAATAATAATAATAATAATAATAATAATAATAATAATAATACACTTTTTGACGTTTAGGGAGTTACACTGTTGAATAGCTAAAATCGTACCATGAGTTTGTATAGAAAAATGTTGGGTATAAAGGGATTATTCGTTTAAAATAAATGTGATTGAACTGTTTAACTTTGAAAACCGGAAGTCTCTCCGCTAAAACTCCCGCTAGCTTGTCTCCGCACGGCTCTCATCATGGCCTCTGTCAAATAAAAAAGGAGCAGTCCCTGAACGAGCTTTAAATAGAGCTTTAAATGCGTCACCTCTCGGTCCGGGACCCAGCGCGGCTCGTCCAGGCTGAAGGGGCTGTGGAAGGCGCCGTTCTCCGGGACCATGCGGAGGCCGCTGGGGCTGCGGATCAGCTTCTTACCGTCCGGGACCGAGGACATGTCTGTGACGGTCCGCGGCTCCGGGCTCAGGCTAATGTGGCTATTGCTAACGCAGCTCTGAAGGACAGCGGGTTTAACCAATGAGAGGGCAGCGGGAGCGGGGATGGACCAATCAGAGCGCAGGGAGACGGGGCACGGCAGAGTGGAATGTTTTGTTTTTATTGCAGCCAAAGCTCCGCCCAAAAGAACAGTTCATTATGGTTCATTGGAAAAATGTTTGTTTGCACGTAGGACACATGCACTGTATCTAATGTAGGACTCCACTTTATTACAAAACATTCAGCATTAAAAATCAACAAATGTTTACAAAAAGAAAAACATTTAGTAACTTGACCGAGACGCTCATCTTACCTATTTCTATCCTAACAAGCTTTTCTAGACACGTGAAAAAGTGTTTCCATGTATGACGGGATTTGATGAAATTATCTCTAACAATGACAGAGGTGGGTAGTATTTAGTTACATTTACTTAAGTACATGGACTTAGACTTTTTGAAGTAACTGTACTTTTGCAAGTAGTTTTTTTCATATAGTACTTTTTACTTCTACTTGAGAAATATTAAAGTGAAGAATCTGTTTCTTACTTGAGTAAAAAAAATAGTATTTGTGACTTTTTATGCGTAAATAAGTTGTATTTTGTTACTTTATTCTTCATAATGGTTTCTTTTTATGTTTTTTATTGTATTTTTTCATGTTTTCATGTTTCATAATTTACGTCACGAGTGTCTTTCTAGAGTAATTATTAGGCCACTACTTTTTACGTCTTACTTGAGTAAAATGATTTGAAGAAAGTCAATATTTTTGGCTCATCTACCAGACGCCATCCATCCATTTCTTCCGCTTAATCCGGGCCGGGTCGCGGAGGCAGCAGTCTCAGCAGAGATGCCCAGACTTCCCGATCCACGCACACCTCCTCCAGCTGTTCTGACCCCGAGGCGACACCAGGCCAGCTCGGAGACATAGTCCCACCAGCGTGTCCTGGGCCTTCCACGAGGCCTCCTCCCAATAGGACATGCCTGGAACACCTCCCGAGGGAGGCGACCACCCCCCCCCTCCCTCTACCAGACGCATCAATATTAATACATGTTTCAGTACAGATTAGGCATATACTACTATCGTCTCAATAACATTACTCTACAGATAAGCTGCTCCAGGGCAGCGTACTATTTTTATTGCCACTGTTAAAAGCAAAGTCAAAGATAAACATTAGTAAGGATTAAAACTACAAAAGCTGTATGTTGTTTTAAAGATATATTTGTAAGGGGACAAAACAGACTATGGATTCACTTTTGCCAAAGCTTTTAAAGTTCAAATCAAAAGTAAAAATAATACATCATTTTTGACAACCTAATTACACCACCTAACAGCAGCAGTTTGTTTGGAGTCTAAAAATACTGAAGCTAGTTTGTCCACTTTGGAACCTGCTCATGTGTTTTCCTTTACACGTCAGTATTAAGTTAATTAATATTATGCTCCCCAACAATAGTCAAAAAACATTGTTCTTCCTCTTCTGTTCCTGCTTCTTTAAGTCATTGTGCAGTAAATATTGCAAAAGCTTCCATTTCCTGTTTTTGCTGAATCTAAAGGTCACCAGAGTTTAAACAGTTCTGCAGAGAAAGAGAAAACATCCCGAGGAGGCACTTTTGTTTCTCCACAAATATTTTATTAACAGCCTGTAACAGAAACAGCCCGAAGCCAGAAAACACAGGAGGCAATATATTATAAACACATCAATAACAACTCAAACTTTTTTAAAACGATATTTACATTCAACTTTACAGACTCAAGGTTACGGTTTCTGGAGAGAAAACTGACAACGTGACGAGTGACACAGAAGAAGTGGATAACAGTGGATAACAGTGGAAGAAGTGGATAACAGTGGAAGAAGTGGATAACAGTGGAAGAAGTGGATAACAGTGGAAGAAGTGGATAACGGAGGAAGAAGTGGATAACAGTGGAAGAAGTGGATAACAGAGGAAGAAGTGGATAACAGTGGAAGAAGTGGATAACAGTGGAAGAAGTGGATAACAGTGGAAGAAGTGGATAACAGAGGAAGAAGTGGATAACAGTGGAAGAAGTGGATAAAAGAGTCGTCGTTTTTGTATTTGCACATTATTCCTTTTGCAGATACGTTATGGTTAAAAGTGCAAGGCTCTTAAAGGTCTGGGAATCAAACCTGGGGCCTTTGAAGTGAACCATTCAATGTGCTGCTATAATGTTAGGGCTAAACCAGGGATTTAAAATGACATTTAAAGAGGAGTATTATGCAAAATGGACCTTTTAGAGCTTTTTACCAAGTTACAAAGTTTTTCTCTCATCAAAAACATACAGTATAGTTACGAGCATAAACACTCGTCATAGCTTCACTACAGCCACACAATTTTTATTCTTTTGTTTCCTCCAGTGTTGGCCAAGTTACTTTAAAATGGTAATATATTCTGTATTAGTAGTTGCAGCTTTTTGTATTACATATAAGTTACACTACTTTGAGTTACAGTACTTTTGGCAAAATATAAAATAGTACTAAAGCCACCGAGCGAGAACAGATTTCCCTTCACTTCCTCCACTCTCTCGTGTTTTGTTTTGACGACGTAAACTACAGACGGCTCTTACCCCAACTGTAAATGTAATGACTAATATAGTTCCGTATTTTAACTTTCATTCATTCCTCCAGTTCGGCTTTACCCAAAAGGTTCTCGACTGGAGACAATAGGCCAGAGCAACGCCTCATTTTTGCTTTTTTTTCCCCCGCCCAAGAAGCTTTTAGATTTGGGTAAAGCCAAACCGGAGAAAATGTGCTTGGTTCAGGTGGGGGTTAAGAGGTTAAGTAATGTTATATTCCTTAGTAATATATTTGTGTAACTCGTTTGTTTTGTAAATACGTTAAACCCAACACTGGTTTCCTCTTCATTGAAGCAGCTCAGGAAGTCAAACTACTGGATCATTTGTTTCAGCTGTTTTTGATCAATACTGTATTTTTTTTTTTTTTGTTACAAAATACCTTCAACAAGCAGAATACCCCTCTTTAAACAGTATTTCCTATGTTTTTTGGGGGCATTCTTTAGAAATAAATACTTTCACAAGGTTTATGCAGCACTCAAACTGAAATCAAAGGCTTTTTATTGCCATTGTTGTGCCCTAATACAATATTTTAAATGCAAAAACACAACTAATCTTTGTATTTATCCTTTGTAAATATTAGCACGCATTAGATTTGATAGAATTTCACACTTGATGCCTGCTGGAAACAGATTTAATGCTTTTTGTGACATTCAATTCCTTAATCTCAGCACGACCCTTGTATTCCTTCATTGTAAAGTCCACGTCCACTGTGTCACTCGATGCCAGTTTCTCTCCAAACGTTTGTTCAAATGTGTATGTGCCTCGTTACTTTCCGTAGCTTCAAAAAGAACAATAGATTTATTACTTTCCGGGAACAGACCGATCAACAGTCGACGACGAAACATTCGATAAAAGTCAGTAAATCTTCATCTATAATTATGAGATTCTTCTGTTTGACGAAGCTCCAGTGCAAAAGATCAAACTTCAACACAGCAAAACCTTCCACTTTAACTTAAGGACTTAAATATCCTTCACGCGATGGGCCTCGTTCAACAAAACTATCTGGACTGAGGTTGGCGGGAAGATGATGCACAATGACGGCGTGTCCACGAGCAAGACAGTTCATCCAGTTTCTTTGTCTTTATCAACTTAACACAAACAAATCTAGAAATGTGGAAAAAAATGGTGAAAAAAAAATGGGGACAAAGTCGGAAAAATTAGGGGAAAGAATTGGGGGGGAAAAGTGGGCGGGGAAATAGAGGAAAAACTAAGAAAATAAATGGAGAAATATGGAGGAAAAGTGGAGAAAAAGGCAAAATATGGGGGGGAAAAATAGCGATAAAATGAAAACAAAATGGCAAAATATGGGGGAAAGATGTCTTCCCTTTTGTAGTCTGTCCTGGACAAATATCTTCTTGATCAACGAAGCGATGTTAGACATTTGTACATATTTCGAATGGTTTGTTAGACTCAGTTATCGAGTCTAACAAAAATATCGATATTATTTTTGTCAATATCGCCCGATGGTCAAAATGCTGAATTCTGGACTTGGATTATAGTTGATGTCCAGCGTTGGGCAAGTTAAAACTATAATATATTCTGTGTTAGTTGTTTCAGTTTTAAAAATGTAATATGTTTGCATTACATATTGCCGTTTGATTAATGTAGAGGAGTTACTTTGAGCTACTATGGCAAAATAGTAATAAAGCCACTGAGCAAAAGTGCAGTTGAAGATTTCCTTTTCCTTGACTTTGTTTTGTTTTAACGGTTTAAACCACAGATCTGATTCTCCAGTGTTAAACTTGATTTGGTGCAGCACTTTATTGGATAGAGTTTTTTTTGTTTTGTTCTTACATCAATACAAACCATTTAAAGCAGCACTAAGTAACTCATGCCCCTAGAGGCCATAAGCGCCACTGCAGGTGTCGTAGAATGTTGTGTTTTTTACTCATTAATTGTCCGTGAGAGTAAATACTACGCTGACAGAAAAGACAAAGGGAGAGAGGGATATTGTTCATCTAATTACACAATGGAGATCATTTTTCTCACTCAAACTTGGCTGTAAATACTGTTTAAGTGGCGCTAGCCCGCAGTTAGCTTTGCCCGTTAGCCTATTAGCTTCTTCTTCGTGATTCCATTAGTGTGTATTGGTGACTCTTATCCGGTGGCAGGAAAGTTGCAATTGTGGTTTTCTGGCCAGAGACACCAGGCGGAGATGAAAGACCCCCCGATCATCCCATTAACACTTGTATTATTACCCCCAGAGGGACTACGGAAAGTTACTTAGTACTGCTTTAAATGCGCTTGTACGAATTACTATAATTGTAATGATAAATATCGTCCCATACTCTGTAAGTAATATGTTATAGTCCTTTCAGGTGACCACACTGTTAATGTCTCTGTCCCTAAAAGTCCAGCGTCTTCTTTCTCAGCACATCTGGTCACATGACTGTCTCATAAAGGCAGTTTTTGTTTCATGTGTCCGGCCGTTACTGAGATATTAACCATAAACCAAGTCCGGGATTCAGCGTTTTGACCGTTACCGTGGTTACAATAGGATTCTTAGCTGCACCGACTCAGTTATAGATCCGAGGCTGTTTACAATGTGACGTAACGTGACCTATTGAAAGATTATCTGTAACAGCTGCTCCAAAACTAGCTTTAGATGTAGTTTCTTTGTTTTGTGAGCGAGGCCCATCGTGTTCTGCATAGTAACAGTGCTCCGTACATTCAAAACACGCCTTCACCTCAAAAGAGCATTTTTTTTTAAAAGGACTTCAGCGAAACCTACGGCAGTTTTGGTCAAACTCAGTAAAATGCATATATTTCTGTTTATAATCTGTACGTGTTCACGGCGTAAAAATAAATAGCTTCCAGTTCAAAACACATTTACAATAACGATAAAAGCTAAACCCACGTCATGTAACGAAACATGTCTCTAAAATAATTTACATTTATCCAATTCTCTTTTTGGTTTTGACTCGGAAAATCTCATTTCAAGTAGCAGAAGACGAGCTCGGTTTATTTTGTAGCATTTTAAGGACTTTCTTGTAGCTGATAAATGACAAAAGCCTTTTCACTAAAGGCTTTAAGGCGAGACGCTGCAGGAGAACAGGACAAATACATACATTCATAGATATTATTATGAAACCTTTACTGTAGATTACTGACATACAGTAGGAGGTCATTTTATGTTTTCATCAAAATAAGGCACTTTATGCATAGAAATTGCCAAAAATGCGACAAAATCTAAATAGTGATTGAGCCAGGTTTAAATGTATGGCTTTATTTTGTGACTATATTAGTTATAAAGATTTGCTCCGATGGATTTTAGATCTTATTTACTTTTTGAATATTCTATTTATAAAGAGAAATAGAAATAGTTTTTGGGTTCAAAGCTCAGGTTTAAATGACTTTAATATTGATCTTGTTTTCTCGGTTTTAACTCATTTAGACTTTTGCCGCCATGTTGGAGTTACTTCCTGGATAAATCTCCGGCTCAAAGCAACAAAATGTCATCAAATAATTATCGTAAAGAGTTTGGTCTTTTTTAACTCTGACCGCAGCATTTCCACCGGCAGCGTCTCGCCTTCAGCAGAGTTTTCCTTCGACAGCAGCTTAAGTTTCAAAGCAGTGGCTTCTCTAAATGCAAAGCAAGTGACAATGTAAACATGTAGTTAAGTTTGGACGTGTTTGATAAACTTGACCTAAAACCAGGCAGAAAAACAGCAGCAACTTAAAAACGTAACATTTTACAGTAGATCTCTGTCGTCTTTCTCCTCAATATGTTCAGGTCCAAAAGTGCAATAAAACCGTATTTCATTCTGGTATTTACAGTGAAAATCCGTCAATGCGCCAGGTTTGTGGAGCTGGCACTCAGGTCGCTCCTCTTCAGACGATTATTTCGTTCCTGGAGGCAAGAAGACAAAATGAAAAACCAAAAAATCTATTAGTTTGAAGCCAAGCTCAGTAAAAAGTAGAATCAGGAGAAAGAGTCAGTTTCTCCTACAAGAAAAGGACCAGTATTGGAAATAAAACCCCTGATAAAGCTGGTACAGTAGTTGATGTGAGTTAGTCTGTTACATGTGAGACAATGGAGCGACTCTGGAAGTGTCTGCGGGAACAATCATCTTTTATCAAATCAGTGCCTTTCTCCCTCCCACAAAACAGCAACCGATTATTGAAAGACAACCATCTTATTTATATACTGTAGGTTTTTCCAACAATATTTAGCACGTTTTTCTTATCAACGTTTCTTAAAAATGTGGCTTTAGGCCTGTCGTCCCCACCTGTGGTTTGTCATCTTTAAAGGTGCAATATGGAACTTTTGATGTGTATTTCAGTGACCCAGCAGCTGTGTGAGAGTTTAAAGCGCCTTTACTTTGCGTCACAGTGGCCTCTGTGACGCTCCAGGATCAATGGTTTTTAAGAGTTTCTGGTAGGTTTTCACTGCTGACAGACCCTCTCACCAGAAAACCTATAAAACAACTGAACCTGGAGCGATGCAGAGACCACCGTGATGGAAAGTAAAGGCACCGCGTTAACCCTAGGGACACAAATCTATTTGAATTAAACCTCGAGGTGGGAAGTCAAACCGATTCATTTCTTTTTTATGTTATAATTTGCTTGTTTAAAAATAAAATAAAAATTGTTAATATGTAACCAACTCGGTTGATAGTTGTTTTGTAAAATGGTAAGAAATATGCACTGTTAGTTAGTTATTGTTATTTAAGTTTATGAACAGGGGTGGGAGTCAATAAGCTTGTCTTCTTCCCACTCCTTTTCGAGCTGTAATGTAAATTTTTTTTTTCTTTTCTTTTCTTTTTCTTTATTATATATATATATATATATTTCTGTTTTTCTTTTCTTCTTCTTTAGCTCGAAATAAAATATTCAAACTCAAAAATCTTTGTTGAAAACTGCACAGTGACTTTCCAGTTTTTACAGTGATTGCTTTTTCTACTTTGGGGTTTTGTTGCTGCGCTTTAGCTAAAAACAATAAAGGTTTAAAATCCATTCACAGTCGGCACTTATTTTGTTTTAAAGGGACTATATGGAGTTTAAAAATGTTAAAATGAAGTATGTTCCTCCCCCTACATGTTCGAGACAGTTCCTAATGTGTAGAATGAGCCCACACCTGTTCACCACAGCCTCTAAAATCCTGCACTGTCACTCAGAAAGGTGTAAGACCTGAGGTGGCAGTAGTGAGCATAAAATGACCAACTTGCATTTAGTCACTTTAAATGGGGGGAACTGAATCAAATCAAGTTTTTTTTTTTACAAGAAAATCGAAGATGTTTTTGTGAGGAAAATAACCACCCATGCAGCCACTGGGTCACACAAAGATAAACTACGCAAATATAATTTCATTTATTTTTCTCACATAAGAAGTTGCATAAGACACTTTAACAATGTGAAATATGTGTAAATTGCAGCCTCTGAATCACATCGGCCACTAAGATTTCTTTATGTTACTGATTTTAACCTGTTAACCCCCGCCTTAAAGTGCATATGACACATTAGACACAATTTTTGCTAAAACACAGTTAACACGATTATATTTAAGATTTTGCTAAAGATTATTCCCAGTTTTCTTTAGTTTGACCATTTTTATGATGTTTATGTTTTCACTTCCTTATTGGACACTGACAGGAAGTGACATCGAAGAAGGTAAACAATTTTAAACTGTTGCCGTGCCACCATGTTAAGTCAATGGGAAATGAATGAGTCAAACTGTTATGGAATGTTTCCTTCTTTACGTTTGTTAAGTGTGACGTCACGACTTCCGCTTCCGGGTCCTGGCAGACGGGCAAAATATGGGAGAAAAAAAAAAACATAAAAACCTCTTAAAAACAACCATCAATATTTCTGAAACTCAACGGAGTTACTGAAGCTACTTATTTCTCAGACTCATTAGCCAAAAATGCTGCTAAAAAAGTAATATTCACTAAAGTCGGTACTGCCGGGTTTAGCGGAGCTGCTGCGCCGTTAGCATATTCTCGGCTAACCCGGAAGTACCGATTTTGGCAAATATTACTTTTATAGCAGTAGGTGCAGCAGTTTTGGCTAATGGGCCTGATAAATAAGTATGTTCAGTAACTTGAGTTTCAGAAATATTGATTGTGGTATTAAAGAGTTTTTTGTAGTTTCTCGCACATCTGCGGACCAGGAAGTAGAGCGGTGACGTCACTTCCTGTCAGCAGCTTAAAAATTCAAATAAAAATAACTTTTCTGCCAAACATTTCTTCATTAAAATTGCTGCTTCACTGACAAAAAATAACTATGCAACTGATGTAATCCATCTAAATAAGTCATATTTTCAAGAGCATTAAAATCTGTCATATGCACTTTAACCAAGAGCATTCTCTCCACTCCAGCTTTACCCAAATCTAAAAGTTTACACCCTACAGGCTAATGTAACACCGCATTTGAAAGCTAAGACCAACAAAACTGATCTGAACGGATCTTTTTCCTCATGTTGTCGCAACCTTTTTTGACATTTGTTTTCATTGCTTTTCTGTTATTCTTTGGTTGCGTTGTCACTGTTTTGATGCTCTTTTTTTGCGTTTTCATCCTCGTTCTTGGCTGATTTTGTCGCTATTTTGACTCTTTTTTTCTCAGAAGCTTTTAGATTTGGGTAAAGCCAAACAGGAGATGTGCGTAATCCAGATTTGTAACGCAGACACTTCCATGTTTGGACGTGAGGGTGAGTTTAGTTCTTACTTGGTGAAGGTCGGGAGTCGCTCGGTCCAACAGGTTCAGAAAACCCAGGGAACTCGCTCGCTTCATGCTGCGCCCAACCACATGCACCACACGGGGGAGACAGGGGGGGCGGGGACAGGTGAGGGGAAAGGGGAGGAGCCACATAAACAGGTGATGGGGGGGAAGAGTAATGTCTGGGTTTAACTTAATGGATTTGTTATTGGTGACTTCAGGTTAGTCAAAAACACAATAAAAACTTCAATGACAAAAACATTTACAAGATTCAAACAAAACAGATGGAAACAGAGACACTTGATCTTGAAAAGTAAAACGATAATAAAGAAACAAAACACAAAGAAGGAGCACAGAGGAGGCATGCCACGGTTTAAAACATTTATTCATAAATAACAAAAATAACTCAGGTTTAGGCCATGCCACAGTTCAGTCCAGTGCAGGCAGTTATATATAAATAAATAAGGGTAAAAACAAAAACATAACGTGGGGCAGAGCCATGCACCAGCGCCACACATCCATCTTCTTTTCAAATAAAACGTCCATATTTGATGCAGATAAACTAAACTGATCGTCTTAAGCAGTACTAAGCAACTTGTTTACCTTAGTAAGGCAAGGCGACTTTATTTATACCGCGCATTTCGTACACAAGGCAACTCAATGTAAATGAATCCTTTCCATAGTCCCTCTGGGGGTAATACAAGTGTTAATGGGATGATTGTAGGGTCTTTCATCTCCCCCTGGTGTCTCTGGCCAGAAAACCACACCAATACACACTAATGGAATCACGAAGAAGCTAACAGGCTAACGGGCAAAGCTAACTGCGAGCTAGCTCCACTTAAAACAGTATTTACAGCCAAGTTTGAGTGAAAAAAAATGATCTCCATTGTGTAATTGGATGAACAATATCCCTCTGTCCCTTTGTCTTTTCTGTCAGTGTAGTATTTACTCTCACGGACAATTAATGAGTAAAAAACACAACTTGCTACGACACCTGCAGTGGCGCTTATGGCCTCTAGGGGCATGAGTTACTTAGTACTGCTTTAAGTGCTGTTAGCATTTAGCTGAACGTGTTTTAGTGTTCCACTGACTTTAGCGTTTAGTGAGACTAGATTCGAGTCGGGTTCACAGTAGGGCTGAAACAACTAATCGATTAATCAACAACTAATCGATTAATCAATGACTAATCGATTATTGAAATAGTCGACAACTATTTTAGTAATCGATTGTTTTTTTGACTATTTGAGTAACACAGACTCAAATAGAGCTAAAATGACATGAAAATGTAGTATTTTTGATGAAAACCTACTTTGTTTTTATAGTTAGGGTCTGTAGTGTTTTGTATATTGTAAATCAGAAGCAGAATTAGCGCTAAGAGTCTCCAACAAACATTTACTTTAAGTTTAGTCTAAGTTTACTCCATCAACATGTCGTCAAGCGGCGCCATTTTAGCTTCATGTGATGAAAAAAATAACATTTTCATACACCATTCACAGCCAATCGATTAATTGATTAATCGTAAAAATAATCAATAAATTAATCTATTACAAAATAATAGTTAGTTGCAGCCCTAGTTCACAGCAAATCACTGAACTTTAAAAAGGCAGTTTCTGGTGCAGCTCTCGTCTCAAAGTTTCCAGACCTGCCTGTATTCTGTAATGCGAGCGCTCTCCCTGAGACTTCAAAAGGTGCATTAACTTTTTATAGTAAAAAATAAAAATAAAAGTTGATATTAGTGCATGTTTGACCATGTGATGACTGAGCACCTGTCAGCATGACACCTTTACTTTCCATCACAGTGTTCTCTAGGACGCTCCAGAATCAATAGTTTGGAAGGTTTTCACTGCTGGTGGACCCTCACACCAGAAAACCTACAAAACAATTGATCCTGGAGCGTCTAGAGACCACCGTGATCAAAAGTAAAGGCGCCGCTGGGTCACTACAAGGTCAAATATGCACAAACCTTTTTTTCCCCACATTTAAAGTTTCATAATGCACCTTTAACATTAACATCGTATCAGCCTGTCACGCTGCGTTCAGGGACATCAGCTGATAAACGACACAGCAGTCACATGACGCTCCTGACGCGGGCGACAGTGGAACGCTGAAACACGCTCAGGTAAATGCTTCCAACACTCGTCCCTATTGCGAATGTAACGTCTGTAAACCATTGCTATCCTAGGCCTGTCACGATAACTAAATTAATATATCGAAGCAGGGAAATATCGCGATAAACGATCATAGAAACCAACTTTAAAAAAAAAGGAAATATCAGTAATACCTTGTTCTTAAAGTATAACATTAATATGAATCTCAATAAAACACATATTTACTAATATAAAATGAATGAATAATGTAAATAAATGTTCTGACAATTGTTGAGCCTAAAAATATATTGTTTTTCTATAATTTAGTTTATATTATAATTATTGTGACAGGCCTACTATCATTATTACTATAGATGGGAGCAACATCCGGGAATTTTTACTGGGCAACGCCTCCTTTTGGGGAATCGAGAGTTAAAAATTGCATTAGTGTGTATGTGAAAAAGGGACTATTTCTCGTTCCGAGGATAAAATATTCCAAACCTGTGTTAGAACCTTGATCACAGACACATCACTGTAAGAAGACGATTGGAAGATTTTTTATTTTTTGTGGACATTTATATGAGTGAGTTTATCGATCACTAGCATCTGTTATGGCCATGTCAGAGCTCATTACTGAGGAAACAGCTCCCCCTGGTGGCCGTGTATTATGCTCTTTGTGTAACGTCTTTAATAGGTAATTATTCAAACTCATCAAACCTGTTCAGCATTAGGCCTAATTAATGATTCTCTCGGTTTTAAAACACACATTAACGTTAGCATTAGCAGCTAGTAGGTTAGCTGCTGAACGAACCATACCATTTGCTCTCATAAGCTACAAAACTACATCGTAGGCTGTATGATTTTAATTTAATGATAATATAAAAGCAACAGACTAAAAGCTGAACCTGTAGTGACATTATAAAGCATCCAGCGAAAAAGTTCCACAGGCAAATGTCACAGACAAGTCATGATCACAGTGGGTTTAGCAGCTCAGTTTTAAAACGTTAACCGTCTTCTCTGTGAATTATCTGAAGCAACAGGTCACTTCCATGGCTTCCTTTTCACGTTCCATAATAAAACAAAGAAAATGTTTTTTCATGTGTAAATTAAAGGTTTCCTCATTCATTCCAATGTAAGGAGCTTCTGTTTCCCCGAAAACGGCCGTTAACCTTTTGGCGCCACTGAGACGTTGCTCCATCTATTGCCGTCATTAACGCAGGCTGATAAAATCTAGTGGTCGTTGGTGGTCACATGGCCCAGCCCCAGTGAAGGCACCGCGGTGAGTAAAACATGAGCATCTCTCTGTTTTGATCAGCAGCTTTTGGACACATCAGGACTGAGCCATTTCTGTCCAAACGGCAAAACTATGTTCACAGCTTTTACCTAAATGTTATATACTGTTGTAGTCGTCGTGCTGTAACGTGAATACAATAAACCAATCCTTATTTGATCATTAAACTCTTCACAGAAGCAGCCGCTGATCGAAACGGGAGATGCCGGACAGATCATTTCATACAAACAGGTTCATGTCCTGCCAGCTCCTGTTAGTCCCAGTGCCCCCCGCAGTCCAGGGGTAAATGCTCCCATGCAGCGTGCTAACAGTGGTCGTAATATTTACCCCGTGTTCTTGGGCTCCTCTCGGGACGATCCGCCTTTGAGTTTCCGCACCAGTTTCTCGCTGCTGCGCCGTAACGAGGCCCTGAGTTTACTGAAGGAGCCGCTCCTCTTCAGCGCCCCGGAGCCGTCCTGAGAGAGAGGGGCGGCAGACTGAGAGGGCGGACCCACACCGAGCGGCTGCATCAGCGTTTGACCACCCATCCATAAAGGGCTCTGACCTTTCCCAAAAGCCTCATTTCCTAGTTATCCAGAGTGTTGATGTCTGGAGATATTTTTTTCTCAAATTCATGCAGTTCTTGTATTTGAAGAGTCTAGTGGCGCTAGGCTAGGGCAAGGCTAAAGCATTTCTATGGTATCAGTTAGCCTGCATTAAAAACAGTCTGACCCACTCCACAGTGCACCTGAGGTAAATCACTTTAACACCAGACTAACCATATAAATGTCTGTGTCGATAGAATAATGTTTGAAATATAACGGACCTTGTATCACATGAATTACCGCATTTTGAGGGACTATTTTCTCGCAGATCACTCCGCCGCTGTTTTAGCTTACAGCCACGAAGCTGATGCTGCTCAAATATAAGTTATTTTAGATGCAAAATGGTTAAAATGATTCTATTAACACAGACATTTATATGGTTAGTCTGGTGTTATAAGTGATTTACCTCAGGTGCACTGTGGAGTGGGTCAGACTGTTTTTAATGCAGGCTAACTGATACCATAGAAATGCTTTAGCCTTGCCCTAGCCTAGCGCCACTAGACTCTTCAAATATAAGAACTGCATGAATTTAAGAAAAAAATATCTCCAGACATCAACAACACTCTGGATAACTAGGAAATGAGGCCCCATGTCAAAAATCCTGAAATATCCCTTTAATATAGAAGGTGCAGTTTCACGTATGACCTGAGGTGGCAGTAGTGAGTATAAAATGGCCAACTTGGATCTAGCCCCTTTAAGAACGCCCCGGCTCTAAAGACACTCTCAGATATCCCAAAACTGTTATACTCGATTTTTTATTTTTTTAAATCGCTGTGTCTCTCAGGTTTGGAAAATGTGCGGATTTTAAAATCTTCCCGCGTGAACCAGGCTTTACAAAGTCAACGTAGCAGATGCTTTATTGTGACGATGTCCAGTAATGAAAGCTCATGGAACCCTTGGTAAACGAGCACAGACAATGAATACTTTTACTTTAATAAAGAATTTGTGGGTGGTCAAAGACTGACTCAAAACAACATACAGAACCTATTATCACAGTCAAAATGCACATTCTCTACATCTCAATGCAAAAACACAAAGCACATTCTCTATTTATGTATGTTTCTAGAAGGTGAATTCTTGTGTAATTATTATACCATTTATTACAGACCTACTCGTATAAACACACACTAATTTTCACGATTTTGATGAGTAAAAAGACGACTAATCTACATCATTACATTTCAAGACTTAACGCTAAAAGTCCAAAGCGATGATGATGATCTGACTTTGCTTTTCCAAAACATGGTGCAGTGAGTGAGAGGAGCTCAGGGTGAGTCAGGAGGGAGTCATGTGGGAGAGATTAGTTCAGCGATGAAGAGATTCGATCTACACCCACAACAACAACATGCGACTTTACAGTTTAGACAAGTGGAAGTAGAGGAGGGCGATATATAAATGCTGTTTGGAAGATATGCAAATTTACAACATAGTGTGTGTGTGTGGGGGGTGGATTGGAGTAAAATGGGAGAAATATGGAGACAAAATTAGGGAAAAGTGGAGGGAAAAAATAAAGGGAAATGGGGAAAAATAGGAAAAAAAGAGGCGGGAATTTACAAAATAATTGGAGAAATGAGGGGGAAAAAAGAAAATGGGGGAAAAAGGGGCAAAAGTGAGGGGGGAAAATGTGAAATAATGGGGGGAAAGGGAAAATAATGGGGGAAAAGGGGCAAAAGTGAGGGGGAAAAAAGGTGAAATAATGGGGGGGGAAGGGAAAATAATGGGGGAAAAGGGGCAAAAGTGAGGGGGAAAAAAAGGGGAAATAATGGGGGGAAAAAGGGAAAATAATGGGGGAAAAGGGGCAAAAGTGAGGGGGAAAAAAAAGAGGAAATAATGGGTAAAAAAGGGAAAATAATGGGGTGAAAGGGAAAATAATGGGGGGAAAAAGGGAAAATAATGGGGGGGAAATGGGGCAAAAGTGTGGGGGGGGAAGGGAAAAAATTGGGGGGAAAATTGAGCAAAATGGGGAAAAATAGTGAAAAAGTTTGGGAAAATAATGTGGGAAATATGGGCAACAAATGAGGGAAAAGTGCGGGGAAAATTGGCGTTTTTTGCATATTTCTGATGGTTTCCTCATTATCGAGAAAGTCCCCAAAAATACTGAGCTATTCATTTTTGTTTATATTGCCCAGCCCTAAGTGAAAGTTAGACTCCGAAAAAGACACAAGAGAGGAGACAGTTTTAGTTTGATCCGAGCAAAGAGTTGAGTTTTATTATAGAAACCACAACACACACAGGAGGCTTTAGGTTTAGGAGAAACACGGCGAGAAATCCAGCAGCGACAGAAGCGTCGGGGCGTTTCACCACGTACAGAACGCTTTATATACGGACACACGGCGAGCAGCGAGTCACTAAACTACAACACACACACACACACATGCAAACTGCTATAATCATCATATCAGCGTTTTGTATTTACACAAAAGATAAACAGGAAGCTGGTTAGAGATGCACAGGAGAGCGGCAGGAACAGGAGATATCAATTTGAAACTTTTACTGTAGATTACCATAAATACTTCCCTATATTGTAAGCAACACAATCTAAATAATGGATTGAGCCAAGTTTAAATTTACAGTTTCATTTTGTGACATATTAGTTACAAAGAATTAGACATTTAGACCTTTTTTGTGGCCTGTCACGATAACAAACTTGAAGTTCGATATATCCAGGCAGGAAAATATCGCGATAAACGATATTATTGAATAGGGCTGCACGATTCAATTTTTATATTTGATACATTTAAATGCATAAACAGCTAAAATAATGAGTGAAGGAAGTTACTTTTACTGTTATTAATGTATGAATTGTATCAACATTTGTTATGCAAGTATGTAGCCTCAACTTTTAAATTGTTTTATGTTTTATAATTGTTGTTGGCATTATACACCTTGCCCAGGGACAACAGTTGAAAACTCGCTTTGCAGCTAATACTGACACATTTACAGAAATGTTCATTAATGTGAACTGTCCCTGTCAAATAAACTAATAAATAACTAAATAAATTACTTTTAGACTTTAGTTCTTGCTCAAACTGCCCCACATTAGAACAATATATTACTTTCAACAATATTTGGTTTCATGTGGACAGTTTCCCCGCATTCAGAGAGTACCTCTGGGGGACAGCCAGTGGCTAAAATAAGTCCAGGATGGAATCACATGGCGCCTATTTAAACACTCTAGAATCTGCTTTATGGAAATTCAGAAACACAAACTTGTATCTGTTGCAGCTGAACCGGAGGTCACTTAAACACAGAAGAAACGAAGATAAGGTGATAAGGTTTGGTTATTGCAGTTGCCAAAACCTCGATTGTGATTCGATATCGATAAACCTTGCAGCCCTATTACTGAAGACCTTTTTATGCCTCAGTGACTCGTCTAAAACTTAAAAATGACAGAAAAAGCTTTGTTCGAAAATAACTGAAGTACATTAAAAAATTAGGAAAAAATGCTCTTAAATATTGTTTATCTGTCATTTATTGTAATCATCATGACAAACCTATGTGGCAGGCAGTGTGTTCATGTCATCATTTTAGTCAAAGTAATAATAAAATTGAATAAAATTGGACTAGAACCACATTTAAAGGGGGGTATTGTGTAAAATGGACTTTTTCAAGCTTTATATCATGTTATTATGTCATTCCCTCATTAAACACATGCCTGGAGTGTTGCCTTGGCTCATTCACATATTTTTGAGTAATCAGTAAAAACTTAGACGGCAGCCATTTTAGGTGTAGCTATGCCTCAGTCCTCCTAGGAACGCCCCCACCTCCTGGAGACGCCTCTGGACCTTTCGTCACCAGCCAAGCCACCAACCACTGCTCCTCAGCTCAGCAGAGCCCCCTCCCCGCACAGTAGTGTTGTTTAGCTGCCACAGCAGTGTGCTGAAGGGGGCGTGTCGGAAAGCTTCTTAAAGAGACAGAGGCCTATTTCAAGATGTTCAGTACAGCCATTTTGAGAGAGCAATTGTATTCAAGGCAGTTATTTTAATTTACTGCATATACAGACCAACAGAAGGTTACGTCATCATTGTAGTATGCTATAGACTGGTGCTATGTGATTGAAAAAAGCATAATACCCCCTCTTTAAAGTAGTTCATGAGACTAAAACTATGATTAAAATCTTAAACACATGAACTTTAGTGACATAGTTTGAAGACCGGCTGCCATGCTGTGATGAAATCTGCATACTTTAAAATCACGGCAGAGTATAAACGCAAAGAGAAAACACTCCTCTGGACGGTCAGTAAAATAACGGAGTAGCGTCAAAGTGAAACCAGGGAAAGTGATGCTGAAGAGAAAGAGTTAGGAAGTGATTCGAGTCCAGTCTTTATCACAGGTTTAAATAGAGTTAAAATGGAAAGAGAAGAAGCAGATGTGAAGGTGAAGCCGGGCTCCTCGTGCAGAACGGCTGGAGTTACGGCTTTAGAGCCACAGCAGCAGCAAAAAGGGAAGAGGAAAGAACGACAGAGTTAGTGCAGAACATTCAGGTTAAAAACACACAGGAAAGATGCTTATTATTATTAAACTGTATTACTCCATCAGAATCGGGGAGAAATTGGATGTAGTAAAGTTGTGTTTTACATTAACCTCAATGAAAGCTTTAAAATGTGTTGACTGCACATGTTCTACTTTTCTGTTGGAGACGTCTATGTGATTTGGTTCAATCATGTGTTAAGGCGAGACGCTGCAGGTGAATACGGGGGAAACATCACATTTAGAAACATCAATTTGAAACTTTTGCTGTAGATTACTGACATAAAGTTTCGGTCATTTCATATTTTCATATTAAAAAAAATGTGTTTAGTTAGCGCTGGGCGATTTGGCCAGAAAATGAAATCTCTTTTTTTTTTTACTCAGTATGGACGATTACGATTTGGGTGTTGATCTTCCATATGGAGAAAAATGCTCAGAGTCCAGACCATTTATACTGTATTTAGATTCATAATATACAATTGTTTAAAATGGTTATTTTAAATAGGCCTTATCTGCTCTTAAAAGTAAAACTTATTACATAATGAGCCATGGAGCATTTCACTTCTATCGTCCTCAGGCCTCGAGCTGTGATTGGCAGCCGTTTCTATGGAGACTCAAGGGGAAAGGGGCGGAGTTAAGCGTGGCTCCAGGGTGAGAGCGGGGGAAACCAAACTCTGTTTTAGTGGAAGAAACCCCATCGTGGACTCTGAAAACACAACACGTGTTTGTAAAGCAGCAGAGATGGTCAGAAAGTCGCTGGATTCTCCTTTAGTGTTGTTTCCGAAAACAGTCGCTGCGGAGCATCGGAAACGCTGTTAAATTGGCCGCACGGCGCACGTGAGAGGGACATGGAGACAGACACGATTTTACGATTTACCCAGTTTCCACATCGACTGTTTTCAAAAGCATGAATTTATCGCCCATCCCTATGTTTAGTGTTTGAATTAACTAGTTATAAGTGGAAAAAATCTGTAAAAAAAAAAAATCTAATGTTGCCTTGTTTAAGATTAATAATCCAGGCAGGAATTAGATATTTAAAAATCCCAGAGAAAAAAACCTTCTAAATCTGACTTTACAGTCTGAGCCTGTAAAGTGTGGTGTCTGTCAGATGTTGTTAAAGAGTGGAATAAAACGTTAATCACTTTGCACATGCGCCTTGTGTATATTTCTCTCGCCTTTAGCCGCTGCTGTCTCTAACGTCATAAGCATCCTAAAGGGTTTTGTCTTTTTTTTACTCCGACATTAAAACTTAAGATGTTAAGGAAGAAACACTGACCGCTGAAAGATCTATGTTTTCCCTGCTGTGTCTCGCCTTATCATGTTATTAATGCGAGTTAATTTGAACAGGCCACAGGTAAAGTATTCAACATCAGTCAGAATTGTATTTGCCAACATTTGCCAGCAGGTGGCGCTTTGGCACCGATGGAGAAATACAGTGCAGCTTCATCACAGCAAGAAACAACAGGACACAGAGCAGCCAGAATGACATTTCTTTGCTTTCAAACATTTTCTATCACTTTTGACCCGATGATTCACTTCCTGGCTGCTTATGTGTCCATGAATGGGTTAACGGGATGGGAAAATTAAGGAACAAGGAAATAACATCACAACGGCGACGAGTCTCCAGATGCAGTTCCACAAACACAGATGAAGATGAGCCGACAGAGCACAGTACAGAGCCCAGAGCGAGGTTTAAGGTGGTTTTACTGAAGTTAGTCCTGAATGGTTTGGCTTCTGCAGGACGTCACAGAGGGGAGGCTTATTGATGGAACGCCATGTTTTATTCACGACTTTCTGTTGAGTTTGACGACGACACATTTTCTCCAGTTCGACTTTACCCAAATCTAAAAGCTTCTTGAAAAAAAGTGTCAACAAAACAGGCCAGAAAAAGCGTCACAAATAGAGGCTGTAAAGCTCCAGTCCAGAAGCTTTGAGATTTGGGTAAAGCTGAACTGGAGAAAATGTGCTCGGTTAAGAAACTGCACCTGAATATGTTTTAGAGCATTATCAATGAACTTTTACAGTAAAACTTGTTGAGCAATGTCAGAATTTCCCAAGACATTTGCTTTAAACGTCTACATTTACATCGGGCTAATGGAGTTTGACAGGAACAGGGGAGACGTCTGCCACAGAGGGACAGAGAGGGAAGAACATAAACAGGAGAGGGTTTATTATTGATGAAGAAGAAAAGTTTCACTGATCAAAGCTTTAAAAATCATATCAGAGAAACGCAAAATCAACTTTCTAGAGCTTTTTACCGTGTTACAATGTTGTTCTCTCGTCAACGGACCAGGAGCTGTGTTTGGAATAATCTTTGAATCTTCCCCAGTGGCTGTTAAAGCTCCTCCTGAGCTCCTAGGAAATACTTTCACACTTCTCCTCTACTAAGCTCAATACTTTCATTGAGGTAAAAACACTTGCCAGAGCTTCACTACTGACACACTGTGCTGCGAAGAGAACCAAAAGGAGGCGGGTTGGGCTTGCGATTCAATTTGAGTGAAGGAAGTTACTCTAGACTTGAGTTAAATTACATTTTCTTGCTACAAACTGCCGACATTAGAATCGTACACAATAATCTACTTTCAAAAATATTTGGTTTTATGTGGACAGCACCCTCTTCTGGAGGCGTTTCCCCGACATTCAGAGAGTAACTCTGGGGGACAGCCACGTGACTAAAATAAGTCCGGGATGGAATCACAAAAGCTGTCGTTCCACATAGCACGACCCGATCTACGTGCACGTATCGACTCTACCCCGCAGACCTTTCCGTTTCCTCCACACACACACCCGCATCTGTTGTGGGCGGCACCGCACAGAGGAGCACGCTGTGCGGATCGTCATTAAAAGTTTTTAGAGCCGCGATGAGAACAAATGTGGACAAATGCTGTCGTCTGGTGGGAGTTATGGAATCATTCAGAGGAGCCAAGCTGTAATAAAACAGAAAAGAAACTGCTAAATACAACTATGAAGGTAAGCTACATGCAAATGTTATGCTAACACTAGCTAAAGCTGCGCTAACAGCGGCTAAATGCTAATATCAGCAAAATCCCCTTTAGCACAGCGGTATGATGTTGTGAAATATTAAATCCGTATGACCTGCGTGTCAATAGTGAGGGCTGTCCACTCTCTCGTAGCCAATCAGAGGCCAGAGTCTGTTCACGTCACATCAGACACGGGTCAGCGCTTTGGCCACAGCCAGAGGTCGGGCCCAAAACCTATACCTGGTCAGACCGGTTTGGCCCTGGCCTTTGTTATGGAAAAGCTCGACAAACCGGGTTGACCAGGCGTTCAGCTGATACGCGCCTGTATGTGGAAAGACGACTAAAGACCCCCCGAGCGCCGGCCCACGCTGGCAGCTCGCTGCTCCTTCAGGTCGCCCCAGCAGCATTGAGGATGCGTCAAATGCAAAGACTAATTTCTCTATGGAGATTAATAAAGTATAACCTAAAGACGTTTGTACATGTATCAGGATGGCTGATAAAACAGTGCACATCAGGCATAATTGTTGCGAGGGATAAAGCCCAATTTACTACAACAACTCAAACACAGGAGAAAAGCTCTGCTTCCAATATCCAGCTGGTAACACTCGGCAAATTCACACTAAACACACACAACGTCTACGAAAACCTGCTCGACCACAGGAGATTATCGCGTGGGTGTGAATGAGTGAGATCAGCTGTTTTAGATCATTTCCTGACCAACAAAGTGTAAGATAGTGATAAAGATGATAGAGGAAAGTTTTGTGTTCTCTCTGTGCAACAAAACTGACAGTGGAAGAAGAATCAACCACATTATCACTGTGTGAATTACAGCAAATTACTGCTCCAGGGCTGTTTTTGCCGAGTGAACAATGATAAAACATGGGTAAAAGCTCCAAGAAAGTACATTTTGTGTAACATGTCTCCTTTAAATATAGACCAAGTGTGCGATAGAATCAAACAGAAATGAACTCCTGGCGTTGTTTGGGCCGTGTACTGCACTCACCCCGTTCCACTCGACGCTCATACTCACTCCCTCGCCTCCGTTGGAGCCGCTCTCGTACTTGACGGTGTCGGAGTTGAGGCTCTCGCGGCTGCGCTGTTTCTCGCGGTGCTCGGGGTCGCTCAGCACCTCGGCCACGCGCTGCTTATGGACCGTGTCCAGGCCCTGAGCGAGACAAGGACCGCAGGAAAGAGGCAGAAAACACAAGAACAAAACGGTTTCAAGGTTAAGGCGAGACGCTGGAGGTGAACAGGGAAAGAAGTGACATTTAAAGATAACCATTTGAAACTTTTACTGTAGATTAAAGACATAAATATGAGGGGGAATGTATTGCAAGTTTTATGTCTTTTGGTGATTTTGTTGGTCACCTGTTTCCTGGACCTCATGGCGGCCTCTTCCAGTGTGTCTGCAGCCTCGAACTTCCCCTGCCGCCTGTAGAGGGCGCCCAGGTTCTTCAGGGTCGTGGTCACTGTGGGGCTGCAAACACAAACGAGCCGTTAAAGAGCGGGTATTCTGCTTTTTTCAATCACATAGCACCAGTCTATAGCATACTACAATGATGACGTAACCTTCTGTTGGTCTGTATATGCAGTAAATTAAAATAACTGCCTTGAATAAAATTGCTCTCTCAAAATGGCTGTACTGAACGTCTTGAAATAGGCCTCCGTCTCTTTAAGAAGCTTTCCGACACGCCCCCTTCAGCACACTGCTGTGGCATCTAAACAACACTACTGTGCGGGGAGGGGGCTCTGCTGAGCTGAGGAGCAGTGGTTGGTGGCTTGGCTGGTGACGAAAGGTCCAGAGGCGTCTCCAGGAGGTGGGGGCGTTCCTAGGAGGACTGAGGCATAGCTACACCTAAAATGGCTGCCGTCTAAGTTTTTACTGATTACTCAAAAATATGTGAATGAGCCAAGGCAACACTCCAGGCATGTGTTTAATGAGGGAATGACATAATAACATGATATAAAGCTTGAAAAAGTCAATTTTACATAATACCCCCCTTTAAACACATCTTCAACAGGTCGACTCAGTGTTATATCCAAAGAAAGGGACATTGAAATGAAAGAAAATCGGTCTGAGAAAAGCCTAAAATGCTATTCCTCAAAGTTTTGTTTCAGGAAGTATTTTATCCACCTTATTCCTTACGCCCCATGAGCCTTTGCGTGAAGTATGGGAGGGATTTCTGGTATGACTGCAGTTTGTTTGCATGTGGACCGTTCGCTCTAATCCACTTTTTATGAGCTTTAGAGATGTAAAGTATGTGGGAACACGAGCTGTCACTGCTGAGACGAAACTACGAGCTGCTCACAATAAACTCATGACTGAAAATGGCACCAAATGTCACTCTCTCTGGTTTTTAATTTGCGAACAGTTAAACATGTTCCTGAGCTGGATGTCTTTTAAAATGTTACGGGGGCCGATCGTTTAGAAAATCATCATAGAAATGTTGAAATAAACCTCTATGTGAAAGGAAAACTCGCCCTGGAAAACAATGGCTCTGAGTGACTTCCGGCATCTCACTGGAAAATTACCCCCATCCTCGTTTCTACATGAGCCACTCCAGGAATAACGTGGATAAAATTAGAAGTTTAGCTTTGGGTTGAAATGAAGCTATTGGAAATGGGCCTCTGTTTACAGGAGAAACTCAGAAGATCGTGAAAAAGTTCATTTATTTCTGTAATTCAGTTTAAAATGTGGTTTGGCATTGGTAACATGCTGAAATATATTATATTAAGGGTTGCTTTTTGTTACTTGCTTTGTACTAAACATCGTACATAAAACGAGATCGTGGTTGTCGTTGTGCTTCGTTTCTGTTTCTATATGAACATTTCAAACAAGGCTTTGTAATTTGGTCTGTGTTAAAAAAGCCGCTTTGAAGTGTAACTGGTTCTCCTTTGCCAATGAGGCAAATCAAAATATGTTGCTGCTAATTGTATGATTGATAATGTAATTGCAATAGGATAAAGTTATTATTATAGTTCTGTCATGTAATGTCTTTTTGTAATGTCTTTGTAATCTTGTAAATGTTGTATTGATTTTGGGGGTGGGGCTTATAAGCTCTTGCTTCAGCTCTCTCCTTTTGAGCAGAATGTTTACTGCTCAAATAAACGAAACTAAATATAGACTAATAGACGCAGTCTGGAGGGGACCGTCAGGAAAAGGCGATTCAAAAGTGTGGGGGACTTCCACAAGGAGTGGACTGAGGCTGGAGTCAGTGCATCAAGAGCCTCCACACACAGATGGATCCTGGACATGAGCTTCAAATGTCAGATTCCTCTGGTTGAAGCATCCTGGTCTTCCATAACACCTCAGCAGTGCCACAGGCTGAGAGCATCCATGCCACGCAACCGCCATTCAAGTAAAAGGACTAAGTACATATGCATGATTATGGTTTTCAGAGGGCCCACATTTCTCTGTTTAAAATCATTGTTTCATTGATTTCATGTAATATTCTAATTTTGTAAGCCAAAATCATCAAAATTAAAACAAAGGCTTGACATGTGTCACCTTGCATGAAATGAGTCTATATCATATTAGTTTCACATTTTAAACTGAATTACAGAAACAAATGAACTTTTTCACGATATCAAATGTTCTGAGTTTCACCTGTATGTGCTGCTTTGGGGGCATTTTCATTTTGCACTCATTTATCATTTCAGGAACAGTTACAGCACTTTGTTACATTTTGTTGTGGACACATTTTAAGGTAAATATATTAGTTTATCGCATTATCGTGATACGTATCGGATCGTGACAAAAGTGCATCGTCCCAGCCTTTAGTTTTATGTAACAACAGTAAAGTCTAACAGTCCATGAACTCACTGACCTGTCGACTTTACAGGCTTTGTACCAGCCTCCGTACTCTCCAAACGGCGCCCCGTCCTTCGGCTTCCCCTGATCACACACAGCAGAGTTTAACCAAAACAAGCTCATCTTAAATATCACAAATCCGTGTCCTTTATCTGACCTTGCTCTGCTCCTCTCTCTCCTCTGCGTGCATCCAGATCGGCTTGTTCTCGTCTGACGCACAAAAGCACAGAAGGAACATGTTATTTCTTAGATCTTTCAGTTTTGGGAGAAAACTTTTGAAAAAGTGACGTTTTAAAGACGTACCGTCGACGGACCCGAACTCCCTCTCGTGCGCTCGGGTGAGGATTTCTTTGTACAACGTCTCCGCCTGCTTGAACTTGCCTTGTTTCAGGTAACAAGAAGCCTGAAATACAACAAAAACACAATCTGTATTTACATATAGACACTAAGATGTAGAGCAGAAGGGGAAATGTTGTGGTACATCTTTACAAAACATAAATAATAAGCCTCTGAGTTCATTTAGTAACAAGTCTCTACTGTTTTTAATCCGACATGACAATAACACATGGAGTAACACAGCCCTAATTCTGACAGTAAGTCTCTATGAAGCGTCGGTAATGGCGTCACTGACCAGGTTGTTCTTGGTCTTGGCCACGTTGGGGTCGTCGGGCCCCAGTTTGGTTTGGTAAATGTCCAGCGCCCGCATGTAGTAAACCTCCACCTCCTCGTACTTGCCCTGGTTCTGGCACAGCAGAGCCAGGTTGTTCAGCTGCTTGGCCACGTCCGGGTGGTCCTTCCCCAGAACCTGCAGCACCAGAGGAGACACAGGGGGTGAACGCGGCACCACAGACCGCACTTTCATGGAGATATTTGGCCCACAGAGACACGAGGCATGAGTTTTCTCCTTAGAGGAGATACTACAGACGTGCCAAACCCTGTAATTAACATATAAACTTTGACCTGGAAACAATGTTTCATTATTGCACTTCTGTGATTTATTTGGGAAATTCATTTCAAAGGCTATTTTCTCTAAATGAATTTTTCTCACATGTGCGACAATATCTCCACATAAGCAGCTCTACAGACTTCAAATTGTCCAGCCTTGGACTGAGCAATATTTTTTGAAGGGTTTTATATAAGGATTTTTAATCTTATTGTTAGAGAGCCAAGATCTCAATGGGACTAATCTGGTTAAATAAAGGCTACCTTGATTCTTTGACTTTTGAACAGTGCTGTTTTTGGCAGCCCTTTTAGTTTTAGTCTTAGTCTTTTGGACGAAAATGCTTATAGTTTTAGTCACATTTTAGTCATTTCTAAATGTGATAGTTTTAGTCACGTTTTAGTCAGACGAAAATTTAAAAGGTTTTAGTCAAGTTTTCGTCAGTTTCATTATAAAAAGTTATAATACATTTAGGTAACTATTGGAAATTGGGATAAGTAATAGTTATCTATTGGCTTTATATCTTTTGACAAACAGATTACACCACAATAGGCAGTAGTAGAAGTGTCTTTGTGATCAGGACTTTCCCCAAAAGCGCCCGCTCGCCTCGTCCTCTGATCAACAGCGCTGTCTGCACATACGTAGCCTCAACATGCTTTCTCCGTTCATACGCTACGGTATTTAAAACTGTCCTGAGTTCGATGTCCCTGTGACATCGATGTCAGACGCGCTCCGTGGAGGATGTACGCTAGCAGTGCACTGCACGCCACAAGGAGAGAGGTAGAGAGGGAGAGAGGGAGAGGCGCCGCTGCCCGGCCTCATCATGAGAGCTGACGGCGCCGCTCTGTTTACCGGTGTGTTCTCCCGCTCCGCGTAGAAACTCTGTTTGTGAACGATCTGATGAACCACTTTGTCCCATTTTAGTCTCGTCTCGTCTCGTCGACGTAAACTCATAAATGTCTCGTCAGGTTTTAGTCTCCAAAGAGCTATTTTTAGCTCGTCATCGTTACGTTATCGTCATTAAAAAAAGGGGCGTCAACGAAATCATATCGTTATCGTCTTCGTTGACGAAAACAACACTGCTTTTGAATGAAGGCGAAATTTTAACTTTTCCAGATTGTTCCTGACCTAGCAAGAGCCAGACTGATATTCCAATAACATTTGCTCTGACATCAATCTGGGACCGCGACGGCTTGAATCGTTCAGGGAGAATTTGTGAGACTTTAGCTAGCTGGCCAAGTTAGATTAGAATAATGGTTTACAGTATTTTAAAACTAAACAAGATCCAAAATCCCCTCTGAAAAAGTCTTTGTAACAAATATGTCACAAAATAAAACCAGGCTACATTTAGATTTTGTCCATAAAATGCCTTATTTTAATATGAAAACATAAAATGGCAAAAAACGTACAATATTTTTTTTCCTCATATAGGTGGGTGATCTACAGTAGAAGTTTCAAATTGATTTCTCTAAATTTAATAAGTTTCCCTCTTCACCTGCAGCGTCTCGTCTGAACAGGAAGGAGGCGCTTTACACGGGGAAAAGTAGTAAAAGAGGAAGGTGTTATTGTCAGCAAATCTAAGGCGAGTTTCTCGAGTCAGTAAAAGGGAAGGAAGGAGCAGAGACTCACTGCTGAAAAGGAGAAGTGGCTTTAGCTTCAGAGAGAAGAGAAAGCACAGATTTTGAGTAGTTAAAGTTTTTCATGGATTTTCATTAACACTTTTCACAAATTAAATCAATATACTGCCCAGTCCTACAGGCTTTGAACCTTCATTTTAAAGTGACTTTGAGTAAGACTTGCTGCTTAATCCTGCACCCATTTCCAAAACACATGAGTAAAGCTGCCACCGAGGCGTGTCGATGACGTGGTTTTCGATGAGTTCAGACGCACCTTCTCCCTGATCTCCAGCGCTCTCTTGCACAGCGGCTCGGCCTCTTTGTACTTCCCTCGTTTCCCGTAAAGAACAGCCAAGTTATTCAGCGTCGCCGCCACCTGGAAACACACACGGCAGCTTCACCTTTAGATCTACACACAAACACTGAGGGTTTAATCAAATCAGAGACATTCTCATTCATCGACTGATTTGGCAGAAGTGGGAATCAGCTCCAAAGATTGATTTTCAATCATTTAAATCCCTAATTATTTACTCTTCCTGCGTTTGTGCCAAGTCTGAGCGATGTAGGTGAAATAAACCAGTGCGGTCACATTCTCTGTTTACACACGAGGAGGCCACACGTGCCGTGACACAAGCTGCATTCCCCTCACACGGTTTACTGTGCTGCTCTCAAGGTCATTTACCTGATTAGGCCCAGGACCACACGGGCTACTTTTAAGCAAAAAAATATTCATAAAAACTGCAGCTTTTTGTGTGTCGAGCAATGTCATTATCTCTCAAGAAATGTTAAAGGGATACTTCGGGATTTTTGACATTGGGCCTCATTTCCTAGTTATCCAGAGTGTTGTTGATGTCTGGAGATATTTTTTTCTTAAATTCATGCAGTTCTTATATTTGAAGAGTCTAGTGGCGCTAGGCTAGGGCAAGGCTAAAGCATTTCTATGGTATCAGTTAGCCTGCATTAAAAACAGTCTGACCCACTCCACAGTGCACCTGAGGTAAATCACTTATAACACCAGACTAACCATATAAATGTCTGTGTTAATAGAATAATGTTTGAAATATAACTGACCTTGTATCACATGAATTACCGCATTTTGAGGGACTATTTCCTCGCAGATCACTCTGCCGCTGCGTTAGCTTACAGCCACGAAGCTGATGCTGCTCAAATATAAGTTATTTTAAACGCAAAATGGTTAAAATTAACCTATCGACAGACATTTATATGGTTAGTCTGGTGTTATAAGTGATTTACCTCAGGTGCACTGTGGAGTGGGTCAGACTGTTTTTAATGCAGGCTAACTGATACCATAGAAATGCTTTAGCCTTGCCCTAGCCTAGCGCCACTAGACTCTTCAAATATAAGAACTGCATGAATTTAAGAAAAAAATATCTCCAGACATCAACAACACTCTGGATAACTAGGAAATGAGGCCCTATGTCAAAAATACTCAAATATCCCTTTAATATAATTTCAGTTGGAACCAAATTTAATGGGAGTTTAGGAGCTTTTGTACAAGATTTAACCTCATGGAGATATTTAGTTTTGTGTGGGAAACCGATTTTTCGATCTGAAAATGTGGGAAATCTTGTAATATTTCCGTAGTCGACTAGTCACATGATTCTTTTTTATTGCCCTTTTGAGACCAGATTAAAGGTACGAATATTAGAATGATATTTGAAATCAGTCTTAGTTTCTACAGGACGAATAAATAAAGAGGATGATCGTCTGGGACTTGATTTCTGCAGCAGCTGAAAGAAAGAGGAATGTGCACAATTTGGCAGATTTTTTGTGCCTGAATAAAGTGAAATCATTTCCTTTCCTCTGACCTCGGCTTCGTAAAGAACAGACGTGGATCCGGACTGAAGACGCCTGTTTTTAAAGGAACTGGGTTAGAATGAACTGACAGAGCAAACTGTGACGACATGTTTACATATTAAAGACACAGAAGAGCAGACAGAGTTATTCCACTCACAGCTGGATGGTCCCGGCCCAGAGTCTTCTCTCGAATGGCCAAGGCGTCGTTCAGGAGGTTCGCCGCCTCTTTGTATTTGTTCTGATCCCTGAGAACACAGAAAACACATGGTTACACACACTTAGAAAGACATTGGGATCTTAAAGTACTTCTATCCTCGTGCACTGACCTGTAAACCAGCGCCAGGATGTTGAGCATGGTGGCCACATCGGGATGGTCGTGTCCTGAGGTCTTCTCCAGATCCTCCAGCGCCTGTTTGCAGAGCGGAACAGCCACCTCGTACCTGCCCTGAGAGGCGTACTGGATCACCAGGTTATGGAGCGTACGCAGCCGCGCCGGGATCTCGTACCCGCCCTGCTGAGCAGCCGCCGCCGCCGCGCTGCCGTGCGCCGCTGGGACTGAGAGAGAGAGACAGAAGTCAGCTCTTTCTGAAGCCGATCCAGCCAACGGTCACTCGCAGTGGGGAAAAGCTTAGCTCGTAGCTCGAACAGTGAGACAGGGACAATGATTTAAAATAGAACCACAAAGACTTAAGATGGAACCATTGTACAAGTAGCACTGGGTACTGTTCATTTTTTTTAATGATACTTGGTTTTCGTTACCTATATACCTGAACGATCCTTTTATGGATACCTATGAAAGCTCCCGATTCACGTTTTTGTTCTCTAGGACGTTTGGCCGATAAGAAACGTTGTACACTTCAACTACAGAGTACAGATGATGACTCAAGAACCTTCAAAGATGTACAACTTCTGTACGACTGAGCCAACACAGTCATATACTAACTATATGACTATACTTGTCATCTAGAACCCGTAAAAAGAACAATAATGTTATTTATTTCATTATTACATTTCTGTCGTTTATTTGAGCTGAAACAAGTCACTTTCTTTAGTGCCGTCCCTGGACCAACGGGATTTTTTTAGATAACAGTAGTACCTAAACCTTTTTTAACGGTACCCAGGGCACGTACGACCAAAGACGAGCTGCGACCGACATCAGGCAGTGTTAGATATTTTGGAACGATATTCGCAGAGTGAACCTCGTCTCGCTGCAACAAGGATCTCTGTCCGGGTCTCATCAACAACTGGTCATCAACAACTGGTCCGACATTTTACTTTCCTGCACTTGCGGAAATAAACACTGTTAGAATGCAGCACTTGCCTGAGCGAAACACACGCCTCTGGAGCCTGGAAGTCTTTACAATAGACTTTGATCGTAAGTGAGATTCTCTCTTTGAACCATCGCACAGTGGAGACGAGAGCAGGCTCACGATTTCACATCTAAATATCTTACAAGACAAAATGAATCGTGCAATGTACAGCGGACATTAGGTCTCGTTTTGACACAAATGATTTTTTGTTGTATTGAAATTTCAGTTCAGTAAAACATTGCAATAATGCCGTTGCAATATTAAAGACGGTTATCGTGCAGACCTGAAAATGACCTGTGACTAACACGATCACTCCACCACCTCTTTATGTTTCAGACAGAGCATTAGAACCATCAGTGAAACCCGTTCCCTCTGAAGTATTTGAAGCCCGTTTTCACGAAATCATTGCTAATAAATGCAGAGCCGTCTTTTCACCAAAAGCTGAGACATCCCAGTCGTTCTGAGGCGCTTTAATCTCTCGCTGCAGATGATCGGGTCTGACAGCCGCGTTCAGCTTCTATTCAAAACACCGTCTTTTCAAAGCTCCAGCTCTTTATCCGCTCAAGGTCTGACTCTGCAGAGGAAATATGAGGCTTCTTTCATTAAGGCGAGACGCTGCAGGAGGATTGGAAAACATCTATTTAGAGATATTACATGAGAACAAACCGCAAGTAATTTGTTTTTTAGCAAATTGTGTCAAAACAAAAAACACAAAATCAGCAACGGAACGAGGCTAGAATGGAAGTGAATTAGGAAAATTACTAGAAGTGAAATTTTGCATATTTATGTTTTTGTCAGTGTTTTCTGTTCACGTCGAGCCTATAAACTTTAGACCTATTAACCTTAAACTGTAGCAACTGCCTGTGTGAGTGTAAACAGAGGAGAAAGCAAACACAGACTGATGCATGTTGCTTATATTTAGTGAGTGCAGCTGATTATTTACTAGGGATTAGGGCTGGGCGATAAATCGAATTAATTCAATTAATTCATGCTTTTAAAAACAGACTATGTAGATAATGGCTAAATCGTAAAATCGTGTCCGCCGCTCTATGTCCGCCTCACGTGCGCCATGTTGCCAATTTAGCAGCGTGTTCAACCGCGACTGTTTTCGGAAATGTCACCCGAAGAAAACCCAGGGACTTTCTGACGATCTCTGCTGCTTTACAAAGGCGTTGTGTTTTCTGAGTGCGCAATAGAGTTTTCTTCCGCTAAAACCGCGTTTTCCCCCAATCTGATCCTCTTCCTTCTCTCACCCTGATACTGATGCTGAGCGGAGGCAGCAGCTTAACTCCGCCCCTTTCCCCTTGAGTCTCCATGGAGACGGTTGTCAATCACAGCAGAGGCATGAGGATGAGAAAAGTAAAATGCTTTTGAAAACTCCATGGCTTATTTAGAAGTTTTACTGTCTGGTGTTGCTGTGAGGCACATTGAGTTGTACATGTACATGAAGTGTGCCATACAAATAAACTTGCCTTGCCTCACTTTTGAGAGCAAACAAGGAATATTTCAAAGAGAAATAACATTTTTTTAATCGGCCTAACTGTGGGTTGTATTATGAATGTAAATATTAATGGTCTGGACTCTGAGCAGTTTTCTTATTATGAAAGATCGGGAGACCTTTAAAAAAAAAAAATCCAATGAAATCGATTAATATCGTAATCGTCCAAACTGAGTAACAAAATTGAGATTTTAATTTTTGGCCATATCGCCCAGCCCTACTAGCCTGGCTAACGCCAGACTAAAATCACAAGTGATATTTAGTCTGGGGACCACCAATTCATTTTCTCGTAGGAGAGGTGTGGTTTACGATTGTCCATATCCGTTTATTGGCGCTACGAATGTCTCTCATGCGTCTGCACGTAGCCATAGCCAATCGTATCATGGTATCAGATGACGTGTGACGTACCTGCTGTAAACTTTAGAACTAAACTATTTAGAACACGTTCTAAAGCTTGATCGAAAGATGGCATCGCGTCTGCTGCTGTCATGTTGGATCTGTAAATATTTTTTTATTTTTTTATCCCTAAACAAACTACAAGCTTCCGTATGTCAAATAGCGCGTCATCGTCTTACCGTCCCTCCTCGTTCTGTGATTGGTGCCCAAATCCATGGAAAAATGTCGGCCATGGTCCCCAGGCTGTTGTGAAGTTCGAAAAGATTCGAGCGCACACAGCAGTCTGGCGTTAGCCAGGCTACAGCCCTACTAGGGATGCACGATAATATCGGCCGCCAGTAATTATCGGCTGATAATTGCCTTTTTGACGTCAACACCGATAATCGGATAATTAATTTTTAGGCCAATAATTAGGCCTGATAATTATAAGTTTAAATTGCATTGAATCTCCAGCTCGTTGCCTTTCTCTCTGTGGCTCCTGCTGCAGATTCATGACTGCAAAGTTACAGCAGATAAACGCTCTCCCCGAGCGACTTCTGTTTTAGCCGAAAATGACCAGTATTCCAGATAAACAGCGCTGTGCGGACGCTCTCCGTGAAGGAAGAGCTTTTTAACTTTTTACATCGAAGTCACTTCAACATTTTCACCGCAACAAAACGTGAAAAAGACGAGAGAATTCGTGGACTCGCGCTCAAGTTTAACATTCGAACAGAGCGGGTCCTGAACCGATGTGTTATCTTTGCATTTCTGAGAAAATAAAGGCGGACAGCCGATTTCCCCCTCAGCCTAAACAAAAAAATATCTTCTTTTCCTTATAAAAAACTTCATTTATGATTCGATTACATTTTTCCCCAAATTAAAACAACTACTGACTGTAAATATATTCTTAAAATGTATATAACTTACAGTATGTTACATAAAAACACAGCACCCTGCCAGCATTAAGTGTAAAGTATAAGATTGGATCAGAACTAGAATCAGTGCAAATCCAGGACAGGAAGTGCTGACAGACTTACTTCCTGGAGCCGGTTCGTCCTGGTCGTCGGGGAAGAGATCGTCCAGAGTCTCTTTACAGGAGTCGGAGTCTTTATCCTCCTGAGAAAAACAGAGGAAATAAATAAATAAAAGGAACAACAGAAGATCAGTCACGGTAATTCATTAAAAGTGAAATAACAGTCGAGAAAGGCGCGTGAAGCTGTGACCTGTGAAGGAGAATGAGAAAAGGTTAGGGCGACTCACGCTGGGGGACAGGTCGTCGTCGTATTTCTTGAGCTGGTTCATGAACTCCAGATGTTTCTTCTCCTCCTCCAGCTGTGCCACGCTCTGCTCGCTCCGCTGCAGCTTCTGTTGTGTCCCCGCGAGCTCGTCCCGCAGCCACTGGTTCTCCTGACAGAGGCGCCGCACCTGAGCGCGCAGCTTCTGCTTCTCCGACTCCACCGCGCTCAGGTGACTGGACAGGGCCATCATCACCTGCGGGACAAGAGCCACAAGGTTCCTACAAACACGTACGTCTGCAAATGTCTTCCAGCGTTCTCTCCCCATGCAAATGAATGGAGCCAGGCCTTATGTTAAAGTATGGCGAGGTGCGACATGTCCGTTTCATCACATTTATCTAATTTCTGCATTTTTTTACATCATTAACATATAGTGATTTGCCGAGATACAAATCCCACGAGACGAGACGAGATTTTGACATAATTTGCAATAATAAATAACATTTTGCAATTAGGTTTCCTTTGTATGGAGCCATTGTATTGTATTGTTTGTAACACAATGAACAAACTAATAAGGATGGGAATTGATAAGATTTTACCAATATCATCAGGCTCTATGTGTGTGCATACAGTTTAATATTAGAACAAGGCTAATACATTTGGCTCTTTTGACAGGTGTATTCTGATTACATTTCCAAATTATAAATAATAATTAGATATAATTTGAAGCTTGAAAGTTGATTTCAGGAGGAGACAGGTTTAGATTTAGTATCTAAACAGTCTGTGCCAGACACTGACGCACAGGAGGCTTTAAACATTAAACAGAGTGATTCTACTGTAGTTAGACTGACCTCTTCCTTAAATGTCCCGCTGTAATATCATCCCTTCATATTCTGCGCGCTGCCTCTCCCTCGTGTTCCGCCCGCACATGTCACATCCGCGTTGTTTTGCTTTTCCGTGCGCGGTAGATGCGCGTGTACAATCACAAAATAGACGACGGCTCCACCCGGACTCGCCGCGGTGTGCAGCGGTGAAACGTAGCTTCCTACAGCAGAGCCTTTAGTTCGTAAATGAAAGAGAAACTAACGAGGTGCGAGTGTGAATCTGCAGCGGCTCCAGTCTACAGGTTCGAACACCGAGGCGGTGGTTCCAAGCGACTGACCTTAAAAACGTCAAAGTTTTCTTTCTTTTCCAATCAACATATAGTACACATTATTAGAGAACTATTGCCTAAATATTCCCATGAGTCCTATAAGCGGTCTACAGGAGGAAGGTCTATATCTAAATTTCAACCTATAAAAAAAAAAAAATTAAAGAAAAAAAATATTACGAGATAAATTTACATTGTGACGAGAAATCTCGTGGCAATTTGATCTCGGCTCATCCCTATTAACATATTATAAGATGATGTTTAGTGGCCACTGGATGTGTATTTGACCCACAAAAAGCAGAAGCTTAACCAACTTGACGTCAAATGCAAAAAGTGTATCCTACATTTAAATATAAAATACAAAAACACAGTAGAATCATTGTGCCTTTTGTCCGTGAACCAAATGTTCCAATTATCTGCTCTGTTTAGTTCACCAACACTGTGTTTCGTTGGACGTTTTCAGCAAATCCCAGGGGAAGAAAGATCCCAGAGAACAGAGTCATCATTTAGGGGAAGAGGGAGGAAAATACGGTAAAATGTTCACTATTATAATTATTCCTGAAATTCTCGGTGACTCTGATGAATTGCACTTTATGGTTTTACTTTCTAATTTCCGTAAGCGTGAGCTGCGTGTTTACCGATGTCATTCCTGCTTTAATCCAGGTTTAGTGGTTTTGTTTACTCGGTTTTGTTTGGACTCGCTGAGGCAGGTCCAGGTGAATCTGTCGGGCGGGTCGTGGACTCTTCCTCTCACAACTCTCACTTATTTAGCCGAAAACCCGTGTCACCGTTACAGTATGTCCGTCACGTTTTGCTCTAACAGGGTGTCCAACAGCGAGTCAAATATATTCCGTTTTAATGCCACAAATACAAAGAACTGGAGAAATAAAATGGACAGAATTTGAAATTAAAAAAAAGCGTTTGGATCATAAATGTTGTATTTCACTGAATTTCTGAAGGTGGAATCAAATGTATTGCTTTTTGACATCCAAGGCTTTTATTTTGGAGCTATTCATTAAATAACTTTTAATACTTGTTGTAATGTAATGGTTGTATCTGAGGGCTGCAGGCTGGACCTTCCATCTAAACCTGGTCATTATGTTTGATAACCATTAAAGAGGGGGTATTATGCTTTTTTCAATCACATAACAGCAGTCTATAGCATACTACAATGAGACGTAACCTTCTGTTGGTCTGTATATGCAGTAAATTAAAATACTGGTGACGAAAGGTCCAGAGGCGTCTCCAGGAGGTGGGGGCGTTCCTAGGAGGACTGAGGCATAGCTACACCTAAAATGGCTGCCGTCTAAGTTTTTACTGATTACTCAAAAATATGTGAATGAGCCAAGGCAACACTCCAGGCATGTGTTTAATGAGGGAATGACATAATAACATGATATAAAGGGGTGTGACCAAGTAACCGGTTAGTAAATCATAACCGGTTAGAAAAAATCAGTAACCGATAACCGAAAAAAAAGTCAAAATGAACACGTATTATTTTTTTAGAAATTAAGGCGAGACACGGCAGGTGAAAATATTGATTTTTCACGCAGTGGTCGAAGTGGAGATTTGTATCCATTTTCCTCCCTTTACATCTTAGTTTTCATGTCAGAGTATAAAAATAACAAAACTCACCCCGCATGATGCTTATTTTATGATGATTTGTCCGCTTGCGAGCCAGACGGAACCCGGAAGTAAGAAAACCGGCGTCGAAAGACCGCTCTGCAGCGGGTATTTCATTCACAAATATTGACAGCTTTTACATCCACGTGTGCTGCAAAGGGTTCCGTGATGACGCTATCACGCCCAAATATGGTATATTTCCTTCTAGGAGTCGCCTGGGACGGACGAGCCGAAGAAGGTTCCGCGCATGCGCAGTCGCCACAAAACTTCAAGGCTTGTTTTCTCTGAATGAGAGATAAGTGACTGCACGCTCCATTGGCCGTATACTGTAGCGCAACTGCGGTCCACTTCTTAAACAACCGGTTAACCGTTTACAATTTTTTCAGTTAACCGGTTACCATTTTTTGTAACCGTTCACACCCCTAATATAAAGCTTGAAAAAGTCAATTTTACATAATACCCCCCTTTAACCACTGATCTAAAAGGCAGGCACACTTAGCCCTCGTGCCTCACAGCAAGAAGGTCCTGGGTTCGATTCCAACCTGGACGCTAGGGCAGGGCAATATCTATATCGCGATATAAAAAAAAGAAATATCACGATATCGATATCTTTGACGATATACTTGACAGTTTTGTATTTATTTATTTTAGCGCCAGGCAGATTTCCTCACAAATATGCTCACTCAAGCAATTTACATCCTTCATTTCATTTTACTTGTTATGCACCTGCCCCTGTGTCCCACACAGTCAGTGTTTATGCTGCTCTGATGGAGCATTGGAGAAAACCGGCCCGGAATTATAGCTCCGTAATAGTGCGCTGGTCCCAAGTACAAGAGGTCGCTGGATCTAATACCACATTGACAATTTTCTAACATGGGCCGCTGCACACACAGTCTGAGCCTGATACAAACCCACAATCAGCACAATTATGTAGATAAAAACATTTATTTGTCCACTTTTCTACCTTTCACTGCCTTTTTCCCTCTTTACTCACGGGCACTTGTCTCCGCTGGATTCCGCTGCGCCAACTTGAACTAAAGCGGAGGGGTGTTCCACTTAAACACCCCTCTGAGTTAGTTCAATATCAAATGGTATCTCCCTCGCACAAGAATGAAAAGTTCGATGCAAATATTTTTCAGATTTTCATTCATCAGTCATTATTTTGATAGATTTCCATGACAATTACGCTTGTGTTACTTCATTT
Organism: Neogobius melanostomus; assembly: GCA_007210695.1. NCBI lineage: Eukaryota > Metazoa > Chordata > Actinopteri > Gobiiformes > Gobiidae > Neogobius > Neogobius melanostomus. The sequence goes on from VHKM01000855.1 coordinate 82,761, forward strand.
ATATCTGGAACAGCAGCTCATGCTCCTGCTGCAGCCCAGTTAAAGCCTTTAGGCCTGGAATAGCACAACTGTGAGTCTGTTATTATTTCATTATTTTATTCTGATGGCTTCAGTCAAAATCAGCACGTGCACAACGATATATAAAAAACGAAAGAAATTCTACCGTTATAACGATATGACATGGCCCATCCCTAGTGGGCCCTAATCATCCAGCCAGGTGTTTCTGACCATCAGCCTGGCTTCTCATCTGGAAATGGGTCCCCGAAGAGCATTGACGACCCATCTCTACGGGGATTAATAAAGTATAGTCTGATATTTTGGAAGGTTAGGTGCAAAATCGTACATTTTTTCCCTTGTTTTTTTCTCCAATTTTCCCCCCATTATTTCCACTTTGCAGATCTTCAAAACAGCAATTTCAATATGATCTTGGAGACAATATATTGCCGAAATGCTCTATTTGACACAGGTTCATTATTACACCTTTGATGACACATTCCCATTTACTGTGAGCACTTAGTCTCCGGTGTCACTCCCTCACCTGCGCCTCGCTCAGCCCCAGCTCCAGCATGTCCAGGCTCTTCTTGATTATGAGGCTCTTCTCCTCGACGCCCTCGCCCTGCCCCTCGTCCTGTTTGAGGCATCGCAGCGTCCCCAGCAGCCCGTCCAGGATGGAGGTGTGCTCCTGCTTCAGCGCCTCCAGCCCGGCCACCACCTGCTTCGTACGAGACACGATCTCATCCTGGGACAGCCGCTCCCCCGGGTCCCCCTCCTCCGGCTTCACTGCCAGCACCGCGGACATGTCCTCACGCATCCTGGAGGCAGAGAGACACAAAATATATGAACACGACACTACCGAGAGCTTTACATGACGAGAAAACATCATCCGATCAGTAGAAAGAACAGCACTTCCTACAGAATCGTTTCCACATTAGCTTAGTTTGTCGAACCCAACACTGCAGCATTTCCAATAATATCCCAAACGTTTACATCCCTGTAGAGTTTAACTGAGAAAGGGACGGTCAGAAGTTCATTCTTTGTGCTGCGGTTGGATCATGGACCTCGTCACTGATGCCTAATGATCGGAGAACGCATTTGTGGATGTTCATTTTGGAGATTTGTCATAAACATACCGTAAATACAGGAATTCTGGCTTCATACATGCCTTTCAGTCACGTGACTGAATGGTGGCCATTTTGAATACCGAATTAGAATTATGCAGTACTACAACATCAGTGTTTCCCACACATTCACAGAATCAACACCGCCCGCCACATATTGCGTTTCGTTTTTTTTATTTTTTTTGCGTTTCGTTTTTTTTTTTTTTTTTTAAAGCTATTTAAAACACGCATCGTATAGAACCACCGCATCGGTCAATTTGACTGCGGGGAGGGGGGTTTAAAATGCGGCGGCCCTATAAGCTACTCCTCTGTATCCCTCACTCACGGGTCTCTCCCTCTCCCATAGATGGGAGCAACATCCGGGAACTTTTACTGGGCAACGCCCCCTTTTGAGGAATCGAGAGTTAAACATTGCATTAGTGTGTATGTGAAAAAGGGACTGTTTCTCGTTCGGAGGATAAAATATTCCAAACCTGTGATCAGAACTACAGGACAATGTCCGTTCTTGATTACAGACACATCAAGTCAAGTCACATTGTGGCCGTGTATTATGCACTGTAAGGATTGTAATGAAATCTGAACAAGCTCCTGCCTCGTGCTTTGCTCACACGCTACAGAACAAGACCATGCCAATGAGATTAGCTGATAAACGGTCAACACCATAATCATTCTGAACATAACGTGACACATAGACACACTGTTCTTGCGTGATACAAAAGAACCAAGTCCTAACAATACATTGTGTAACGTCTTTAAATAGGTAATTATTCAAACTCATCAAACCTGTTCAGCATTAATGATTGTCTTGGTTTTAAAAATGCACATTAACGTTAGCATTAGCAGCTAGTAGGTTAGCTGCTGAACGAACCATACCATTTGCTCTCATAAGCTACAAAACTGCATCGTAGGCTGTATGATTTTAATTTAATGATGATAATCTGTGAATGATCTGAAACATCAGGTCACTTCCATGGCTTCCTTTTCACGTTCCATAATAAAACAAAGAAAATGTTTTCTCATGTGTAAATTAAAAGTTTTCAGACGATCTTTCCTCATTCATTCCAATGCACGGAGCTTCTGTTTGCCCCCGAAAAAGGGCGTTAACCTTTTGGCGACACTGATGTGACGTAGACGTTGCTCCATCTATAGCCCACACACACAGCCCCTCACCTTCATGCACACCGCGTGTCTCCATCAGCGATCAACGCTGGAAGCCGTGTCTATTTGATGTGGAGAAGACGGCTGGTGAAATTCACTAAAGGCCACCCGCGACAACTACCCCTCATTGCCCTGTTAAAAAATAAATGATGTTCCAACTAAACCCGAGATTTTGCGGATATCAACTCCCCCATGATGTTTGTGAATATCTCTGGAATGAACAGAGATAGAGACGTGACATCTTCTGCATCAGAAAGAGGAGGGTTAGAGCTTTAAAATGAGCCCTCCCCAGAGTCTCCGGGAGTCTGTGTGAAGTCACGTTCAAGAAGGAAGTGCCTCCTCCTTTTAACGAACTGCTCTGAACATGTTGCACAACCGTCCATGCGTTCAAAAAATATTTCATTTGTATAACACTACACTTTTTCATCTTCAGAATGTGTTCACTGGTCTCACATGGAGCATGGTGGGCAGATGTATGGAGAGTCATTATTAGTGTCAAACATTTAGAAACTGTTCAGCAAAAGCCTAAATGCTTACAGCCAAAAGCAACAAATGTTAACGATAGACTAGTTTAGTTTAGTTGAGCAATTCCAAGTTTCAAGTTCCAGGCTCTGTGCAAATGACACGTGACTTCCGAGTGGATCCTAAGTCGGTGTTTCCGTATCGTGTTTCCGTTATTTCCCTATGAGGTCTCGTCTAAAAAAATGTATAGTTCAAGGAAACATCACTGACAGTGAGATACTGATCTGAAATGACTCGCTACGTGTTTAAAACATTACGTTGGATGTAAATTCTTGAGGAAACGTCTGTTTTTTGAGGCAGGACTTTTTATCTCAGCGCTAGCAGTGAGTATCAAAAAACACCAGAATAATTAAACGTCTAAAAAGTATTTATACTAAAGACAGGCGGATTATTTTTTGAGCAGAGACTCGTTTAAAATGTTTTAGCCATTTTCATTTTTAATTTGTGTTAGCCGTTAGCTTCATTACAAAAACACTCACCATGAAGAGCACGGACATTTCCTCCAGTTACGTTTTTGCTCCTGACGTGATGTTTTTAACCTGATGCTGTGACTCCACCAGTAACTCACTGTCTGCCATGGAATCTTCAGCTATTTATTTTTTTAGACAAGACCTCATAGAGAAATAACAGAGACAGGAAACGCAAACGACTACTTAGAATCCACTCGGAAGTCACGTGACGCTCGCGTACATATAACCTATTAGACAAAAAAGAAACACACAATAATGCCCAAAAAGGAGAAGGCTGAAGCAAACAATGCTCATTTATGCCTATTCAACTTATTTACAAACTTTACAGCTGCCGTTTTGTTCTATGAAACCAACTCATTATGGTACAATTAAGATATAGATACATAACCATAATCAAACATTGGAAATCAGTTTACATAGTCATACTGCCCCATATTGTACCATCATTACCATATGTATATACGCATATACACAGACAGTACACAGTGTGCTTCTTGTGTGTCTTGTATGTTTTGTCATTTGTGAGTACATTCCAATGTGTCCTGATCAATTAAAAGAAGCAAGGTTTGGTAAGAGATAAGCAACATATCAAATTAAATCACTGATCATATCGGCCTACAGTCGGTTTCGGCATTTCAAACCCTGGCTCTACTCTTGATCTCACTTCCTCATTTGTGGTAGGTTTGACGTAGCGGTGATGGTTTTTGCAACTGCACTTGGGCACATATTCAAAAAAATATAGCCATTTTCTGGACTGACTGACTTACGGTTCTTAAAGATTATGGACCGTCACCTCTCTTTACTTGATTGAATTCATATAATAACCAGCGCCAAACAGTTGTCAAATAGGGCTGTCAACTGTGTTAAAACCTGACCTCTGCACAAAACAACCCTGATGTGAAGCGAGAATCTACAATGCTGTCTTGCAAATAAAGGAAAAACATTAAATGAGAGGGTGTGTCCAAACTATTATCTGCTCTTCTAAACGAACCTCTCTCCTTTTTCTTACGTAACCCGAGTTGTCAGGGAGTACAGGCGGTTAGTCACTCGTAAAGACCGACTGGTTCTTCAGGTTAAGGCCACGACAAAAGCAGAAAGAGTAGAGCGACGTGCCAGAGTTCTGATGGGGATTTAAACGCCCTGTACCTGATTATTTTTGAAGCATTTGAAATCGTTAGTCCCAACTCATCCTTCACCTCATCTCTTTAAAATCTGAAAACAACTGTTATTCCACTACGGAAAGAAACTGAGATTCAAATGTGATTTTGATGCACTTCAGAGGAGGAGAAAGGGATGAGGCAGGGAGGGCAGGAGTGAAAGAGGGGACGGGAGAAAGCTGCTTGTGTCTGGGGCCGAGCGGGACAGTGGCTCCAGTGTGGGACGCCCAGCTGTGAGCGAGGACGGGGCTTATAACTGACACCGAAATCACCGACGGAAAAACTAAAGCGACTGCACGTTACTGGACAATACATATGCAGGGACGTGCGGTTTAAAGAGGGGGTATTATGCTTTTTTCAGTCACATAGCACCAGTCTATAGCATACTACAATGATGACGTAACCTTCTGTTGGTCTGTATATGCAGTAAATTAAAATAACTGCCTTGAATAAAATTGCTCTCTCAAAATGGCTGTACTGAACGTCTTGAAATAGGCCTCTGTCTCTTTAAGAAGCTTTCCGACACGCCCCCTTCAGCACACTGCTGTGGCATCTAAACAACACTACTGTGCAGGGAGGGGGCTCTGCTGAGCTGAGGGGCAGTGGCATAGCTACACCTAAAATGGCTGCCATCTAAGTTTTACTGATTACTCAAAAATATGTGAATGAGCCAAGGCAACACTCCAGGCATGTGTTTAATGAGGGAATGATATAATAACATGATATAAAGCTTGAAAAAGTCGATTTACATAATACCCCTCCTTTAACACATTTCAACAATGATCTGAGGTGGATCTGAGTCGGGGGCAGGTCTACCGCTCCTGTGGCAGAAACGGGGCAATACTTTGGAGTTTGAGGAATAAAAACGCTGCCCAAGTGGAAAGAATTCATTTTGAGCACGAGGTTTATTTAAAACTCAACTCGTGTTTACAAACTATAGTAGTAAAAGTTATTTGCTTTTTTTTTAATATGAAAATAAATGAAATCGCATCAAAAAATTGGTAAAATTTGAAAACAATATTAGTCGTTTTCCATGTTTTCTGGTCATTTACCGTCTTCATATTGGATAAGGGTTAGGATTAGGGCTGGACAGTGTAAAGCAAAAGTGCAAGATATCACAAAATCACTGAAGTCTTGAAACTTTTCTGTTGAATCAGTCAAAAAAAGTTCAGATTTTGTTATAATTTTTCCAATTTGGTTCCATTATCGCCTTGTTTTGTTTGTCATTTTGCGTTTTGTCTGGTGATGGTTTAGTTTATTCATTTATTTCAACAGGGACAATAGCAAACACATTAATTAAAGATGCTTTGCACCAGATTCAGCTTGAGCTAGTTTCCATCTGTAGTCCTGAGCAGGTGAGTTACAAAATGTACAATCTAAAATATATTTAACCACTCAAATACAAATATTCATTCACCCGTTACAGCTATTAGTCCACATAGAATCATGCTCAAATTACTATATAAAACATCACTAAAGGCCCTATTTACATTTACAGTTATCGGTGCTGACATGACTGGTTTTCCAACAGCACTTTTTTTGTATTACAAGAGAAATCTTTCAGGTCTAAAGGAAAGTTTCAGATTCTGTGGGAGTTTATTCCATTCTTTGATTTACGACTCTTTACTGGGATCCTGGCTGATTCTTGCGTTCGTTTGGGGAGCTTTGGGTAAAATGATAGGGGGAAAAAAGATCCGGCTCTTTTCACAATCAAGATCCGGTTCGAATCGTTGGTTTTGTCACAGTTTGCTGAATGTCACGTTATTCATTGTGCTGAAATTGAATGCAACATACAGGTTTAGTAAAATATCGTTATGGCAATATTGTGCAGCCATTATTACAGGCCAACAGTTTCACCTCCAGTTAGTTTAAGCCTAATATAAACAAATACATTACAATCTCTGTGTTCCGTAAAGAAGACTACAGTGTCTCCCGCAAGTTATTTCATGTCATTAGTATTTCCTTCTTGTTAATGTTCAGAAAGGTCTGTTTAAACATGATCAGACGCTGTGAGTGACCTTTCGTACAGCACCTGGACTTCACTGGACTATCAGGACGAAAACAAATTTACTCCCGACATAGAGCGGTCAAAAGTCGAGGTCTAAACCAAGAACAAATGTGAGCCACAGCAGGAATAAAACAACAAGACCAAACCCGGCTCGACGTATTGTCAGAGTCTCGCATCACATGACGGTGCCTTTAGGGAGAGGAATAATACAATGTAAACAATGAATGTGTCTCTGTGTCGGTGTAAAGCATTTTATTATGCTCCAATTACTCAAAATAAGACGGAGCCATCAGTGCCAACTCACCCACTGACCCAATCCGGAACCAGGACGTACAAGCAACAGGCTAAAAAGATTCAACATATAATACAGTGCAAGTATTCAGTGCCATTTTAAACACTATAAGGTTTGTATTCATTCCAACACACGTATGGTGGAAATGTTGGATACTTGAGAGTAAATTGTGTAAAACCGAACAAAATGATATTGACAAAAGCATGAATTTTAGCAGAACTTCTTCAGTGAGTATCGATGCTTAACGCTTTGAATGGTGCCATGGTAAAGATTGTGAGAATGATGGCCAAAATGAATGAATGAAAGATGATGGCTGAATAAAACCCGAGCTACAAATCAAGAGGCAAAAGTTAACAGAACTCAAATCAATCAGTTTACTAAGTTGGGCTTATTGAGAAGCTGTCCATACATTAACCAGAGGGGGTAGAACTAAGCCAAAATGTTTATTAAATCATCTTGCTCAAGTAAAAGTAAACAGTAGGGGCGGCACTCAAGATCACCTGCAGTTTCAAAGAAGTACTAAGTAACTTGTTTACCTTAATAAATCCTTTCCGTAGTCCCTCTGGGGGTAATACAAGTGTTAATGGATGATTGGGGGGTCTTTCATCTCCCCTGGTGTGTCTACTCAGAAAACCACATTTGCAAGTTTCCTGCCGGAGTCGCCAAAATGGAATCACGAAGACGAAGCTAACAGGCTAATGGGCAAAGCTAACTGCGGGCTTGCGCCACTTAAACAGTATTTACAGCCAAGTTTGAGTGAAAAAAAATGATCTCCATTGTGTAATTGGATGAACAATATCCCTCTGTCCCTTTGTCTTTTCTGTCAGCGTAGTATTTACTCTCACGGACAATTAATGAGGAAAAAACACAACATGCTACGACACCTGCAGTGGCGCTTATGGGCATGAGTTACTTAGTTCTGCTTTAAGGTTTGTAAACGTTTCATCAAACAGAGGAAAGAGACCAAACAAACTGGTAAATTTCAACCAAAACTGCAACTGAATACGTTTTAGACCATCATTTTGGTATTTTCAGTTTAAACGGTAAACCTTCATAAAGTCATCATTTTGCACAAAATGTAGGTTTAACCTCTTAACCCCCGCATGAACCAAGCACATTTTCTCCAGTTCGGCTTTACCCAAATCTAAAAGCTTCTTGAAAAACAGTGTCAAAATAGCGACAAAAATTAGATGAAAACGGGGATGAAAATGCAACAAAAGAGTGAGAGAAAGGTTACAAAGAAGTGTGACCAAAAAAGCCACAAAACAGCAACAGAAAAGTGACAAAAAACGATGAAAATGTGGGAAGAAAATGTCAAAAAAGTGCGAGGAAAGAGATCAGTTTAGATGAGTTTTGTAGGTCTTAGCTTTCAAATGAGGCTTTACTCTGGACCTTTAGATTTGGGTAACTGAAGGAAACGCACTTGGTTTACGCAGTTATGCCAGTTTGAGCCCAATTGAAAGCTATTCAATGACATTTAAGCCTTGATTTTGGCACAATTCATTCAAGTCATTACATTCAACCCTGTTACAATGATTTAAAAATGATATTCACCACAGAACAAACCATAGAAATGAGATTAAATGTGATATTTTTAAGGAAAAAGTTAAATAGATTTTAATTTGTTGCATTTTTGTTCATTTACATTTTTTTTTTAATTTATATTACTCCACGTAGAAGTAAAAACACGTTTCTCAAGAACTTAACCTCTTAAGCCCAACCTGAACCAAGCACATTTTCTCAGGTTTGGCTTTACCCAAATCTAGAAGTTTCTTGAAAAAAGTGTCAAATAGAGACAAAAATGCGACAAAAATGTGACAAAAAGCGACAAAAATTGGACAAAAAATGCGACAAAAATGTGACAAAAAAGCAACAAAAATGTGACAAAAAGCACAAAAATTGGACAAAAAAGCGACAAAAAATGCGACAAAAATTGGACAAAAAAGCGACAAAAATTGGACAAAAGAGCGACAAAAAAAGCAACAAAAATGTGACAAAAAAGCGACAAAAATTGGACAAAAAAGCGACAAAAATGTGACAAAAAAGCGACAAACCCGTTTTTGTACCACTTTTGTAGGTCTTAGCTTTCAAATGAGGCATTACACTTAGGTTTGGGTAAAACTGAACTGGAGAAAATGCGCGGGGATTAAGAACTTAAGTATTTTAGTAAATGTAACTTAGTCCTACCTGTCTGATATGTTGCTTAAAAACACAGCATTAAATCCTTTGGCTGTAGCTAACGTAAACACGACTTACCTGCGCACAAACTCTTCATTTAAACACCACTTTACCTACGAGAAAGTGCTGACGACATGTTCTTGACAGGGTTTACATTCAGCAAAAGCTCGGAAAATCACCGTTTTTGGCTAGAAAGCTTAATTAGCTAATGACACAGTTGTTGCAAGCTAGTTATAACACGAAGCCACACTCACCGTACGATCTCGCTCTATGACATCCGCCGACTTCCTTTCAATTTTAAACACGTTTTCACGAATAGTTACAGTAAAATCCGAAACGGGGGTTGATCTAGCAGTGGTGCAGATTGTTAAACGGTGAAATACATCCGCTGTCGTCCCGTTTTGAAGGGGGTTTTCAGTCGCAAAACGATGCCTGGTCGGGTCGGATCCGCAATGCTAACGCCATAGCAACACCCGCAGGTTTAACGGGGAGCCAATCAGGGACACGCCGCTCTCCTCTGCCTCCATGACGGCCACAAAACAGCAGGAAAAGTGGGTTTAAAACAACAAAAAAGAGGCTACATGGAGCCGGGGTGTGTGTGTGAGGGGTCCGTGTGGGTGACAGCGTTTCGGCGGCGGTGGTGGTGAGTTCAGCCGCGGGGATAAAAATGGCGCTGCACCGCTCCCCCTCGCGCTGCTGCGGGAAGTGATGACGGAATGCCCCGGTAACTCACTCACTGGTCCGTGACTCGAAATAAATAACCGACTCAATGAGTAAATGAATAAATAAACTTAAATAGAGGTAAATATATTTAATTCAGAGATGGTGAATAAAAAGGAATAACTCAAGAGTCAACCAGCAGGGGCGGTTTTACCACTAGGCAAATGTAAGCAACTGCCTGGGGGGCCCAAGTTGCGCTTTCCCAATAGAGTTCGGGAAATTCCACAGTTACCATGGAGATGTGCCATCTTTGCAGCTGTTAGCATACATTTCCATTGACTAACATTAGCTAAAAACAGTATAAAAAGTGGAGAAAAAGCCGTGGAACAGCTCCGTTAGCTGCTGAGTTACAGCTGGTAAATACTCACTGTGGTGTCCAACTGTTTTAATGTGAACAATAACTCCAGTATTTTAACTTTTAAAATCTCCATTAGTTTACAATTGCTGCTAATCCCATAATGCATAGCGATATGACATCACATTCCCGAACTCTATAGTCTCAGTGCAGGAAGTAAACAATTGTTTTCAAAATTTCCATAGACTTAATTAAAATATTACGAGTTTAAATGTACAACGGAGGCTAATCATATCTGTGCGAAGGAACTGACCATAGCACGGATAGTTTACAAAATACATGAGAATTTGGTCAAATACTATAACTATTCAGTTCATAAAGTTTTAGATAAATCTTTAATTTAAAATTGTGGATTTTATATCCATGAGTTACCAATGGCCCTCTCTTATTGTTATTTTAAATTTTGAAAGGTCTATGGAGATTATTAATGGTACTTTGTCTGGCGCCATCATGGAGGGGAGATGATGAGCTAAATTTCAACTTTTATAAAATAAAAAATAAACCTTTAAAAAATACTTTACAATATTGATCCTGTAGCTATGTCTAGATTTATTTATTTTGGTCTGTCACAACCTGAATCCATTCTTCATCTGTTTTTAAATGTCCAAAGAGCACCATCTTCTGGAAGAAAGTAGATACCTCACCCAGAAAACACCTCCAAAATATCCTAAGTTTTATCATCAAAAGAAATAGTTTAATTTGGCCAGTTTATTTGCAAATGAGTGTCTGTATATTTGTGTATTTCTTATTAATATGCAAATGTGTATTCTGTATCTTGTTTCTGTGAACCCATCATTGAATTGCCTTCCATGCAGTATGATTGTTCGCCATTGGAGGACGACATTACCCTCTGCATTTTTTAATATTGGGTTACGTTTTCTCGACAGTGCAGCGTTACTGTTTAGGCAGTTTCGAAGGGGAAATTTCAATATTCAAAGGCAAATTGGATGCAACGGGCAACTTTTGAAACTTAAAAAAAACATAACGTCATTATTTTCCAAGAAATTTTGATTTAATACCAGTTTCAGTCCAATTTAATGCTTTTTAAAGACATCCAAGGCCTTAATTTTGGCACCACTCAGTGACTTTTAATGCCCTGCAAAAACCCTGCAGAACCTTTCCATGTGTTTATTTTATGTGTTACTTATTGACATGTTATTCTCATTTCAGACAAAATGCAAGTTTCACCTGAAGACTTGTGTCTCTCCGTTCCCGCTTCCTAAAGGTTAGTTTCCAGCACTGCATCTCAAAACATACAAAACACACAAACAAACATACTGAATACACAGACTATACACATGCTGAAGTAATACATAGGACAACATTCAGGGACTTTTGTCGAGTCCAACCGGATGAAAATGTCAAAGAAATAGCACTCTCTACTTTGGTGATGTTTACAACCGTTTCATTGCCAGAAACAGCACCTAGTTTTAGAGTTTGGATGGGACAACGGACGATTTTTGTGTCTTTTTGTGGTTATGATACAGGACGAAAGTATTTGTTTGAGCTGAGATGTGTACAGTATAAAAGCTATGTCTTTCATTAATCAACATTTAACTTTATTATGAAAAAAAATACAATTGAATCCAAAATCGAGACTGATCAATATGAAAATCGCGACTTTTTATTTTTTGTCATATCGTCCAGCCCTAAAAAGAAGAAGCCAATATTTTGTTCTCACATTCAGAAAACGACAACAGGCTGCAAACATTTGATTTAATAACAATATAAAAGGGACAGAATAAAAGCTGTAGTTGTAATCACATTATAAATAAAGGTTGACTAATTTTTCTAAGGCCGATATGCACCGCCGATATTTTTATTTTAAAAGTCTTGTCTATCCTGTGTATGATGCTTCTGAACTACATTTAACAGTTTGTCATTTATATGTCATCATTGATTTGTCAAGGGCCTGTAGTCTTGTCGTTTGCCAATGTAGTTCTGGCTTAGTTTTTAACCATGTTTTTATTTAGTTTAAGTCTCATTTGCAAGAGAGTCCTGTTTGATCACGTGTTTTATGAAAGTGCGTTGTCCCCTTTCAAATAAACAAATCCAGTGGTTCCCAAAGTGGGGGTCGCAAATTGATTTTGAGACAATATCTTTTACATTTCTAACATTGAATATGAAGTATTTCTGACTGAGAACAGCAGATTTTAGTGAAATTAAGCCACATATCAAAATACAGAATACAAACTAACGTAATTAAAGCAGATAAATGTTTTGCACCTTAAATTATTATAAAACCTAATTACATTTTACAGAAGGGGTCCCGAGTCGTTGGGTGAGTGATTTTGGGGGTCGCGGCTTGAAAAGTTTGGAAACCTCTGCTTTATTGGGGCATAGGGCTGATTTATTCAGGACATTCAGATGGAGATTATTTAAAAGACAAAAATCAGCAAATTCACAAATAAAACAACTGTTAAGTCTCTGGGCCCAATCATGTGTTTCAAAACGCAGACAATAGCGTAATATTTTGCGCTTTGTAGGAGCGCGCTTTGTGATCTTGCCACTCCAGACTGTAAGTGGGATTACGTGGCGGTGGAGACACACTTTTTCCTCCAACCAGATCGACTCCACGGCGGGAAGGGGAGGGAGAGGGTTGTGGGGGAGTGGGGGGTGTAGATGTGCATTTGTTTTGTTTCCCGTTCACACCAAGCAGGACGATCCGCGCCACGGGTGCATACCTATGTTCCCCGGGTCCTATGTTCCCCGGGTCCTATGTTCCCCGGATGTGATTTTTTTTTTCCGTAGGTGAGTTGGTACTTCAACCAGTCACAAGTCATGAGAGTGAAATGTCATACATATATCAATCAGCTTAACCCTGACCCTGCCCTAGCCACTAACCTTAAGGATAGTGGGCTGGTGCCTAATCTTAATCAATAGAAGTGGGGGAACATAGGTACCGGGGAACATAGGTACCGGGGAACATAGGGCTGACCCCCGCGCCACAGTGCACGGCTGTAGCTCTTTCTCTCTCTCGAGTTACATTAATATTGTTTAGCTCACGATGGGTAAATAAAGTTTTTAGTTGGACCTGTGAGAGCCTGTAATAAAGGAAGAACAAAAAGGCAGCGCGATGTAAACGAGGAAATGAATGTCAGCGGTCCCATCAGAGCAGTCACCTCCTCTTGTGACGCCCTCTCGCAAGTGACGAAGGCGCAAAGCACATAGCTCTGTCACTCGGAAAATAATTCGCTAGGAGCCTGCGCCCCTCGGTGTGCCAGCACAAGATCTGGCCCACAGTCTCTTATGGTTCTGAAATACAGTGGGAGGAAAAAGTGAGTATTTCTCACATTTCTGCCTAAATTAATTTGTCATAATATGTGGTCTGATCTTTATTAGAATCACAAGAATGATTAAAGCAGTACTAAGTAACGTGTTTACCTTAATAAATCCTTTCCGTAGTCCCTCTGGGGTAATACAAGTGTTAATGGGATGATTGGAGGGTCTTTCATCGCCCCTGTGTCTCTGGCCAGAAAACCATGCTTGCAACTTGACTGCCACCGGGGCGGAGCAACCAATACACACTAATAGAATCACGAAGAAGAAGCTACCAGGCAAATAGGCAAAGCTACCATTACCCCAGCATACTCACACTGACCAGGCAAAGTTTACAAGCAGTTTTATAGCTCAGTTTACGGCGCCGGCAGAGCTGAAGTGGACTTCACCTGCCACCTTGTGGCGATAAGATGTATTATATTTCACGCAACTGCGTGACACACGGAAAGCGGGAATGAGGACGACAAAACAAAATGGCATTGACTGTAACTGCGGGCTAGCGCCACTTTAAACAGTATTTAAAGCCAAGTTTGAGTGAAAAAAATATTTCCATTGTATAACTGGATGTACAACACCCTCTGTCCTTCACCTTTTCTGTCAGCGTAGTATTTACTCTCCAAGACATTTAATAAGTTAAAATATCGTAACTTGCTAAGACACCTGCAGTTGCGCTTATGCCTCAAGGGCAAGAGTTACTTAGTACTGCTTTAAACAGTGTCTGCTTGAACTAATACCACCCAAACATTTACATTTGATCATATTTTTATTGGCCGTAACATGTAAACATTCACAGGACAGCGTGGAATAAGTAAGTACACCGCCTGAATCTCACTGAACTCAGACAGTTTTGTAAAGAGGAATGGTCCAAGATTCATCCTGATCGTTGTGAGCATCTAATCTGCAACTACAGAAAAGCAGTTATTGCTACAAAAGAAGGATCAGAAGGCTATTTAATACTTACTTATTCACATGCTGTTGTGAATGTCTCAGGTCTTTCTTCAAATATCTTGATAAACTTGTGAATTCATTTTTCTATTGATGATAGCACATTGTCCAGGCCCTGAGGAAACAAAACAGCCCCACACCCTGATGCTCCTGCTCCAGACTTCACAGTGAGGAGAGGGTTTAGATGTTGGTGCTGTTCCGTTTGTCCTCCACACATGACGTTGTGTGTTCCTCCTAAACTATTCAACTTTGGTTTGTGAAAGAGCTCTTGGATGCTCCACAGCACTACTGGACAAATATACTATGGACTCATGGACCCAAATAAAAGTTGAACAGTTTGGCAGAAATGTGAGAAATTCCACACGGTGTACTCACTTTTTCCTCCCACTGTAAGCAAAAGTCTGCAACATAAAATATATAAAATACAAAGTTTCGACCGACTTTCACATGTTAAAGTGCATATGACAGATTTTAATGCTCTTGAAAATATGACTTATTTAGATGGATTACATCAGTTGCATAGTTATCATTTTTTTCAGTGAAGCAGCAATTTTAATGAAGAAAAGTTGGGCAGAAAACTTATTTAAATTAAAGTTATTTATTTATTTGAATTTTTAAGCTGCTGACAGGAAGTGACATAAAAGAAGGTAACATTCCATAGCAGTTTGACTCATTCATTTCCGATTGACTTAACATGGTTGCACGGCAACAGTTTAAAATGGGTTACCTTCTTCGATGTCACTTCCTGTCGGTGTCCAATAAGGAAGTGAAAACATAAACATCAAACTAAAGAAAACTGGGAATAATCTTTAGCAAAATCTTAAATATAATCGTGTTAACTGTGTTTTAGCAAAAATTGTGTCTAATGTGTCATATGCACTTTAAACTCCTGACAGAACTCTTTCCAATGCAAAAATACCTATCTACCTACTGTACCTACAGTGCCTTGCAAAAGTACTAATACACCTTGAACTTTTGCACATTTTGTCATGTTTACAACCCTAAACATAAAGATTTTATTTTGAATTTTTTACTGAAAGTTCACACACAAGTAACAGACAACTGTGAAGTGAAAGCAAAATGATACATGATTCTGTTATTTAAAAAATAGAAAAGTGAAAGTGGGGTGTGCATAAGTATTCATACAGCATGACTTAATACTTTGTGGAACCCCCTTTTCTGCAATAACAGCAGCAAGTCTTCTGGGGTATGACTCTACAAGGTTTGCACATCTAGAGACTGACATTTTAGCCCATTCCTCTTTACAAAACAACTCAAGCTCTGTCACATTAGAAGGAGAGCGTTTGTGAACAGCAGCTTTCAGGTCTTCCACAGATTTCAATAGGATTTAGGTCAGGACTTTGACTGGCCATTCTAACACATTAATATGTTTGTTTTTAAACCATTCCATTGTAGATTTAGCTTTGTGTTTAGGGTCATTGTCCTGCTGGAAGGTAATCTCCGCCCCAGCCTCAATTCTCTTGCTGACTCCAGCAGGTTTCCCTCCAAAATGTCCCTGTATTTGGCTCCATCCATCTTCCCAACTATTCTTACAATCTTCCCAGTCCCCGCTTGACACTGGGGATGGTGCACTCAGACGATGAGCAGTGTTAGTTTTGCTCCATACATAACGTTTTGCATTTGGGCCAAAAAGTTCAATTTTTGTCTCATCTGACCAAAGCACCTTCTTCCACATGGTAGCTGTGTCCTCCATATGACTTCTAGCAAACTTCAAACGGGATTTCTTATGGCCTCCTTTCAATAATGGCTTTCTTCTTGCCACTCGTCCATGAAGGCCAGATTTGTGTAGAGTACGACTCATTTTGCTTTCACTTCACAGTTGTCTGTTACTTGTGTGTGAACTTTCAGTAAAAAATTCAAAATAAAATCGTTATGTTTAGGGTTGTAAACATGACAAAATGTGCCAAAGTTTAAGGTGTATTAGTACTTTCGCAAGGCACTGTATCTATCTATCTGTCTATCTATCTATCTATCTATCTATCTATCTATCTATCTATCTATCTATCTATCTATCGGTTCCGGAGATATCGGCCAATATTGTAAAATACCCACATATCAATTGACCTGTAACAATAAATAAACAAGCGAAAAAGTTCCATAAGTAAGTGTCACTGATGCAATAATCACAGTGAGTTCAGGTACATTGAGTTGCCTTGTGGGTGAAATGTGGGCATAAACAAACATGTCTGTCCTTCAGCTCAGTTTAAAAGCATGAACGTCCTCTCGGTGCCTGAAGCAACACATCACTTCCTTTGCCTTTCCATATTTGACACATAAATAAACATCATTAAAAGACGTGAATTAAAAGTCCTCAGACGATCTTTGTCCATTGGCGCCAACCTTCTCTCTCATAGTTCAAACCGACTACACCTTTTCTGATCTCAGCCGTTGTCATAAACCAGTACGGTCTGCGGTTGGAAGTGGGTCAGAGTCCGCGCCCTCTTCAGCCTCCTCCTGCTCGGGCCGTGGGTCACAGCGGGTCTCATCGCGGGCCCGGGACCCGGCTCCGGCCCCTGGGCTCCGGTCCGCTCGCTCGTCGTGTCCAGGTGGATCTTGCGCAGCAGGTTGTGGATGAGGACGGAGCGGCGCAGGAACACTTCAGGGTCCACGGGAAAACGCAGCTTCTGCAGCGACAGCGCCAGGATGCAGCCGCGGTCCTCGGACACGATCAGGTGCTGCAAAGTACAACAAAGTACATTTACTACAGTACTTGAGTAGAGTTTTCCAGGGTCTGTACTTTACTTCAGTCATATTTGTGTTAAGAACTACTTATTTCAATAAAGGCTCCGAAATCCATTTGTCCATGTGTTTGTTTTAGTTTAGTTTAGTTTATTTGAGCAGCAAACACTCTGCTCAAAAGGAGTGGGCTGAAGCAAGAGCTTATAAGCTCCACCCCCAAAATCAATACAATTAAAATCATCATTTCACAAGAACATAGTGGAACAACAAAGGAACAAAACAGCAACAAGGAAACAACAGCAAAACAAAAAACAAAAGACCCTACACACCCGCAGCATCCGACCATACCCCAAAACAGAGCAATACTGATTACGTAACAACTAATTACAAACAACTATGATAATGCTACATACTTACAAACTATTTACAAAGAACTATAACTTACAAAACACTGTTTGAAGTGTTCGTACATCAACAGAAAAGAAGCACAATTACAACAACGGTCTAGTTTCATGTACGAAGTCTAGTACAAAGCAAGTAACAAAAGAGATCAGTACATTTCTTTCAGATGGTTACCATGGTAACATTGTTGGCATTACCAAAAGTCACTGGTTTTATGTTAAAAAGACAGATTAATATACATATTATACTCCGTGAATATTATTATGTACATTTATTATGGAAGCCCTACACAGTGTAGTGCGTTACAAAGCCAGGTGTAGAGCGGGCCAGTTGTAGAGGGCAGTAGCTCCTCATTAACAAACCCATACGCAGCTGCGCTAACTAGCTGATTTTGTAGATAATGTTCCTATGCTGTGTGGTGCGTTAAAAGACGAGGACTACGAGCCCGTTGGGAGGATCCCTCTCAACAGAACCATAGCTCGCCTACGCTAATTCTGTATTTGTAATTTTGAGCAACAGAATGACAACCGTTGAGAGCAACAACATTCTTCCTTAAAAAAAAGCAATTTGATCCTATTGTGCCCCCTAGTGGCAACTCATTTCTTCTTCTCTATACTTTGCAAAAATCTTTTTCATTTCAAAAGCTTATGCACACTTGATGAACAGCAGGTGGCGCTGTGCAGACCTACTGTCAAATTCAACTGACTCATGACGAGGAAAAAGGTTTGAAGAAAAGTTGGGATTTGTTTTGGAAGTTATTTTTAATAACACTTAAACAGATTTGTACTTTCTACTTTGAATACTTGAAATCGTAGCAAAATCAACTACTTTGATTGAAACAGACAATAGAATCAGAATCAGTTTTATTGCCATGGTTATGAACAGGTGCACAACTAGGAATTTCGGTCGATCGTGCAACATGAAACATGAAACATATAACTTTATAGTTTATTATTTATCTAAAGACTTTAAAGGATCTGTATCATGCTATTTTAGCCATTCCAAAGTAAAGTATAGGCATTTATATGATACATTGTACCTCCATCTATGGAGCACTAATTTTTGTGATAATAAAAGTATTTTCTGGAGGTACTTTTCCAATCCGGAAGACAATACGCTTGGATTCAGTTAACTCCGCCCCCTCTCTCCACTCATACAACTTTAGCAGTAGTAGAAAAATATATATATCACAGCAAAAAGTAAAGATACTTCATGATGCAGTTATAAGGAGTTGACATGTGCAACACAGATTCATAAATGGCTAACACACACGCTAACACACATTTTGATTGACTCACCGCTCTGATGTTTCCATTATGGGACTCGCGTTAATCCATTTTGATTCTGGCCAAGGTTCACCAAACATCCATCAGAGACGGTCACAGACAAACACTATTGTCTGATAGTCGCTAAATCCCAGAGGGAAATTCCAACATCTGGCGAGTGGCCTTTCTTTAGGAAGGTTGAATAAAGTCCTGTCCTCGCAGCCAAACGCGCTTTTCTCTGTGACATTATCGTGAGGTAAGAAAAAAGAACAGGTGTCCAGAGTAGGTTAGAAAGAGCTCCTTCTTCACAACTTTCGGTGCAAACATGACATCTGTTCAGACGCTCAGGGGGTGTGTTTGTTTTCTCTGCGGGGCAGCGAGGACACATCAGGCACTTCCTCTTTTTTTTTAATTATTTCTTTCTTACGACAGAAATAATGAAAAAAGCTGTTTGATAAATTAAAATCAGGCCGTAAGGCATTACATCACAGATGTCACTTCCGTTCCTTTCTGACGACACAACAGAACAGCTCAGTGGTTTACCAGGAGAGGGCGGATCAGCTGCTCAGAGAGCAGGATTCAGGAGGATTACTGAGAACTGCGTGAATGAAGCCAAAAACCGCTCTGGGGTGTTTTTGATAAGGAAATAGCATAACAACATGGCTAAAAACTCCAAAAAGTCGATTTTGCATGATATAGGACCTTTAAATCATAAGACTATAAGGGCATGCATAAGACGATTCAATTTAAACTATGATTAAAAACAGCAACAATTTGACATAGAACAACAGCGTGAGTGTCTTTACAGATGTGCAGGAGCATTGAGTGTTAGCAGCAGATCTAAGTGTGGACAAACCACACAGTGCAATAGAGCTGATGACATTCATGAGTCTTTAACTGAGTTATTGGTTTTCTTTGTTCATGAGTCTGATGGTGGAGTGGAGAAAACTGTTCATGTGGTGGAGGGACCTGTATTGACCGTAGCCTCCTGCCTGAGGGGTGAATAGTCCGTGTCCAGGGTGAGAAGGGTCAGCTGGGATCCGTCCCACACGCCTCTGGGTCCTGGAGGTGAACAGGTCCTGGAGAGATGGGAGCGCGCAGCCAATCACCTTCTCAGCAGCAGCACAATGCTCTGCAGTCGATGCTGTCCTGATCTGTCCCGGCGCTACAGACCAGGACAGGCTCTATGGAAATTGTGACATTGCTCAACTTTTCTTTACACCGGATGTTTGTTGAAACACGAAAACTGTGATCTGATGTCTAAATATTTGTAGTTTTCAATTTTTTCCATCTTTCCTTTTGTGCCTACACTTTTTCTTTTTGATCCTGAAGAGCACCTGACCTTCTTCACAACCCATTCCACCCACTGAAGCGATCACGTCGTTCCTCTTAAATTTAATTCTACTTGTTGCTGCATGAACAAACCTTGGAAGAGATAATGAGCCGGACTAAACTTTAATTCCTCTGGACTCTGGGTACACTTGTCTCTTTCTCGTCCTTGTACAACAACAGCAGAGCCTGCAGTTTCCATGACGACAGCGCCGCGTTTTACCAAAACCCGGCGCTCAGGATAAAGTAGATCAATAGTCCCTGAGCCAGACCTTCTCCCCGCGCAGGGTGTAGCTGGTAACTGGTAAATTTACAACCTTCTGCTTGGAAAAATGCTGCTCGAACTGGTAATGAATACAACATGTAAACTCGGAGATGATCAGAGTGATCCGAGTTCAGACACGAGTTGTAGGTGACAGTAGTTTCACCAGGCCTTTCTATAAACATGCAAGACATTTGGATTAGCTTGAATTTAATTAAGAAGCAACAGGCTAAAATGGCATTTTACATCAAAACAAAAACAGTTTATAATTGCAGCGTTTGAAGCCCCTTCACAAAACAACAGCAGCTATTATTGTTTCAGCTCTATCAGCTTCTCAAGGCCATTCAGGTCTATTGCATTATGTTTAGGGCCTATAAAAGGAGCACATGGCTAATATACATAAAGTGTGCACCATCTCCACTGTTGGAATCGATTCTTCTGAGTTTTTGACTCCTCTGTAAAAACTAAATCCAATCCGATACCCTCAAAAGACCGGGATCGGCAATACCGATACCGAATATCGGATCGGGACAACCCTATTTGAAAGAGGAGTCAAAGAAGCAATTTTTGTGATGAAACATTATCCTGGAGGTGTCCTCTTGCTCCATGTAAAGCGCTTTGTGACCAGGTCTGTGAAGGGCCCTAAACAAATAAAGTCCCTCCTTCTTATCCTGGAGGACACTAATGAGGCCCAGAGCAGATCAAGAGACTAGAGCAGTGATCAGCTGAGAGCAGAGTTGAGACTGAGAACAACAAAGGTTGTTTATACATGCCTTTCAGTCATGTGACTTTTATTATGGTGGCCATTTTGAATACCGAAGTAGAATTATGCAGTACTACAACATGTAACAATATCTCTACTCAGGATATAAGTGAAAGACATCTGATTGACAGTTGCATTTTTATTTACTCGTAATCATTGCTCAAGAAGATAACAGTAAAAATACGGCCTCAGAGACTCAGAAACCAGTGAGTCAGTGTTTAAGATGCTCAAGTTAACATGCTACCAGTTAGCATTTAGCTTTAACAGCTCAGCTCTGACCTCTCCAAGAGAAAGCCCTGAACCACAAACATCTAGACTTGGATACAACATGTGACAGGTCAGAGCTGAGCTGTTACTGTAGTATTTCCTCAGTGTTCATAGATGTGAGCCACACATGTGTTTATCGTGTTCAAGCCATTGACAGTTGGATGACAGTTGCTAACCGGTAGCATGCTAACATCTTGAGCAGCTTAAACATGACAAACTGTAAACTCCTCTTTGATGAGTTAATTTAGTCTTCAGAGTGAAGCAGATCTTTAGTAAATCCTGCTGTAGCTCGACAGACAGAGCTGCTACGTCTGTGCCACATTTGCTGCTTCTATCACATAAACGTGCGTCTCTGGGGTCGTGTTTTACTGTTATCTTCATGAGCAATGATTACGAGTAAATAAAAATGCCGCTGTCAATCAGTTGTCTTTCATTTTCATCCTGAGTAGAGATATATATTTTACATGTTGTAGTTCTGCATAATTCTACTTCGGTATTCAAAATGGCCGCCGGAACTATGCATGATGTCATCGGAAACGCATGTATAGCCACGCGGATTTTATCTAGTCCGGGTGAGAGCTGGAAACTTTAGTCTTGCTGACAAAGCCTTTTGGTTGAAGAGGTGAAACGTTCTACACTTCAACTACAGAGTACAGACGATGACTCAAGAACCTTCATCTGGGATCATCGTAATTCATTAAACTTTCAGTGTAATGTTGATTATGAGTTTCCCCAAAAGCATTTAAAGCTCTGCAGTGAGAGCAGCTCCGTACTCTGTGTAGGAATGTCGCTGTTGTGGTTTTCGGCCGATCCTCTTCTTCTTCTGCATATTTCCTCTTGAAGTAGGCGACTTTCGACGTCCTTAAATGGTCAAAGGTCCGGGACAGGAAACAGCTGCACGACAGAGAGAAACAGCACGAGAAATGTCACACATTCTAGGTTTTTATCATCGCTTTGTAACAAACTTAGACACGTGCACAATGGGTTGAATTACAAGTAGTTAACGAGACTAAAACTGTGACTAAAATGTCCAGATATATTGGTCATAAAGTGTCGATTTAGATGAGTTTTGTAGGCCTTAGCTTTCAAATCAGGCGTTACTCTGGCCTATAGGCTGTCACCGCTGTTCAGCTTGAATCAAACCTGACTTTTTATCATTTTGTCGCTGCAAATATTGGACATTTGTCAGATAAAGTTTCTCACACTGATGTCAGTAATCTACAGCAAAAGTTCCAAAGTGACCTCTCCACATTATTGTTTCACCCGCGTCTCGTCTCAAGTGCTCGGCTCAAACACAAAACGAACGCCGCACTTTTTCTTACCGTTAACGCCGAGGTCTCTGGTTCCTCCGGGTCCGAGTGAATCCAGTGCGAGTCCGTCCGCAGCCTCTCCGTCTTGTTTTGATGCAGAACTCTCTCCCGGAGCGTCACGGCAACAGCTCTCGTCGGGCCGCCGCTCCCGTTGGTCCCTTTCCTCCTGACGCCGGGCCGCGATTCGTCGACCTGGAGGATGTTGCTAAGGAACAAGCTGCGGCGGGCCAATCGGGGCTGGGAGTTTCGCGGCGTGTTCGTGCAGTGGGGAAATAAAGGCAGCGATTGAACTGAGCCAAGGCCATCTCTGACTCGGTTTATGGTTAATGTCTCTGTAACGGCTGCACCTACAGTGGGTGGCTTAAGTATCAGCCCCCCCTTTAACTTTTCAACATTTTGCCACGATATGAACCATAAACATAAATATATTTAATTGCAGTTTTATGTGAAAGACACACACCAAGTGACACACGATCGTGAAGTGAAATGAAGTGTATACATGATATAGATTTTTTTTTTATCAATAAAAAACTGAAAAGTGGGATGTGCATAAGTACCGGCCCCCCTTTCCTTTTAGTGCAACCAATTGCCTTCAGAAGTTGAATGAAGATTTCTGAATGATCACATGTTGCCCTAATGACTAAATAGAGTGTGTGTAATCTAATGTCAGTTCAAATACAGCTGCTCTGATGGTGATGGTCTCGGAGGTCTGTTCAGAGACTATTGGGGAGCAGACAGCATCATGAAGTCCAATAACACACCAGACGGGTCCGAGATAAAGTTATTGAGAAGTATAAAGCTGGGTTAGGTTATAAAAACATTTCCAAAGCTTTGAACATCTCTCAAAGTGCAGTTAAATACATCATCCAGGAATAGAAAGAGTGTGGCATCACTGCAAACCTACCAAGACCCGGCTGTTCTCCTAAACTTACTGACCGAACAAGGACCGCACTGACCACAGCTGTTACCAAGAAGCCTACGATGAGCACCATGTGGCCTCATGTGGCTTCTGGCAAACAGCAAACAGGATTTCTAATGGTTTTCTTCCAAAAATGGCTTGTTCTAGTCAGATTTGTGCAGTTTACGACTAATAGTTGTCCTGTGTACAGTTTCCCCCACCTGAGCTGTAGCTCTCTGCAGTTCATCATAGGCTTCTTGGTAACAGCTCTGGTCAGTGCTGTCCTTGTTCGGTCAGTATAAATTTCATTTCTCTTCACGATTGTGTGTCACTTAGTGGGTGTCTACACATACAATCCATCCATCTTCTTCCACTTTTCCGTTGCCGGTTCGTGGGGGCAGCTGTTGGAGCTGCACCAGCCCAATATGGCTCCTCCTGCAGGTGGTGGGTCCACAGAAGGACGGCCTCACGATTCTAACGGGCCTGTTGGTCTCTCATAAGGGGCTTCTGAACCGCTCTTTGTCTGACCCGTCACCTAGGACCTGTTTGCCATGGGAGACCCTACCAGGGGCACCAAGCCCCCGACAACAGAGCTCCAGGATTATTCGGGCTCAAACCCCTCCACCACGTTAAGGTTGCAATTTCAATTAAATATATTTATGTTTATGGTCCATAGCGTCGCAAAATATTGAAAAGTTAAAGGGGGGCTGATACTTATGCAACCCACTGTATCCACATGAAACAAAACTGACACAAAGTTCAACGCCTTCTCTCTCAGCACAAACAAAGCTCACGTGGCTGTCTAGGTTTATGAATCCAGTCAAATAATAATCTGTTTGAACATTTATTTCCAAAAACTGTGTCACTTCCTTTGAGTTCTACCAGCAGAGGTGTGGTAGCAGCAACCTCCCTCTCTCTTGGTCCAGCTGCGTTATTTTTGCCTTTTTCTGCAACTGCATTTTGTTTTTCTTTGCTCCACATGGTTTTACTGGATGCTCTTGTAAGACTCTGCCTTTTCTATTGAGCTAGGTTTGAGCTTATTCTGCTGAAAAATCAAGTAGTACATTAAAACATCTGGTGAGCGAAAGCATTTCAGGATTTCAATCAAATATGGCCCATTTCCTTTTGGTCAGAGGCAGAGGCATGCATGTTGCCCACTGACACTGAAGTTTCGCCGACCCTGAACATTGTGCCAATTTCTGTGAGCACTAAAAAATGTGATCTTGGAGGGGGAAAAGGTAACAAGAAACTGTAGGAGAACAAAAGTACCTTATCAGGCCTTTGTCCTGGCTCGGGTCTAATTAAAATAAAGTCCAGACTTAGTTTTAAAATGGCAAATTTGCCTAAAGATGTGGGTACAGTGCCCCTAAAACATGAGTGTCTGTCTCTACCCTGTGCGTTTCGTGTAGTGGGCATGTCGTGTAGTGACGTCACTACATGACACGCCCACTACGCGCGGGTACCATAAGCTATATGTTTTCATTCCTACTTCATGGTAGAGGTCCTGGGTCACTGATGATCACGTAGTGCCTCTCAGTCGCCCATGGGCTTTTATGGGCTCTGTACAATTACAGAGTTTATTTTCTATTATATATGTTTGCGCACAGGACGTGCACGACGAGTGTAGTGTTAGTGAGTGTCTGAGAGGAGGGAGGACAGCAGTGTGCGAAGCTGGAAGTTGGAAAACTACGATGTTCATTTTCCAACACATGTGCCCGTGAGCACAAAAGGAGTGTGTTAGTGTATGTTTGAGGGTAGGCGAGTGCTTTGCGCTCATTTTGTGTGCTACGTACACTTTGAGGAAATGCTATACAATTCTGAGAGCCCCTTTGCCAGCACTGATGGCCCTCGGGCCTCATAAACATATCTAAAGAATACCGGGCACAACTTGAATTCGTAACAGTAACGTATAGAGGGTTAAAAGTTTCGCTGCTAAATGAAATTTGCTGAACAATAAAAATGACTCAGCAGCTGATCATCTAATCAAATTATACTGACAACAAAATGTCATATTTCAGCGTAGCTTTAATTTATCAGTGCTGTGATTTGGGTGATTTCTGGCTTAGATAAAAATAAAAATCTGACTGCTTTAACATGTCTATGACAAAAGTTATTTTTACACGATTTGCCAATTCCCACGTTCATTCAAAAGTCCTGAAGGGACGAGAAATGTAGTTGAAGCTTTAGTTATACTTTTATCAGTAATATGTGTCTGACACTGATATTTTAGTGACTGCATCATCTCACTGTATAACACGAAATACCTCAATATTAACATGTATTTTAGGGATAAATAAATCATGTTACTCGATTCAGACAAAATGAGATGAATCAACTTCTTTCAAAACTTTATTTCTACAAGATTTTCACACAAGTCACTGCAACAGGAAGTAGTTTTTTATCATTGCATTAGAAAAGAAACAGAAGAAAACACAGCACACACTCACACTCGATAATAATCAGATAAACAATGATAAATATTTTAAAATATTGTTTTTAATGACGAGCTGCTGCTGCATAAAGTCAGACACGCCCACGACAAATCTACACTTGAATCATTTTTACAAACACAACCACTCACAGAGGAATGAGGCAAACTTTAAAAGTAAATACGGGACAAAATCTTCTACTTGAGTTGTATTAAAATGAAGTATCTGTTTCTTACTTGAGTAAAATCTTTAAGTGACAAATCTTCATTTCGACGTGTGAAAGATTTTTTGTGTTTTGTGACTTAATTCTTCATAATGATTCCTTTTCATATGTTCTGATTTTCTTTGAAAATTACAATTTTCACATCATTTCAAGTTTTGTTTCCCATAATTTATGTCACTGCTGAAACATGAATCAAACTTTTACTCTCAGTTACTCAGTACTCAAGTAAAACTTTCTCCAAGTACTTTTTTACTCTTACTTCAGTAAATATTTTGGCTACTCTACCACCTCTGATACAGTTAATAAAACACTAGGCCTAATAAAAGCATAAATATATTATAACATACATTATAGACATGAACTAATGCACACATTCTTTGATAGATATTAGGATTACAACATAAAGAGGTCGTTGACAAAGTTTTTAAACCGTCATCTGTACTTTGTTAAGGTTTGGACTCGTCATTTAAGGTTTGGACTCGTTTCCTCCAAAAGCCTCGTCAGAGACACAAAGATCTTTGTTTTCGCAGGAGAATGAACCGTTTTCTTTTCAAACCACAAAAACAGCTTCTTTCACTCCTCTCTCAAACACAAGTCTTGTTACTTTAGCTCAGATTTGAACCTCAGGGAAAGATAAGTGGTTTTGAGATGGAGATGAGCTGCTGACTGAGCTCCTCTGTGGTGTTGGTACAACCTCTTATGCAGCTGCTGTTTACTTCTCCAACGCTCTTTGCAATAAAACACAGCAAATAAAACACTAGGTCTACATGAAAGTTAATTATATAATAGACAGTGATGGCAAAATAACCTGGAGCCTGTTTCAGTAACAGCTGGTCATGTGACTGTCTCAAAGTGCTTCAGTCTGTGAGTTGAGCTTCAGTGTCTCAAAGCGGGTCATCGGCTCAGAGCGTTTCACTGCTGCCTTGAGCGGATGTTTTCTGGTCCATATAATGATGAAAATCATGAGTGATAAATAAATGTGCTGTATTTCCCATTAAACTGCGTTCATGTGGTGAAAGTGTCTGTGGGTCAGAATAAACTATTCCTTACAAAGTCCTGCTTTCTAAGACATGAGCACATGTGGACGGCTGACCAGGCGAGAAACGTAAGGAGCGCCATCTACAGCAAACAGTGTCTAAACCAGCTCTGACTGAATGAAGTAAAAACATCGCACATTGATGTCCTGCCTTTAGCCGCAGGTGACTGAGGCTCCGCCCACTGGAGCTCTGTGAAGCTCAGACCCACGTTAAGAAAATGACTCTGATTTATCGGCCTATGACTGATCTGATCAAACATCAACATCAGGCTGCAAATAATGAAACCGCCACACGTCTGTTTGAAACTTCTCTTCCACATGATTGTGTTGGTGCTTCAGTCGTGTTCATGAGAAGTCGCAATAATAAAGTTTGTCCACAAGAGGTCAGTGTTCAAACACAATGAAGCAGCTCTGAGACTCTGAACCTTACCAGACTGTTTTGCAGGAAAGCCTTGAAGTGTTACAAGGCTTCACTCGCCCATCACTGATAACAGATATTACAGAGATTAGATATGTTGGTTATAACGAGGAAAATATAAATGTAATAATGTGTTATTAATCTATTTCTAACTAAGTCCTCCTCTAATAGTATCACAGGTGAATTAGAAGAACACACAGGTCACACGTTAGGACAGTTAGGTTCTTTGATTTTGTTTTTCTTCTCTTGTTTTTTCGGGGCAGTCTTCCACTTTATCTTGACGTCAGTGAGACCTCCTGCATCAAACCTTTTCTGGATCTAAACAAACACAGAGTTAGTGTTAAAGCTGCTCTGCTGAGCGTGTCCAGCTCTGGGAATGTGTCGAACTGTTACACAGATTTAAACCAACCTGGTCTAAAATCTGCTGGTTCATCGCTGGATCCTCCAGGCCGTGTCCAGAGAACTCCATCTTCACAAATCTGAAGATTTTGGGCTCCTCTGAAACAACATAGTCAAAAATAACATAGTTTAACAACTTGCAGTCCACTCTGTTATATTGTTTAATCTAACTGCTGTGCCACAGCGCCACCTAGTGTTAGCACCAAAGTGACTGATGCAGGGCTGAGGAGGTCCCAGTGTAAAGTGTGTTACCTTGACAGTAGAATGGGCGTCTCTCCTGACAGGAAAACACATCCCAGGTGTTATGCACATTCTGTGCAGTGCAGAAAGGCTGGTAGTAGGTTTTAGAGTCATAGATCCAGGCTGTGAAGGCGACTGCCCTGTTGTCCGACCACTTCCCTGTAGATCTGAACAGACCGATCCATGGACCATAGGGGCCTATTACATTATTAGCAGCAGTGTTCTCCTCTACGCTCTCGATCAAAGCCAGGTCTGTGTAGTGAGTTCTGCAGTAGGTCAAAGCATCGGCCCAAGTCAGATAATCAGGTGATTTATGATAGACTTTTGGGTTGGAACCTACAAAAACAAACATAGTTTCATCTCAATGAAAGAAATACATTAACAGCCCCGTCAAAATCCACACTCAAGTATATGTCACAAATCCCAAATCTTCACCTGAATAACAAACGGCGTGTCGCATTTCGGTGCAGGAGTGGCTGTACCAGTTAGACTCCCAGAGAGAACCGCACAGCTGAGGCTTGTGAATGTAACGTGGTTGATCATCACCAGATCTCCACTTCTGAAAGGATCCGCTGGAGTTAGTGGCCGTCCACTTCCATTGGCTCAGGTCTGTGGGGTCATCGTACAGGCCGATCCACACGGGGGCGCTGTAGCCTGGAGGGCGGGGCAGTCTGAGATTGTCCTCAGAGCTGCTCACACAGGCCAGGTCATGGTAGTGCTGTCTGCAGAACTGCTGAGCCTCGCTCCAGGTCAGATTCTTATCCACAAAGTGGTACCCCCACAGGGGATCTCAGAGCAGAGACTGAAGCACACGGCTGAAACACAAACACATCTGACTTCAGGCTCACATGGGACACACAGACTGGATCAACACTCACAGACTCAACTCTTTAGGAAACTGGTTATTCTAAAAAACCATCATCTGAAATTAGTTAAATAAATTTGCTTGAATATTGTGTTTGTACCAAAGCTGAGACGCGTTTCACATGAAACAAACTTATCATCATCAGATTATTGTGATATAACATTATAATGACAAAGTTCTACTCTAAGATCAACCAAAGTTTATTTCTATAGCACTTTACAACAACACCAGGAAGACAAAGTGCTTCACAGAAAGATAAACTATTTTAAAACAAAACATTATTGCTTTCTAGACAGAGTTCAGTGCGTTCTTTGTATTAAAAGCCAATTTGGAAAAATGAGTTTTTAATGTGGACTTAAAAAGTATCAATATCGAAGTATCAACATCTCAGTTAAATATAACGAGACCATGAAGAGCTTTGAAAACAAACATTAACATTTTAAAATCAATCTGAAAATGGACCAGGAGCCAGTGGAATGTGGAGAGGATGGGAGTGATGTGGCTTTGTCTGGATGAACCGGTGAGTGGGAGGCCACTCACCGGTTCATGAAGATAATGAAGAGAACCGGTAACAAAGGGCTTGCACTGACGGTCGCCCACTGCTCCTGACGGGTCGCCCCAGCGGCATCAAAGGATGGATCTGATGCGTTGGACACATTTCCGTATGGGGGAAATAAAGTTCACCTTCACCTTAAACCTCCGTCACCAAAAACGCCCAAAGCTCTGTATGTAAAACAGCCTCAGCACAAACTCAGCTCTCGAGTTCACATGCAAAACATGAACCATTTCAGAGGGAACATGCTGGACTTCATGATTACATGATTTCATTGGTGCTTCCACATCATCTGGACCAAAGTTCATGTCAGAATATATATATATATATATATATATATATATATATATATATATATTCCTTTCTCACTAATTTATACTGTGTATTCTGCTGATCTGTTTAGTTGAAGTTTTTCACATGTGGCTACAATGCAGCAGAATGCAGGACCCTCAGATCCTCCTCTGATTCTGTTGTGGCTCATGGATAAACTTATCCTCACACGCTGACACTAAAGTGCTGCTCTTGAGGTGGACGTCACAGACCTGTAGATTTATTTTAACTCAGCCATTCTCAAAGTGTGGGACATCGAGGCCCCTTTATCAATCTGAAGTTCTCTCTGACCCCGATAATAATCATTTACTCTATTCAAAGGAATGTTCTCATTATTTTACAGCAGAAATTACAGCCGTGTTTAGAAACACCACTGCACTGGGCTTAAGCATTAGGATCAATGTTGAGTTTCAAAGTTTGAACAAAGGCACTTACCACAGAGCAGCAGAGCGAGCAGCGTTTGGACCCACATTTCAGCAGAGACTCGGAGCAGGACCTACGCTCCCGTGTCCAGAGTGATCCCAAAGACCAGCCTCAGTCTCTACTTAAAGTGTCAAATCTCAGAAGGAAGCTCGGAAACAAACACTCCTCCTGAAGGATTTCATTGGTTTAATGTAAACCTCATTTGTATATGTTCTTTGTGGAGTTTGAGGTCGATTTGCACACGGAAAGGTGAGGTAACCACTGCACCAAAGAAGATCTACAAAAGACTTCAATTTTAACAAGACTTTTACATAAATGTTTAAAAAAACTAACTGAAGTTATTATTTGAAAATAAACTCTACATCCCAGGAGCAGGTCTTTTGGACGTTTGCTCAAAGTTCCCAGAGGCCACGAAATATCAATATTATTAATACTTGTATTAATATTTATACCTTTAGTCGAGTGTTAGACTCAGAGTTGACTAAGTTGACATGAACTTTGGTCCAGATGATGTGGAAGCACCAATGAAATCATGTAATCATGAAGTCCAGCATGTTCTCTCTGAAATGGTTCATGTTTTGCATGTGAACTCGAGAGCTGAGTTTGTGCTGAGGCTGTTTTACATACAGAGCTTGGGCGTTTTTGGTGACGGAGGTTTAAGGTGAAGGTGAACTTTATTTCCACCATACGGAAATGTGTCCAACGCATCAGATCCATCCTTTGATGCCGCTGGGGCGACCCGTCAGGAGCAGTGGGCGTCAGTGCAAGCCCTTTGTTACCGGTTCTCTTCATTATCTTCATGAACAGAATGTCTAAGTGCAGTCAGGGGCCGGAGGGTGTCCCTCATCTCTGCTGTTTGCAGAGGATGTTGTTCTGTTGGACCTTCAGCTGCTCTGAGGCCGTTTGCAGCCGAGTGTGAAGGGGCCGGGATGGGCACCTCCAAATCCGAGGCCATGGTTCTCCACCGGAAAAAGGTGGCGCCCTCTCCAGGTCGGTGGAGAATCATTGTCTCAAGTGGAGGAGCTCAAGTATCTCAGGGTTTTGTTCACGCTTGTTTTGTCTAGTGTTGCCACAATGGGGTCGCCCCACACTGTAACTTTGTCATTTGTTTTTAATCTTAAAAACAGCCTTTGTGTCGAGGTTTTGCTTTGGAGGCGTAATTCACATGGGCAGAAACTTTGTGGAGGTCAGTCATTTCTATTTTTTACCGGAGGTCCTTAATCGGTTTAATCCCCTGCAAATAGGTTTTAATAGGTCATCATTATGTACAGGATGTTCCTTTGGAAAAATGACCTTTGCCTTTATTTGCATGTGGAAATGAGCTGAGTCAATGTGAGGCTGTTTTACATACAGGGCTGCTGATGTTTGTGACAGAGTGTTTTTTTATTCCATTATATTAGAAAAAGTGATCAAAAGATACTTTACAAAGTCCTTATAATCTTATTACCAGTTTTGCTAAATGTAATCTCGTCACATTGCTCTGTTTCTTCAAAAGTTTCCGCTTCCACCTCTGGCAACACTGATAACACTGGTTTATAACTAATTTGGTGTCTAGGTTTTGTGAGCTGATTAATGTTGAAAACCATTTGTATTGGTATTCGTCTTCTCTTCCAATAATCATTTTCTCATTAGGACTGAAGACATGAGGAGAGGACGACTTTGAATTGATCCTGTCAATATTCCGGTTTCTGAAACATTTGGAATCATTTACATGTGTTTACAGAGTTACTCCTGTTACATGGTCATTAATCAATTGGGATATCCCGATCCAAACCACGACACAGACAACGTCTCTATGCACAAACTGTAAATATTTCCGCTTCTTCCTGTATCCAAAGACAACAGCAGAAACAGCACGTGGGATGGTGAACAGTCCGTCGCCTTTTGTTGCTTTGGTGCTGGTACAAACCCACCAGCTGGACTTGACATTAAAATGGTTTGTCATTAGAGCCTCAAAGCGTCAATAGCCCTGTATGTAAAGTGTCTCATTTCCACATGCAAATAAAGGCAAAGGTCATTTTTCCAAAGGAACATCCTGTACATAATGATGACCTATTAAAACCTATTTGCATGGGATTAAACCGATTAAGGACCTCCGGTAAAAAATAGAAATGACTGACCTCCACAAAGTTTCTGCCCATGTGAATTACGCCTCCAAAGCAAAACCTCGACACAAAGGCTGTTATTAACGTATTTAATACGTTTAAAAACAAATGACAAAGTTACATTATGGGCCATTGCAAGACAAAACAAGTGCATCTGCACCGATCCGTCCGTCGATCTCAGCGCTCCATCATCATCGTCGTGGCTCAACACATTGACGAAACGATAGGAAACGCACAATGTTTTATTTTTAAAGAGGGGGTATTATGCTTTTCAATCACATAGCACCAGTCTATAGCATACTACAATGATGACGTAACCTTCTGTTGGTCTGTATATGCAGTAAATTAAAATAACTGCCTTGAATAAAATTGCTCTCTCAAAATGGCTGTACTGAACGTCTTGAAATAGGCCTCTGTCTCTTTAAGAAGCTTTCCGACACGCCCCCTTCAGCACACTGCTGTGGCATCTAAACAACACTACTGTGCGGGGAGGGGCTCTGCTGAGCTGAGGGGCAGTGGTTGGTGGCTTGGCTGGTGACGAAAGGTCCAGAGGCGTCTCCAGGAGGTGGGGGCGTTCCTAGGAGGACTGAGGCATAGCTACACCTAAAATGGCTGCCGTCTAAGTTTTTACTGATTACTCAAAAATATGTGAATGAGCCAAGGCAACACTCCAGGCATGTGTTTAATGAGGGAATGACATAATAACATGATATAAAGCTTGAAAAAGTCCATTTTACATAATACCCCCCTTTAAGATATAGGTACAAGTTATACTGAATGTATAAAGTGTGAGGAGGTGCTGCCCCGAGGGTACAGGCGGGTGGAGCCGAGCAGCCACGACAGGTGTCAGTGATCATCTCTTAAAGGGGCAGCACGCACACCTGCAGAGGAGAGCAGAGGGAGGAGCAACCACAGACATACGTTTCCCCCACAGCGGCCTCAAAGGATGGATCTGATGCGTTGGACACATTTCCGTATGGGGGCAATAAAGTTCACCTTCACCTTAAACCTCCGTCACCAAAAACGCCCAAAGCTCTGTATGTAAAACAGCCTCAGCACAAACTCAGCTCTCGAGTTCACATGCAAAACATGAACCATTTCAGAGGGAACATGCTGGACTTCATGATTTCATTGGTGCTTCCACATCATCTGCTGGAGCACAGTTCATGTCAATTTAGTCAACTCTGAGTCTGAGAACACTTGACTATTATATAGTATAACACTTAATATTATTGATATTTCATGGCCTCAGGGAACTTTGAGCAAATGTCCAAAAGACCTGCTCCTGGGATGTAGAGTTTATTTTCAAATAATAACTTTTTTAAACATTTATGTAAAAGTCTTGTTAAAATCAAAGCCTTTCTTCTTTGGTGCAGTGGTTACATCACCTTTCCATAGGCAAATAGGCCTCAACCTCCACAAAGGACTTATCTTATTTACTTGGAGAAAGTTTTACTTGAGTACTGAGTAACTGAGAGTAAAAGTTTGATTCATGTTTCAGCAGTGACATAAATTATGGGAAACAAAACTTGAAATGTGAAAATTGTAATTTTCAAAGAAAATCAGAACATATGAAAAGGAATCATTATGAAGAATTAAGTCACAAAACACAAAAAATCTTTCACACGTCGAAATGAAGATTTGTCAGTTAAAGATTTGACTCAAGTAAGAAACAGATACTTCATTTTAATACAACTCAAGTAGAAGATTTTGTCCCGTATTTACTTTTAAAGTTTGCCTCATTCCTCTGTGAGTGGTTGTGTTTGTAAAAATGATTAAAGTGTAGATTTGTCGTGGGCGTGTCTGACTTTATGCAGCAGCAGCTCGTCATTAAAAACAATATTTTAAAATATTCATCATTGTTTATCTGATTATTATCGAGTGTGAGTGTGTGCTGTGTTTTCTTCTGTTTCTTTTCTAATGCAATGATAAAAAACTACTTCCTGTTGCAGTGACTTGTGTGAAAATCTTGTAGAAATAAAGTTTTGAAAGAAGTTGATTCATCTCATTTTGTCTGAATCGAGTAACTTGATTTATTTATCCCTAAAAATACATGTTAATATTGAGGTATTTCGTGTTATACAGTGAGATGATGCAGTCACTAAAATATCAGTGTCAGACACATATTACTGATAAAAGTATAACTAAAGCTTCAACTACATTTCTCGTCCCTTCAGGACTTTTGAATGAACGTGGGAATTGGCAAATCGTGTAAAAATAACTTTTGTCATCGACATGTTAAAGCAGTAACTCATGCCCCTAGAGGCCATAAGCACAACTGCAGGTGTCGCAGCAAGTTGCGTTTTTTTACTTATTAATTGTCCGTGAGAGTAAATACTACGCTGACAGAATAAGCAAAGGGACAGAGGGATATTGTTCATCCAATTACACAATGGAAATACATTTTTTTCACTCAGACTTGGCTGTAAATACTGTTTAAAGTGGGGCTAGCCCTCAGTTAGCTTTGCCCGTTAGCCTGTTAGCTGTCGTTGACAGTGAGGTTCCAATTTTTGCTAAAGTAACAAGATGTTTGAGACAGCAGTGAAGGAATGTGTTTTTGTGGTTTCAATAGAAAATGGTTTGTCATTAGAGCCTCAAAGCGTCAATAGCCCTGTATGTAAAGTGTCTCATTTTCACATGCAAATAAAGGCAGAGATGTACGGGAAGTCAGTCTGTGAATGAGCTTTTTGGATTGGACAAGGAGAGAGGGAGGTCACTTCCTGTTTTCACGTCGCCATGACAACAGTACTAAGCCTCGTTAGAAATTAAAATTAAAGGTTACTTAACATTTAGGCTCATTCATAGAACTTTTGGATAAATTGTACAATAAATCGTACTCTTGTGGCATTTGACTTGTACTTGAGTAATGATTATTTATAAAGAAAATGAGGCTTTCTGCTAAATATTATGGTCCATGACATGAGAGGTATAAGGGGTCATCATTTTTCTTCTTTGTTGATTCTCTTGGATTTCTACTGTTTCTACTGAGAGAGATAGAGAGATACTTTATTGATCCTTTACAGGAAATGACACATTCAATAACTAATATCATTCACACACATTATAAAAAATACAGTGGACATCACTAACACTATCCATGGACGAGTGGAATAGCCGTGGTGCTGTTGTTAATCACCTCCAGGGCATTCTAGTACATTTAGATGCATTTTCTTTTTGTTCTGAACTACAGGACTACAGATGGAAATGAGCTTTAATCGAACATTGTCCTGATAAATAAAATGAATTAAAAAAAACACACAATCTGTGAACATTTGGGTCAATATAGTAAAGTATAAGGACATACCGCCTTTGCTCTGCCCAATCCCGTCAGACCTCGGAAGCTCAGCGGGATGGGCCTGGTCAGTACTTGGATGGGAGACCATTTTAGTCTAACCCAGGGCAGCTGTGGCTACAATAGTTTACCAAGTATGGAGTGAATGAATATTGCAATGTAAAGCGTCTTTGAGTGTCCAGAAAAGCGCGATATACAACCAATGCATTATTATTATTATTATTATTAAAACTCAAGTCATTTTCCGTGAAACAGCCGATGATCTTGGCGACTAATGCTCTACCAAAGTCCCATTGTGCGTCTTTGAAGTATAAGTTACTCTCCAGTGTTTTTTGACACAAAAGTAGCTCGCAGTAAAAAAAAAACATACTGTACACCAGGGGTTCCCAAACTTTTCTGGCTGGGACCCCAAAAATGGACACATAAACAACTTGGGGCCCCACACTGTATAAAGTTATTGCCTCTTATGTTACTTTAGGCCAGAAAAACATTTAAAAATCAAGTTAATATGTTTTTAAACTGTTTATTTTGAATAAGTGAATAGCTTTCACAAATTATAGGCTGTTTAACACTGAAAATATGCTAAAAAACCCCCAGCATTTTTCATCTTGAAATCATCTGTGGACCCCCACCCAAGG
This sequence comes from Neogobius melanostomus, assembly GCA_007210695.1. Classification (NCBI taxonomy): domain Eukaryota; kingdom Metazoa; phylum Chordata; class Actinopteri; order Gobiiformes; family Gobiidae; genus Neogobius; species Neogobius melanostomus. Next base: position 119,110 of record VHKM01000855.1, read on the forward strand.
TCTTGTGATCCTCTGAGGGGTCCCGACACTTTGGGTTTCACTGCTGTACATGGACCTTAGCACAGAGTCCTGGTTTCAGCCCTGCCCCTGAGTCCTGTGGTCCAACGGAAAGCACCTTTTGTACCGAGTTGTTGTTGCAAATAAAGATTCTACTGACTTTACTGCAGTTTTCACGTCATTTTCTATGTTTTAATGTTTTAGTTTTTTTTTTCCCCGTCCAAAGTGAAAAGAGATTAAATCTAGCCTGGGAATATCATCATCATCATTTGCCCTGACGAAGACCACACAGGTGGAAACGCCTTGGCCATGTCCCGTCCACAATAAAGGATTTTTAACTTAAAGGGATATTTCAGGATTTTTGACATGGGATAACTAGGAAATGAGTGTTGTTGATGTCTGGAGATATATTTTTCTTAAATTCATGCAGTTCTTATATTTGAAGAGTCTAGTGGCGCTAGGCTAATGCTAGGCTAAAGCATTTCTATGGTATCAGTTAGCCTGCATTAAAAACAGTCTGACCCACTCCACAGTGCACCTGAGGTAAATCACTTATAACACCAGACTAACCATATAAATGTCTGTGTTCATAGAATAATGTTTGAAATATAACTGACCTTGTATTGATTTATTGATTGATTGATTTTTTGTATTTCGAGCTACACAACGCAGGCACAAAATCCAGAAAAAATATAATAAAAGAAAAAATAATCAACATTCTAGCTCGAAAAGCAGTGGGAAGAAGACAAGCTTATTGACTCCCACCCTGTTCATAAACTTAAATAATAATGATGTGGTTGCAACAATAACACTGTTTAGTTCTTATTATCTTACAAAACAATTAATTAATTAAGTCGGTTACATATGTACAGATGCAACAATGCAGTATATTAAGTCACATTCATAGTATGTTACACTTTATAACAAGTGTATAATTTTTTTCCTATACCTATTTTATTACCATGTTGGTATTACTGTACTAAGCCTCGTTAGAAATTAAAATTAAAGGTTACTTAACATTTAGGCTCATTCATAGAACGTTTGGATAAATTGTACAATAAATCGTACTTTTGTGGCATTTGACTTGTACTTGAGTAATGATTATTTATAAAGAAAATGAGGCTTTCTGCTAAATATTATGGTCCATGACATGAGAGGTATAAGGGGTAATCATTTTTCTTCTTTGTTGATTCTCTTGGATTTCTACTGTTTGATTCTGCTTTTGTGAAAGCCATGTTGACTCATTTAAAATATTGTGTTTATCTATAAATGCGTCTAGTCGAGTTGTATAGAGCTTTTCTAATATTTTTGAGAATTGAAGTAGTATTGAGATGAGGTCTGTAATTAGAGAACTGAGTTTTGTCAGCACTTTTATAAATGGGAATAACTTTAGCCATTTTCAGTAAATCTGGAAATGTACCAGTTTTGAAAGACAAATTAAAAATATGGGATAGCGGTATGATCGATGACCTGTTTAACAATACTCATATCTACCTCATCACAGTCCAAGCATTTCTTATTTATGAAATGTCTGTCTATATCAGTTGTTTCTTGTCCTGTTGTTGGCGTAAGAAACATTGTATTTGGGTTTTCCTGGACACAATCATAATTATAATTTGTGCATGGTGGAGTTATTGAGGAGGATAATTGAGGTCCTATGCTTATGAAGTACTTATTGAACTCGCTCACAATTTCATTTGAGTTTTCAATTTTCTGACTGTTTGGTTAAAACTCTATTTTCCTCCTCCTATGTTATCTTCTCAATGTTTTGCTTTTGTTATGGTGATTTGGTTGTAATTCTTTAGTTTGTACACTAGATGGTGCTAAAACAGGAGTTGAGCCTAATGTTTCTGGTGCATTGATGAGGTAACTTAATACAGGTATGTTTGCTCAGTGGCTCATACCCAGTCAATGCACAGGAGAACAGAGATGCCATCGGTGAGTTCTAGTCCTACTTTAGTGTTAAAACTAACTAAAAATAAAACACGTTGTCCAATTCATAAGTAGTTATAATGGTAAAATGTCAAATTGTTGAATTGACTAAGTACAATTAAAATCTAAATCAACAGTTAAAATATACTTTGTTAGAATATGTACATTGGAATAACTTGTGCGTAAAAAGCTAAAAACTGCATGTTAAAACAACTCTTAAGATATGTTTTCTGTATGTTAAAGGTCCTATATCATGCAAAATCGACTTTTTGGAGTTTTTAGCCATGTTGTTTTGCTATTTCCTTCTCAAAAACACCCCAGAGCGGTTTTTGGATTCATTCACGCAATTCTCAGTAATCCTCCTGAATCCTGCTCTCTGAGCAGCTGCTCCGCCCTCTCCTGGTAAACCACTGAGCTGTTCAGTTGTGTCGTCACAGCGGAACGGAAGTGCTCTACGTCTGTAATGTAATGCCTTACGGCCTGATTTTAATTTATAAAAACAGCTTTTTTTAATGTTGTTGTTGTTGTTGTAAGAGAGCAATAAAGACAAAAAAACAAAAGGAAAAAAAAAAACTCTCCGACCGTCTGTGCTGTCTGGGGACAGTAAGCAAGCGCTCCTGCGGCCGGAGGGTGCGTTGTTTGTGAAGACGGAGCTCTTTCTAACCTACTCTGGACACCGCCTGTTCATTTTGCTTTTTTTTTTCTTCCATCCATCCATCCATTTTCTTCCACTTGTCCGTTGCCGGGTCGTGGGGGCAGCCGCCGGAGCTGCCCAAATCACATTGCACCAGCCCCCCATGGCTCCTTCTGCAGGTGGTGGGTCCACGGAAGGACGGCCTCACGGTTCAAACCGGGCCTGTTGGTCTCTCCTAGGGGGCTACCAGTGTAGGCAGACACTGGAGGCAATGTGGGTGAAGTGCCTTGCCCAAGGACACAACGACAATGTGCACAGTCAGGAGGCGGGATTCGAACCCACGACCTTCCGATCATGAGACGACCCGCTCTACCATCTGCGCCACTGTTCTTACCGAACGATAATGTCACCAATGCGCATTTGGCATGGCTTGGCTACAAGAAGAGTGCACTCGCCAGCCAGAAGTTGGAATTTCTTTCTGGGATTCAGCTAGCTACTATATTAACCAACCTGATGGATGCTTGGTGAACCTTGGCCAGAATCAAAGTGGATTCACTTTTGTAACCAACACGAGGGCCATAACGTAAACACCTGACGATGGGGAGGCCATGCTGAGCGGTGAGTCAATCAAAACGCGTGTTAGCGTGTGTGTTAGCGTGTGTGTTAGCGTGTGTGTTAGCGTGTGTGTTAGCGTGTGTGTTAGCCATTTATGAAACTGTGTTGCACATGTCAACTCCTTATAACTGCATTATGTGAAGTAACTTCACTTTTTGCAGCGATATTTATATTTATAATACTGTGAATGTGGAATGAGCGGAGAGAGGGGCGGAGTTAACTGAATCGAAGCGTCTTGTCTTCCAGGTAGGGAAAATACCCCCAAAAATACTTATATTTCTCTCAAAAATTAGTACTCCATAGTGATAGAGGTACAATATATCATATAAATGCCTATACTTTACTTTGGAATGGCTAAAATAGCAGGATACAGATCCTTTAAGGTTTTCAACCTGCTGATGCTTCCACTCATGCTGTAGCTACAACTGCTTCAACCACAACTGCTGCAATAAAACTTGAGTGATGCTGAGTTGATCCAAGCGTCCTCTGTTACCTTCTGGGTTTTTCAAGTTATACCAGCATTGTCAAACACATAACTTGACACTGACCATTTGACATAAAGCTCTGTGGTAATACATTTCCTTTTGGAGTCCTTCGAAGTACATCATTTATTGTACACCAGAGAGCTTTAGTGTTTGTCTTATTTTTTTTTGAGTAGTGCACTGTAATAATTTTTTTTGCAGTTTTCTTATTATGTTAGTTTGTTTTTGTATCTTTTGTACTTATTTTCAGATTCACTTGTTCTTTTTGTTAAAAAAGACTTTGTATAGTGAATTATTGATGTGTGTCTTGCGCCCCTGACCTGCAGCACGGAGGACAAGTTGATCATGACGCACGTTTGGTCTGAACGCACCTTAAGGCTGGAACCATGTCTCATCAACAAATCAGCAGAAAACACCAAGTAAATATAGCTACTGCATTACAATTCACATAAAAACATCAACAATACAGAGCAGGGATTCTCCACTGGTGATTAGTGGTTTTGATGATTCCAGCTTCATGGCTTGTTAAATGCTTGATATCAATAATCTACATCATATTAGGTTCAACAGATTCAAACTGCAGAGCGTCTGGAATAGCCTCTTTTCATTTGGGTTGCGGCTTGTCACAAGATGATGGACCTGATGTGACACCAGTTGAGAATCACTGAATTACAGCTATATTGTGTGTGTGTGTAGTATCTGAAGACACTTACAGTCCTGGTCTTCAAATAAACAGTGAAAGTAGCTGTCAGGAACTTGTGGCCAGTTGTGCAGTCACTAGACAGAAGGAAACAAAAATACATTAGACAGCCTCTCATTCAGGCACTAACACACACTGTCTAAAACTAAGGTTTTTAATGCCAAAATGCAAGAGTGGCAGCTTTGAATGAGAAACTGCAGAATCTTAAATATTTGTGTTTAGTAAAAACAAATAAAACTATTAAAGTCAATAGTATACTCTAAGAAATTTCTGTAAAAATACAGGCCTTTTTACTATAAATTCTGACGGATTTGCTCCGTAAATTCACTTTACCAGTACTTTCCGTTTGATAATAAGTTTTCCGTAAATAAACAAGACTTTGTGCTGTAGTTATTTGAAGGACTGTTCCGTAATTTTATTTTACGGAAAGTTCTGTATTTTGTGTGTGAACACAATGCATTGTGGGTTATAACAGCCTTTGAGGCGGGAACAATCTGAGCTCAGGAAGAGCCTTTTGTGGGATGATTGAGAGCACCCTTTTATGGTAAGTAAAACATTTTTTAAAGGATATTAAACATGATTAGTAAATTAAATAGGCTACATAGAACTTGCTAACTACACATGTCATAAACGTTTTGTTGAATGTAGTTAGAGAGCAATGTGAATCTGCTTGAATTCAATTCTGACTAATACACAAATATAATGTATCTTGAATACATTCTGAATTCTGTTGTGAATAACTCAGCCTACATGTTACAACATAAGGTATGTCAAATATTATTTTATGACAGTACAAATCTGCAATTTGCCTTTTTTTTTTGGGGGGGGGGGGGGGGGGTGAGATAGCTGAACAGTTAAACCTCTATTCATTAATATTGTTTGAAAAAAAGGGATTCAGTGGTCATTGGAAGTGTATGTCATTGATGTTGTAGTTTAAAATTTAAATTTTGTATCAATATTGATTCAAATGACCTGTTTATTTTGACTGTTCAGTGTCTTGTAAACTGATTTTTACATTGCTTTGTTAATAAATAGAAAGATTTTGACCATTATTGTTGAACAATGTCTTATGTTGAACTAAAACAAGTGAATTATGTTTAAAACACAATATATATACTATAAATTTACATATATTTCCGTTTCTGAGTAGTATGATTGTTACGGAAAATAAACCTTTAATTAATAACAAATTGTCATGTTTATTACATTATATTTTCCGTTTTCAAGCTTAAGGAAATAACGGAAATTGCACTTATAATACAAAAGTTTCTGTTTTTCTGCAATTTGAATTTTACGGAACGGTTACCGTAAATTCACAGGTCACAGTTTTAACAGCACATTCTAAACGAAATACGGATAATGTCCTGGTAATTTTCTGCCAGCACTTTTTACTGTTATTTTACGGACATTTTTCTTAGAGTGTAATTACAATTTTATTTTCTAAATGGTTAAAGATGTTGATTTGAATGCAATAAAACCTTTCAGGTTTTGTGTACCTGAAGGTTTTTAGTCAAAAATAAATTGAAAATATTAATGATACATACATTTTCTTGGTGAATGCTACTTAAAGAAATACCGCTTATTAAGTCAAAATCAAACATTTTTGTACTCACATTTTTAATGTAATCAGTTTCATCAATCTATTTGAGTAGAACTAACTTGTCAGGGTTTACAGTGTGCAGATAAATGAAACATAAAAACTTCAAATGCATTGTGCTGTATTCCTACTGCAATTACTTACATTTTTTTGGATGCAGAGTTCCAAATGCATTGTTCTCCAAAGACGCCTGTGTTACTGTCCTAAAACACATAAACAAAAAATATGAACTTAATAAAAAACAGCTATAGTTGCACAGGTAAAGGTTAAAACATTACATTTATTAATTATTTCCTCTTCGTTGTTCTTCTTTGATATTTCGCTTGATTATATTTTAGTCCTTATTTTAGAAACAAATGTTCAACCCCTTTACCACCCGGTGCCCCCCAAAAGGAATGAACAAAGTAATCAACTGAAAGATGGACCATAACCAAACTAGCCGAGACACGCGCCCAAACTAAGCAAAAACCCATAACTGAACCAAGTCAAAAGAAAAGCGAAAGTAGGACAGCCGGTCTCACCTGACAAAAGGAAAAAAAACAGTGATTAAAAAAAGAGCTATATTACGAGCATGCCGAGCTCAGGCACGCGGCGCCGCAGCTTACTCTGGAGCGCGCGCTGGCGAGCCACGCCCGCAGGTACACCACGCCTGTATGGCGGAGATAAAAACAAAAAAGATATAGCTCAGGGCACAGGTCGTCCAGTTATTTTTGAGCAAACTGAAATGGAAGTCTATATTCAAGTCTACAACTAAAAAGCCACTATATTTCACGAAAATTATATATTAAATAGGCTATTATTTTCATTTAAAAGAAATGTGTGTGGCCTACCTGCTTTTATGTTTCTCACTGATCTTTGCTGCTTCAGATTGACCTCTGCTACTTCTCCAAAAACCTACAGACAAGATAGATTTTTAGGTGATTTAACATTGCAATTAATCACACAAATAGACCAAAAGCAAAAAAGAAATAAGTCACTTTAAGTTTCCACCGAGTCAGAGCTCAGCCGACACTGACGTGGCTAAACCAGAGTTGGCCCGAGTGTCCTTGCTACCTGGGCCTCTGTTGGTTAGGCCGGTAGGAGGCTCCTGTAGGCAGCCGCCCCTCTTCCTTTCTTCTGGGTTCCCTTTCGAGTCCACAGCCCATACTCACTCAATCCGTCCCCTTTCATGCACTTTGGACAATAGGCCTCCGGACAGTACTGGGCTCGTGAGGCCCTTCCCGAACTGTACATCCTGGACAAGGGAAACCCATGACACTTTGCGTTTCGGATCACGCGTTCGTTACGCGGGGGTTTGAATGAATTATCTAACGACTGTATATAATTATTGCTGTAAATATTTTCTATTGAATGGCCATTCGTTTACTTATCACCGCCTATGTTTGTGTTTTGTCTGTGGCACAATAATAATATAAGGTATATAACCACACCTTAATTTATTGTTTCAGTCTCCTTTTCTTATTCTCCGCTCCTTGAGTCGAACGTAGATTTTCTGACACTAGTCCAGTTGCAATGGTTACATTAGTATTTATACAGTGCCATTCCAAGGATAACTTATATACGTTACACAACCCTGGTGGTAAAAGGTAAAATCCCCCCACCACTCCGACAAACTCGTCTGCTCCACCATCTGCCAAAATGAAACCAGCCCAGAAACAGTCTTACGACAACCTGGATGCGATTGCAATGCTAAGCGACAAAGTTGACGTGTTTGGGGTACAGTTAAGAGAGACCGCCGCAATGGTAGCTAGTGTCACTCGGCTCGTTGAAATGAATACAGCTGGGATCAAGGAATGCCAAGCCAAAATCCAAAGTGATTATCCTGTAAAACAAGGAGCTTAAGGATGGGATCACTGAGCTGGAAAGGTACAAGAGCCTAAAAATACATGGCATTAAAGACAACGAAAACGAAAAGATATAATCTACATCCTTTCAGAGATCGCACCGCAGTGGGCTTCCACCATGGGAACCATCGTCGACAGTGTTCATCGATTGGGAAAACAAGAAAAGGGAAGAAACCGCCAGGGTATCATCCAGTTTGCCATGAGATTACACCGCGATGAATGTTGGAAGCTGACCAAAAACTCCAAAGTCTGCAAAGAAGCTGGGATCAAACGAGACTTCTGCAAAGCTGACAGGGATGTCCGCACAGCAGCATGGCCAAAGATGGAAGAAGCAGCCGGAAAAAACATTTAAATGTAGATTCCAGTCTACAAACGGTTACGGACATGTGGGGAGATAAAATGTATTGTAGCCATGGCACAAACCGGCCAGCAGGAGTCGCCATACTCTTTAACAACTTTCCTGGGAAAGTAATTTTGAATATTCTTTGAAGACATAATTTATTTTTTTGTTCTGTTTGGAATTATTTCTTTATTTACTTACTTATTTTCTCTATCACTACTCGTACCTCTTGACGCCCCATTTCAATTTCAACTGAATGTACTCATTTGAAGGTTTTCCAATAAAAAAAAAATACAATAAAATACATGTCATGTGCTTGTTGTTCAAAATCACTGTCCAAATTACAGATCCTCCTTAACCTTTGAAATTGGCCGAACGGGATGTACAACAGATTCTCACAGAGGGGCTACTCAAAAACTATACTGAACAATGCACTTTCTAAAGCCCGCACTTTAGACAGAGAAAGCCTCTTGCGAAAACATAGACGTCCTCCTTTGCCATCCAGCACCAAAATGTTCTGTCCAATACAATATAGCAATATGGCGCATAAAATCAAAGGTGTCATTCTCAAAAACTGGAGCATTTATCCTGTGACCATCCTTTGGGCTCTTTGTTCACTGAACCACCAATGTTCTCCTTCAAGCGCCCTCCTACCATAAGAGACAAACTTGTGACCAGCTACCTACCTTCCAGAAAACCCACCACTTTCTTCAAAAAACGATTGGAACCTTCAGATGTGGGAAGTGCTCTCACTGCTCCCACATCAACACAGCTAAAACATTCATTGACTCAAAACATGAAAACACCTTCCTTTGTCGTTCTTTTGCCAACTGCAACTCCACCTATGTGGTATACAGGATTGACTGCGATTGTGGATGTTTTTACATCGGACGCACAAAGAGAAAGCTCAAAGAAACATTTGCTGAACACAAATATGCTGTTAGAAGTCAAAATATGGATTACCCCATCGCAAAGCATTTCAAGAACTCTGGCCACTCTAATCTAAATAAACTGAAGGTGATGGTCATAGAAACTGTGGACCTCCGTGGTGGTAATAGACTTAAAAAACTTTTACAACGTGAAACATACTGAATTGACACTCTGGGAGCCACTCGTCCTCCTTGATTTCTCCCCTTTTCTTTGAATGGTCACTATTTTCACCACGTTTACCATTACGCAATTCATATTATTGTCTCTGGGGTCGAGGTTGCTATATTTTATTTTATTGTATTTTTCCGTCTCATGTTCATGACCTTTGATGCATTCAATGATGTATGTATTCACTATTGCTCACTGGGTCATTTTGCTTCCCGTGTCCATTTGTGGACGTATTGTCATATTTTTACTTCATGCTGTCTCTCTGGGTCTCTTGCATTAGTCCTGGCCAGGACAATTTATTTTTATCTGCATGCCCTTGTTTTTTTGTTCTTGATCACGTGACATGTTTGGTCACATGAGCACTTGTATAAATCTCCACACCTGTGATCAGTTTTACATGCCCTGAGGAAGACCTGTTGCAGTCGAAACGCGTAGGCTGGTCCATTCTTAATAAAAGGACTTTTAATTTTTCTACACGACTCGAGTGCCTCGGACTTTATTTTGCTTTTCTGATTGTTTTCGCTACTTTGCAGAAGCTATTCTACTAACCAATCTCGGCAAATTTAATCTATGTTCAGTACAGACTAGGGTTGTCACGGTAAACGGTGTAGCGGTAAACCCCGGTAAAAATGTTGACGGTAAAAATTACCGTCTTGTTTATGAAAACTATATTATCTCGGTGGATTACCGCGGCCGCGGTGTAGGCACGGTGAGCCTCGCCGGCCGCCGTCTCATCTGCTGGAGTTGCCGCGCATGCGCACTGTGTTGTTTGCACCCAAAACAAAACTTTCTCAAAGCTGAAATCATGGCCGAAAGATTAGACGGCAGCGCACAGGACGTCTGTCAGCCTTCAAACAGGACCAAGTCTGAAGTCTGGGCATATTTTGGGTATTTGAAGAAAGCCGAGGGACAGCTGATAGAAGACAGTTATCCTGTTTGCGGAACTGCGTCACCCACAACTCTATAGCCAATGCAAGGCAAGTTAATGTTATAGCTGAAATCCATGATCTGCAGACTTTGGGTTAAGGGAGAACGCAACGAGTCGCCCCATAGTGCAGCCGCAGCGCCACCGCCTCGCGGATACCTCCATATTGAAATGGCACAATGCGTTACAGGCTCCTGGAGGGCAGATTAAAGTCGCCAATGCAATAGATTCACTCTCGCCGCATTATTATGAATTTAACAATGATTACTGTCTGATGGCATTTTCCCAAATCTGCAGAGTGAAAGCAAACTGGAAGGACACGAACTGAGAACGTGACAATATTCTAACACGGGTCTGGCGCTATAAATAGTACATGTAATACCCTCCAAACGATCAACAATACATAGTTATAATTCATTTACTTTGACGTGAAAAGTTGCACTTTTGATGTGGCTTTGTCTGTATTTTTTAAATATAACAAACACTGTTACACTTTTTTGAAACTATTTCAGTTTGTGTAGGACTATCAATGCTTTCTGAATATATTAACACACATTTAAAAAAATACCACGATAATACCGAAAACCGTGATAATTTTGGTCACAATAACCGTGAGGTAAAATTTTCATACCGTGACATCCCTAGTACAGCCCAGTCTTTGAAGAGCACCGGTCAACCTTTTCACTTCTTTTCAGACCAGTGATGCACTCACCCCTCCCTATTTTTATAAACTATTATTATATTTTGGATTGTTAAATATAGATTTTAAATTCCAGATCTATGGAAACGCTATGTACTGTAGTGCACTTCTATTCAGTGAACAAAGTACTCTGCTTCTCATTTGTCTACTCTACATCGTACATGCAAGGGTTTTTACTTAATAAAGGACTGCAGTTGTTGTGGGCGGCATTTCCACAGATGTGGACGCTGGAATACACATTAGTGAAGGAACAACAGAACGGCAGGTTTTTCAGAGGTGCCAAGACAAACAATACAACAAAGAAGCAACTAAAAGACAACTATGAAGGACTCTCACCTCCATTCCCACCGTGCACATGGTCCTTCAGAGCCATCCTTAAGGTCCTGCAACATACACAACACATCAACATCAGTAAAAATTATCAACCACCAAGTTTTTAAAACAATGCCATATTAACATATAACATTATTATTAAATGGATAGAGTAATACTCACATAGTATTATTAGTCATTATACAACTGTACAACAAAATTAAACGTACCAGATGTAGAATTAGTCCTAAGCCGCTGCGTGGAAACCTGGCGGGCTGCCTTCAGTCTCCTTTGATCCTCTGAAACGGTAGCGCCTCCTGGGTTTGTCCCGATTACAGAGCGTTGTGTCCCGCAGTGGTCAGCTCCTCCACCTCCTCCATCCTCTTCCTCCTGCGCAGCTCCCTCCACGCCACCTCTCGCTCCTTCTCCTCTGACACCATTCTTCACCTGAGGGTCACAATATTTCTGTTTAATGTAAGAGTAAAATGTAAGAGGAATGGCACGACACAGCCACGCCATGAAAACACATATTAACTTGCATCAAAAGTTATTCAATTTCCTGATTGTGTAAACGCACCCATGACTCCTAGCCTTTCATTTTCTTATTTATTTCATTCAAAAGTGACATCATACAATCACAACAAAACCGCCAAGCCAATACAGTATGAATGAAACGGAGTAGAGAAGAACATGTATATGTATCTGCCCCTTTAGTTACTTCACACTTTACATTTCATACTGTTGTCTTTTCTTTCACTCCTGCCGCTCTTTTTTTAGTACATTTACAATGCAGATACAACGGATGCTCATGTCCAAATATACAAAAAGAAAAAGTGGATCAAAATAACAATTGCATATAATCTTACTAACAGGAGTAAAGTTACAAATAGTACAATTGGTTCAGGAGGCACACTCTTGATTTAATTCACTGTCATCTGATATGAAAAATTATAATTTTAACTATAACACTATAACAAAAATCAACACTCAGGCTTATAGAACCTGCACCTTTCTACATCTGTTATATATTAACATTACAATTTTTTTAGCGGGCCTATACGACTTCTATAATGATTCAAATGTGTCTAAAAACGTTCAGAACAGAAGCTGCTGTAATCGGCACTGTTAAAAACAAAACTAAAATGTAAGTATTCATGCATACTATTAACTAGCATAACAAGACAAAGATAGACAGTGTTGTGTTCAAAGCTCTAAGTTGTACCTGCATCTCTCTGCACTGACCGCGGTCACATGGGTTCTCCTCTCCCTCCATTGTTTAGCCACATAACGTTAGCTCCTGTCGCCTTTTCCTCTACCACAAGCAGCGCTGATATCGCCGCTATGCTATTCTGGCTGAAATCGCGGGTGGCTCGTGACTACAAAGATTTGGCGTGAGAATAGTACTACACTTAATAGACTCACCGTTCAAAGTTGTGTCCAGGACCAGATACGCCGGTGCCTTTCTCCTGTCTCCGCCTTCCGCCTGTTTGAATTCTTCTTCGTTTCTGACAATGGGACTAAACAGCCCCAATTTTAGATGGTGGCCAAAAATATACAGTCTATGGGCCAAACTCATTTCTGACATGTTTTAGCCAGGTAGAGCATTAGTCGCCAAGATCATCGGCTGTTTCACGGAAAATGACTTGAGTTTTAATAATAATAATAATAATAATAATAATGCATTGGTTGTATATCGCGCTTTTCTGGACACTCAAAGACGCTTTACATTGCAATATTCATTCACTCCATACTTGGTAAACTATTGTAGCCACAGCTGCCCTGGGTTAGACTAAAATGGTCTCCCATCCAAGTACTGACCAGGCCCATCCCGGCTGAGCTTCCGAGGTCTGACGGGATTGGGCAGAGCAAAGGCGGTATGTCCTTATACTTTACTATATTGACCCAAATGTTTACAGATTGTGTGTTTTTTTTAATTCATTTTATTTATCAGGACAATGTTCGATTAAAGCTCATTTCCATCTGTAGTCCTGTAGTTCAGAACAAAAAGAAAATGCATCTAAATGTACTAGAATGCCCTGGAGGTGATTAACAACAGCACCACGGCTATTCCACTCGTCCATGGATAGTGTTAGTGATGTCCACTGTATTTTTTATAATGTGTGTGAATGATATTAGTTATTGAATGTGTAATTTCCTGTAAAGGATCAATAAAGTATCTCTCTATCTCTCTAGTGTGAAACTATTAGCACAAAAGCATAGCCAAAACATGTAAATACAAACAGTAGAAATCCAAGAGAATCAACAAAGAAGAAAAATGATTACCCCTTATACCTCTCATGTCATGGACCATAATATTTAGCAGAAAGCCTCATTTTCTTTATAAATAATCATTACTCAAGTACAAGTCAAATGCCACAAGAGTACGATTTATTGTACAATTTATCCAAAAGTTCTATGAATGAGCCTAAATGTTAAGTAACCTTTCATTTTAATTTCTAACGAGGCTTAGTACTGTTGTCATGGCGACGTGAAAACAGGAAGTGACCTCCCTCTCTCCTTGTCCAATCCAAAAAGCTCATTCACAGACTGACTTCCCGTACATCTCTGCCTTTATTTGCATGTGAAAATGAGACACTTTACATACACAATAAAGGCAAAGGTCATTTTTCCAAAGGAACATCCTGTACATAATGATGACCTATTAAAACCTATTTGCACGGGATTAAACCGATTAAGGACCTCGGGTAAAAAATAGAAATGACTGACCTCCACAAAGTTTCTGCCCATGTGAATTACGCCTCCAAAGCAAAACCTCGACACAAAGGCTGTTTTTAAGATTAAAAACAAATGACAAAGTTACAGTGTGGGGCGACCCCATTGTGGCAACACTAGACAAAACAAGCGTGAACAAAACCCTGAGATACTTGAGCTCCTCCACTTGAGACAATGATTCTCCACCGACCTGGAGAGGGCGCCACCTTTTTCCGGTGGAGAACCATGGCCTCGGATTTGGAGGTGCCCATCCCGGCCCCAGAGCAGCTGAAGGTCCAACAGAACAACATCCTCTGCAAACAGCAGAGATGAGGGACACCCTCCGGCCCCTGACTGCACCTAGACATTCTGTTCATGAAGATAATGAAGAGAACCGGTAACAAAGGGCTTGCACTGACGGTCGCCCACTGCTCCTGACGGGTCGCCCCAGCGGCATCAAAGGATGGATCTGATGCGTTGGACACATTTCCGTATGGGGGAAATAAAGTTCACCTTCACCTTAAACCTCCGTCACCAAAAACGCCCAAAGCTCTGTATGTAAAACAGCCTCAGCACAAACTCAGCTCTCGAGTTCACATGCAAAACATGAACCATTTCAGAGAGAACATGCTGGACTTCATGATTACATGATTTCATTGGTGCTTCCACATCATCTGGACCAAAGTTCATGTCAACTTATTCAACTCTGAGTCTAACACTTGACTAAAGGTATAAATATTAATACAAGTATTAATAATATTGATATTTCGTGGCCTCTGGGAACTTTGAGCAAACGTCCAAAAGACCTGCTCCTGGGATGTAGAGTTTATTTTCAAATAATAACTTCAGTTAGTTTTTTTAAACATTTATGTAAAAGTCTTGTTAAAATTGAAGTCTTTTGTAGATCTTCTTTGGTGCAGTGGTTACCTCACCTTTCCGTGTGCAAATCGACCTCAACCTCCACAAAGAACATATACAAATGAGGTTTACATTAAACCAATGAAATCCTTCAGGAGGAGTGTACTTGTTTACGAGCTTCCTTCTGAGATTTGACAGTTTAAGTAGAGACTGAGGCTGGTCTTTGGGATCACTCTGGACACGGGAGCGTAGGTCCTGCTCCGAGTCTCTGCTGAAATGTGGGTCCAAACGCTGCTCGCTCTGCTGCTCTGTGGTAAGTGCCTTTGTTCAAACTTTGAAACTCAACATTGATCCTAATGCTTAAGTCCAGTGCAGTGGTGTTTCTAAACACGGCTGTAATTTCTGCTGTAAAATAATGAGAACATTCCTTTGAATAGAGTAAATGATTATTATCGGGGTCAGAGAGAACTTCAGATTGATAAAGGGGCCTCGATGTCCCACACTTTGAGAATGTCTGAGTTAAAATAAATCTACAGGTCTGTGACGTCCACCTCAAGAGCAGCACTTTAGTGTCAGCGTGTGAGGATAAGTTTATCCATGAGCCACAACAGAATCAGAGGAGGATCTGAGGGTCCTGCATTCTGCTGCATTTTAGCCACATGTGAAAAACTTCAAACAGATCAGCAGAATAAACTGTATAAATTAGTGAGAAAGGAATATATATATATATATATATATATATATATATATATATATATATATATATATATATATATATATATTCTGACATGAACTTTGGTCCAGATGATGTGGAAGCACCAATGAAATCATGTAATCATGAAGTCCAGCATGTTCTCTCTGAAATGGTTCATGTTTTGCATGTGAACTCGAGAGCTGAGTTTGTGCTGAGGCTGTTTTACATACAGAGCTTTGGGCGTTTTTGGTGACGGAGGTTTAAGGTGAAGGTGAACTTTATTTCCCCCATACGGAAATGTGTCCAACGCATCAGATCCATCCTTTGATGCCGCTGGGGCGACCCGTCAGGAGCAGTGGGCGTCAGTGCAAGCCCTTTGTTACCGGTTCTCTTCATTATCTTCATGAACCGGTGAGTGGCCTCCCACTCACCGGTTCATCCAGACAAAGCCACATCACTCCCATCCTCTCCACATTCCACTGGCTCCTGGTCCATTTTCAGATTGATTTTAAAATGTTAATGTTTGTTTTCAAAGCTCTTCATGGTCTCGTTATATTTAACTGAGATGTTGATACTTCGCTCCAGCAGAGTCTTTCACTTTTTAAGTCCACATTAAAAACTCATTTTTCCAAATTGGCTTTTAATACAAAGAACGCACTGAACTCTGTCTAGAAAGCAATAATGTTTTGTTTTCAAATAGTTTATCTTTCTGTGAAGCACTTTGTCTTCCTGGTGTTGTTGTAAAGTGCTATAGAAATAAACTTTGGTTGATCTTAGAGTAGAACTTTGTCATTATAATGTTATATCACAATAATCTGATGATGATAAGTTTGTTTCATGTGAAACGCGTCTCAGCTTTGGTACAAACACAATATTCAAGCAAATTTATTTAACTAATTTCAGATGATGTTTTTTTAGAATAACCAGTTTCCTAAAGAGTTGAGTCGGCGAGTGTTGATCCAGTCTGTGTGTCCCATGTGAGCCTGAAGTCAGATGTGTTTGTGTTTCAGCCGTGTGCTTCAGTCTCTGCTCTGAGATCCCCCTGTATCACTTTGTGGATAAGAATCTGACCTGGAGCGAGGCTCAGCAGTTCTGCAGACAGCACTACCATGACCTGGCCTGTGTGAGCAGCTCTGAGGACAATCTCAGACTGCCCCGCCCTCCAGGCTACAGCGCCCCCGTGTGGATCGGCCTGTACGATGACCCCACAGACCTGAGCCAATGGAAGTGGACGGCCACTAACTCCAGCGGATCCTTTCAGAACTGGGATTCTGGTGAACCACGTTACATTCATGAGCCTCAGCAGTGCGGTGTAATGGTGTCGTCTACCTGGCGCAGCGACAGGTGCTCCCAAACGCCAAAAGCCCTCTGTTATTCTGGTAAGGATTTGGGATTTGTGACATATACTTGAGTGTGGATTTTGACGGGGCTGTTGATGTATTTCTTTCATTGAGATGAAACTATGTTTGTTTTTGTAGGTTCCAACCCAAAAGTCTTTCATTTAGCACCTGGTTATCTGACTTGGGCCGATGCTTTGACCTACTGCAGAACTCACTACACAGACCTGGCTTTGATCGAGAGCGCAGAGGAGAACACTGCTGCTGCTGCTGCTAAAGGAGACTTCAATGCATGGATCGGTCTGTTCAGATCTACAGGGAAGTGGTCAGACAACAGGATAGTCGCCTTCACAGCCTGGAACTATGACTCTAAAATCTACCACCAGCCTGTCTGTGCTGCACAGAATGTGTATAACACCTGGGAAGTCTTTTCCTGTCAGGAGAGACGTCCATTCTACTGTCAAGGTAACACACTTTACACTGGGACCTCCTCAGCCCTGCATTAGTCACTTTGGTGCTAACACTGGGTGGCGCTGTGGCACAGCAGTTAGATTAAACAATATAACAGAGTGGAGTGCAAGTTGTTAAACTATGTTATTTTTGACTATGTTGTTTCAGAGGAGCCCAAAATCTTCAGATTTGTGAAGATGGAGTTCTCTGGACACGGCCTGGAGGATCCAGCGATGAACCAGCAGATTTTAGACCAGGTTGGTTTAAATCTGTGTAACAGTTCGACACATTCCCAGAGCTGGACACGCTCAGCAGAGCAGCTTTAACACTAACTCTGTGTTTGTTTAGATCCAGAAAAGGTTTGATGCAGGAGGTCTCACTGACGTCAAGATAAAGTGGAAGACTGCCCCGAAAAAACAAGAGAAGAAAAACAAAATCAAAGAACCTAACTGTCCTCTGAACGTGTGACCTGTGTGTTCTTCTAATTCACCTGTGATACTATTAGAGGAGGACTTAGTTAGAAATAGATTAATAACACATTATTACATTTATATTTTCCTCGTTATAACCAAAATATCTAATCTCTGTAATTTCTGTTATCAGTGATGGGCGAGTGAAGCCTTGTAACACTTCAAGGCTTTCCTGCAAAACAGTCTGGTAAGGTTCAGAGTCTCAGAGCTGCCTCATTGTGTTTGAACACTGACCTCTTGTGGACAAACTTTATTATTGCGACTTCTCATGAACACGACTAAAGCACCAACACAATCATGTGGAAGAGAAGTTTCAAACAGACGTGTGGCGGTGTCATTATTTGCAGCCTGATGTTGATGTTTGATCAGATCAGTCATAGGCCGATAAATCAGAGTCATTTTCTTAACGTGGGTCTGAGCTTCACAGAGCTCCAGTGGGCGGAGCCTCAGTCACCTGCGGCTAAAGGCAGGACATCAATGTGCGATGTTTTTACTTCATTCAGTCAGAGCTGGTTTAGACACTGTTTGCTGTAGATGGCGCTCCTTACGTTTCTCGCCTGGTCAGCCGTCCACATGTGCTCATGTCTTAGAAAGCAGGACTTTGTAAGGAATAGTTTATTCTGACCCACAGACACTTTCACCACATGAACGCAGTTTAATGGGAAATACAGCACATTTATTTATCACTCATGATTTTCATCATTATATGGACCAGAAAACATCCGCTCAAGGCAGCAGTGAAACGCTCTGAGCCGATGACCCGCTTTGAGACACTGAAGCTCAACTCACAGACTGAAGCACTTTGAGACAGTCACATGACCAGCTGTTACTGAAACAGGCTCCAGGTTATTTTGCCATCACTGTCTATTATATAATTAACTTTCATGTAGACCTAGTGTTTTATTTGCTGTGTTTTATTGCAAAGAGCGTTGGAGAAGTAAACAGCAGCTGCATAAGAGGTTGTACCAACACCACAGAGGAGCTCAGTCAGCAGCTCATCTCCATCTCAAAACCACTTATCTTTCCCTGAGGTTCAAATCTGAGCTAAAGTAACAAGACTTGTGTTTGAGAGAGGAGTGAAAGAAGCTGTTTTTGTGGTTTGAAAAGAAAACGGTTCATTCTCCTGCGAAAACAAAGATCTTTGTGTCTCTGACGAGGCTTTTGGAGGAAACGAGTCCAAACCTTAAATGACGAGTCCAAACCTTAACAAAGTACAGATGACGGTTTAAAAACTTTGTCAACGACCTCTTTATGTTGTAATCCTAATATCTATCAAAGAATGTGTGCATTAGTTCATGTCTATAATGTATGTTATAATATATTTATGCTTTTATTAGGCCTAGTGTTTTATTAACTGTATCAGAGGTGGTAGAGTAGCCAAAATATTTACTGAAGTAAGAGTAAAAAAGTACTTGGAGAAAGTTTTACTTGAGTACTGAGTAACTGAGAGTAAAAGTTTGATTCATGTTTCAGCAGTGACATAAATTATGGGAAACAAAACTTGAAATAATGTGAAAATTGTAATTTTCAAAGAAAATCAGAACATATGAAAAGGAATCATTATGAAGAATTAAGTCACAAAACACAAAAAATCTTTCACACGTCGAAATGAAGATTTGTCAGTTAAAGATTTGACTCAAGTAAGAAACAGATACTTCATTTTAATACAACTCAAGTAGAAGATTTTGTCCCGTATTTACTTTTAAAGTTTGCCTCATTCCTCTGTGAGTGGTTGTGTTTGTAAAAATGATTAAAGTGTAGATTTGTCGTGGGCGTGTCTGACTTTATGCAGCAGCAGCTCGTCATTAAAAACAATATTTTAAAATATTTATCATTGTTTATCTGATTATTATCGAGTGTGAGTGTGTGCTGTGTTTTCTTCTGTTTCTTTTCTAATGCAATGATAAAAAACTACTTCCTGTTGCAGTGACTTGTGTGAAAATCTTGTAGAAATAAAGTTTTGAAAGAAGTTGATTCATCTCATTTTGTCTGAATCGAGTAACTTGATTTATTTATCCCTAAAAATACATGTTAATATTGAGGTATTTCGTGTTATACAGTGAGATGATGCAGTCACTAAAATATCAGTGTCAGACACATATTACTGATAAAAGTATAACTAAAGCTTCAACTACATTTCTCGTCCCTTCAGGACTTTTGAATGAACGTGGGAATTGTCAATTTTCTGACTGGTTAAAACTCTATTTTCCTCCTCCTATGTTATCTTCTCAATGTTTTGCTTTTGTTATGGTGATTTGGTTGTAATTCTTTAGTTTGTACACTAGATGGTGCTAAAACAGGAGTTGAGCCTAATGTTTCTGGTGCATTGATGAGGTAACTTAATACAGGTATGTTTGCTCAGTGGCTCATACCCAGTCAATGCACAGGAGAACAGAGATGCCATCGGTGAGTTCTAGTCCTACTTTAGTGTTAAAACTAACTAAAAATAAAACAAGTTGTCCAATTCATAAGTAGTTATAATGGTAAAATGTCAAATTGTTGAATTGAATAAGTACAATTAAAATCTAAATCAACAGTTAAAATATACTTTGTTAGAATATGTACATTGGAATAACTTGTGCGTAAAAAGCTAAAAACTGCATGTTAAAACAACTCTTAAGATATGTTTTCTGTATGTTAAGGTTTCAACCTGCTGATGCTTCCACTCATGCTGTAGCTACAACTGCTTCAACCACAACTGCTGCAATAAAACTTGAGTGATGCTGAGTTGATCCAAGCGTCCTCTGTTACCTTCTGGGTTTTTCAAGTTATACCAGCATTGTCAAACACATAACTTGACACTGACCATTTGACATAAAGCTCTGTGGTAATAAATGTCCTTTTGGAGTCCTTCGAAGTACATCATTTATTGTACACCAGAGAGCTTTAGTGTTTGTCTTATTTTTTTGAGTAGTGCACTGTAATAATTTTTTTTGCAGTTTTCTTATCATGTTAGTTTGTTTTTGTATCTTTTGTACTTATTTTCAGATTCACTTGTTCTTTTTGTTAAAAAGACTTTGTATAGTGAATTATTGATGTGTGTCTTTGTAAAAGTTTTGCCCCTGACCTGCAGCACGGAGGACAAGTTGATCATGGCGGTTTGCGCTCGGCCTGAGTTGTATGACACGCCTCCTCATTATGACGCAAAACTTCACGCGCCAGGAAACAGTCGTTTCTCGCGAGTGTGAAGCGGCAATGTTTGGCGTCCAACTAGAGGCTGAAGGAGCGTGGACGCACGTTTGGTCTGAACGCACCTTAAGGCTGGAACCATGTCTCATCAACAAATCAGCAGAAAACACCAAGTAAATATAGCTACTGCATTACAATTCACATAAAAACATCAACAATACAGAGCAGGGATTCTCCACTGGTGATTAGTGGTTTTGATGATTCCAGCTTCATGGCTTGTTAAATGCTTGATATCAATAATCTACATCATATTAGGTTCAACAGATTCAAACTGCAGAGCGTCTGGAATAGCCTCTTTTCATTTGGGTTGCGGCTTGTCACAAGATGATGGACCTGATGTGACACCAGTTGAGAATCACTGAATTACAGCTATATTGTGTGTGTGTCTAGTATCTGAAGACACTTACAGTCCTGGTCTTCAAATAAACAGTGAAAGTAGCTGTCAGGAACTTGTGGCCAGTTGTGCAGTCACTAGACAGAAGGAAACAAAAATAAATTAGACAGCCTCTCATTCAGGCACTAACACACACTGTCTAAAACTAAGGTTTTTCATGCCAAAATGCAAGAGTGGCAGCTTTGAATGAGAAACTGCAGAATCTTAAATATTTGTGTTTAGTAAAAACAAATAAAACTATTAAAGCCAATAGTAATTACAATTTTATTTCTAAATGGTTAAAGATGTTGATTTGAATGCAATAAAACCTTTCAGGTTTTGTGTACCTGAAGGTTTTTAGTCAAAATAAATTGAAAATATTAATGATAGAAAACATGATACATTTTCTTGGTGAATGCTACTTAAAGAAATACCGCTTATTAAGTCAAAACATTTTTGTACTCACATGTTTTATGTAATCAGTTTCCACAATCTATTTGAGTAGAACTAAATTGTCAGGCTTTACAGTGTGCAGATAAATGAAACTTCAAATGCATTGTGCTGTATTCCTACTGCAATTACTTACATTTTTTTGGATGCAGAGTTCCAAATGCATTGTTCTCCAAAGACGCCTGTGTTACTGTCCTAAAACACATAAACAAAAAAATATGAACTTAATAAAAAACAGCTATAGTTGCACAGGTAAAGGTTAAAACATTACATTTATTATTATTTGTTTCCTCTTCGTTGTTCTTCTTCGATATTTCGCTTGATTATATTTTAGTCCTTATTTTAGAAACAAATGTTCAACCCCTTTACCACCCGGTGCCCCCAAAAAGGAATGAACAAAGTAATCAACTGAAAGATGGACCATAACCAAACTAGCCGAGAAATGTGTGTGTGGCCTACCTGCTTTTATGTTTCTCACTGATCTTTGCTGCTTCAGATTGACCTCTGCTACTTCTCCAAAAACCTACAGACAAGATAGATTTTTAGGTGATTTAACATTGCAATTAATCACACAAATAGACCAAAAGCAAAAAGAAATAAGTCACTTTAAGTTCTCAATGTGTTTTTTTATGAACGATCCAGAGGTTTGCAGCCATTGTCAACCATATTCCTCCCGTTATCACAGGAGAGTATGTAGCCGTAGAAAGTGTTTAAAAATTAGAAACCAGGCGTTAAAGTTGTTTTAACGTGTCTAAAGTCCAATGCTTTTCAATGGGAGACTAGCGGCTATATGGAGGTACTACAGCAATGGCGGCCTCTAGTGTCGTGGTCATAAAGCAGAGCAGCCAGCGGACATTGGTTGGGACATGTTTGTCTGAACGTGGCATAAGATACTAATCCTGACGTTATAGTTTTGTTACTTTTAATACTGTATGTTGAACAGCTACATAGGACACTTCGGGAGATGCAACCTTCTCTAACCACAGAGACGATAGAACTGCATGTTTTATTTTAAGAGCGTTGTTCAACACACTACGTGTTCGTGATAAAACAAACACTACTGACAGTCTGATCCCGCAGGTCGCGTTCGCTTACTACATTATAAACTCGAGGCAAAAAAAAGAAAATCCCTCCATGAACCGGAATGGTGAGCTCAGATTTAATCTTCCGTCACTTTACTCCAATCTCCTTCGGGGAAAACCGACAGGGCACAGCCAGTCCAAGGAGACGATACCTCAGCTAACAAAAGAACAATAGGCCGGTGATTAGCAGTGATCAGCCATGAATAGGACAGGACTGACCGATACTGGGGGGAGCAGGTCGTTAGAGACGCTCTACTTCAAAGGTTGTTTACCCACAGGTGAGAGTAGCTGTGATTAGAGGGGAGGAGCCGGGCCAACCTCAACTCCTCCTCGTGGTCTTTATCTAAGCTGCGGGCTGAGCGGGACTTTAGTCCGCTGAAAAAGCCTTTTGGATGAGAGGCGAAACGTTCAAGACTTCCACTACTGAGTACAGAGGATGACTCAAGTACCTTCATTGAAGATATATTTACATTATGAAAGCAGTTTGTGCATAGAGACATTGTCTGTGTTGTGGTTTGGATCGGGATATCCCAATTGATTATTAATGACCATGTAACAGGAGTAACTCTGTAAACACATGTAAATGATTCCAAATGTTTCAGAAACCGGAATATTGACAGTATCAAGTCAAAGTCGTCCTCTCCTCATGTCTTCAGTCCTAATGAGAAAATGATTATTGGAAGAGAAGACGAATACCAATACAAATGGTTTCAACATTAATCAGCTCACAAAACCTAGACACCAAATTAGTTATAAACCAGTGTTATCAGTGTTGCCAGAGGTGGAAGCGGAAACTTTTGAAGAAACAATGTGACGAGATTACATTTAGCAAAACTGGTAATAAGATTATAAGGACTTTGTAAAGTATCTATTGATCACTTTCTCTAATATAACGGAATAAAAAACCTCTGTTCCGAACATCAGCAGCCCTGTATGTAAAACAGCCTCACACAAACTCAGCTCTCGATTTGTGTTTCCTTCTGTCTAGTGACTGCACAACTGGCCACAAGTTCCTGACAGCTACTTTCACTGTTTATTTGAAGACCAGGACTGTAAGTGTCTTCAGATACTAGACACACACACAATATAGCTGTAATTCAGTGATTCTCAACTGGTGTCACATCAGGTCCATCGTCTTGTGACAAGCCGCAACCCAAATGAAAAGAGGCTATTCCAGACGCTCTGCAGTTTGAATCTGTTGAACCTAATATGATGTAGATTATTGATATCAAGCATTTAACAAGCCATGAAGCTGGAATCATCATCAAAACCACTAATCACCAGTGGAGAATCCCTGCTCTGTATTGTTGATGTTTTTATGTGAATTGTAATGCAGTAGCTATATTTACTTGGTGTTTTCTGCTGATTTGTTGATGAGACATGGTTCCAGCCTTAAGGTGCGTTCAGACCAAACGTGCGTCCACGCTCCTTCAGCCTCTAGTTGGACGCCAAACATTGCAGCTTCACACTCGCGAGAAACGCCTGTTTCCTGGCGCGTGAAGGTTTGCGTCATAATTAGGAGGCGTGTCATACAACTCAGGCCGAGCGCAAACCGCCATGATCAACTTGTCCTCCGTGCTGCAGGTCAGGGGCGCAACTTTTACAAAGACACACATCAATAATTCACTATACAAAGTCTTTTTAACAAAAAGAACAAGTGAATCTGAAAATAAGTACAAAAGATACAAAAACAAACTAACATAATAAGAAAACTGCAAAAAAAATTATTACAGTGCACTACTCAAAATAAATAAGACAAACACTAAAGCTCTCTGGTGTACAATAAATGATGTACTTCGAAGGACTCCAAAAGGACATTTATTACCACAGAGCTTTATGTCAAATGGTCAGTGTCAAGTTATGTGTTTGACAATGCTGGTATAACTTGAAAAACCCAGAAGGTAACAGAGGACGCTTGGATCAACTCAGCATCACTCAAGTTTTATTGCAGCAGTTGTGGTTGAAGCAGTTGTAGCTACAGCATGAGTGGAAGCGTCAGCAGGTTGAAAACCTTAACTGTAAGAAATAACCGTAAAAATATGGTAATTTTTACAGTAATACAACTTAAGACACAGCTGATTACCGTAAATTCCCACAGGAAATGACACAAATATATGTTCAGGAAGTCCAAGTTTAAATTTTACGGTATAGTACAATATTTATCCAACTCAGACACATGCTCAGGCCTCCTGTCGTCTGAAGATCTCAAATAATTTCAGGACAATCATAAGGCATCTGGAGCTGCAGCTTACTTTACCTGACATTTTTTAAATATTTTTTGAAGAAGGAAGACAGAGAAGGATTTTCACATGGATCATTGCTTTCCTTTTGAGAAATAAGGTAAATGTTTTCTCTATATGTAGTACAAACAAACACTACACAGAAAGGCTCCTCAGCCCAATTCAGATACGAATTTTTGGATTTCTGTTTGACAGCAGTTGAACATCAGCTAAATACTGGATGGATGGTGGTTGGCTTGAATTCCATTAATAGACAGGAGCATTGTCTATCTGTTGAATGCAATTTGTACTGATTCATTCTTTTATATTATCAATTTTATTTCAGTTCCTGGCAAATGGATGTTAAGTCTTGAGGGCCATGTGATTTGCCAAGGCAAAGCTGGCCTCAAGTGTGGTCATTCTGCATATCATCTTTTCAACTTTGAAAACCAAGAGGAAGTCTCTATGGCCTTCAAATTCATTCAGAGGTATGCAAAATATATCAATCTAAATGCATAGTATTACTGTGATAAAACGAAATTAAACTAAATAAATATGTGTTGCTCATTAATTTGTGTTTATTTGTCTCCAGGCGTTTCATTGGTATCAACACCGAAAAGGGCTCCAAGGCAGGTCAAGGGAATGTCATTTTGAAGACAACTGGGAAACTGGTAAAAAAAAAAAAGCAAAAAAAGAAAAGTAAAACAGTGACAATCCTAATGTGGCAACCCTGATTAAAAACCTTATTGTCTATAGAAGGGGATTTATCTAACTGGTGGAAAAGGAAAAACTTTTCCACTTTCTCTAAACATGTTTATTCACTTTATTTTAATTAACAGACACATTTGTTGGAATGTTGGAACATATTTTTCAAAATGTTTAAAATTGCAGATTTGTAGTTCAAATGTTTGGATAACATTTTTTTGATATACTACATTTGATTTTCAGAGATCTGTGTTCATTTGAAAATGTTCAATAAAGCACTGATCCTAGGAATTGCATTTGAAGTCTTATTTTGAAAAGCCCAGTTACTTCTAGGTAATTAATATTGTAGTTTACCGTTGAATATGATTACAGTAGTCCACCGTCAAATTATGCCAGAACATCTTACGGTAATCCCCGTTAAAATAGAAATATTTACGGTTCAATACTGTAACATTTATACGGTTCCAAGCTGTTATTTTAAGAACTTTAGCAATATCATAAATTTACGGTAAAGAGCTGGCAAATTTTGTTGCCGGTAATTTACCGTAAATTTACACTAATTTTTCTTACAGGGCACAGAAAACATATCTTAAGAGTTGTTTTAACATGCAGTTTTTAGCTTTTTACGCACAAGTTATTCCAATGTACATATTCTAACAAAGTATATTTTAACTGTTGATTTAGATTTTAATTGAACTTATTCAATTCAACAATTTGACATTTACCATTATAACTACTTATGAATTGGACAACTTGTTTTATTTTTAGTTAGTTTTAACACTAAAGTAGGACTAGAACTCACCGATGGCATCTCTGTTCTCCTGTGCATTGACTGGGTATGAGCCACTGAGCAAACATACCTGTATTAAGTTACCTCATCAATGCACCAGAAACATTAGGCTCAACTCCTGTTGTAGCACCATCTAGTGTACAAACTAAAGAATTACAACCAAATCACCATAACAAAAGCAAAACATTGAGAAGATAACATAGGAGGAGGAAAATAGAGTTTTAACCACACAGTCAGAAAATTGAAAACTCAAATGAAATTGTGAGCGAGTTCAATAAGCACTTCATAAGCATAGGACCTCAATTATCCTCCTCAATAACTCCACCATGCACAAATTATAATTATGATTGTGTCCAGGAAAACCCAAATACAATGTTTCTTACGCCAACAACAGGACAAGAAACAACTGATATAGACAGACATTTCATAAATAAGAAATCCTTGGACTGATGAGGTAGATATGAGTATTGTTAAACAGGTCATCGATCATATACCGCTATCCTATATTTTTAATTTGTCTTTCAAAACTGGTAAATTTCCAGATTTACTGAAAATGGCTAAAGTTATTCCCATTTATAAAAGTGCTGACAAAACTCAGTTCTCTAATTACAGACCTCATCTCAATACTACCTCAATTCTCAAAATATTAGAAAAGCTCTATACAACTCGACTAGACGCATTTATAGATAAACACAATATTTTAAATGAGTCAACATGGCTTTCACAAAAGCAGAATCAAACAGTAGAAATCCAAGAGAATCAACAAAGAAGAAAATGATTACCCCTTATACCTCTCATGTCATGGACCATAATATTTAGCAGAAAGCCTCATTTTCTTTATAAATAATCATTACTCAAGTACAAGTCAAATGCCACAAGAGTACGATTTATTGTACAATTTATCCAAAAGTTCTATGAATGAGCCTAAATGTTAAGTAACCTTTAATTTTAATTTCTAACGAGGCTTAGTACTGTTGTCATGGCGACGTGAAAACAGGAAGTGACCTCCCTCTCTCCTTGTCCAATCCAAAAAGCTCATTCACAGACTGACTTCCCGTACATCTCTGCCTTTATTTGCATGTGAAAATGAGACACTTTACATACAGGGCTATTGACGCTTTGAGGCTCTAATGACAAACCATTTTCTATTGAAACCACAAAAACACATTCCTTCACTGCTGTCTCAAACATCTTGTTACTTTAGCAAAAATGTTAACCTCACTGTCAACGACAGCTAACAGGCTAACGGGCAAAGCTAACTGAGGGCTAGCCCCACTTTAAACAGTATTTACAGCCAAGTCTGAGTGAAAAAAATGTATTTCCATTGTGTAATTGGATGAACAATATCCCTCTGTCCCTTTGCTTATTCTGTCAGCGTAGTATTTACTCTCACGGACAATTAATAAGTAAAAAAACGCAACTTGCTGCGACACCTGCAGTTGTGCTTATGGCCTCTAGGGGCATGAGTTACTGCTTTAACATGTCGATGACAAAAGTTATTTTACACGATTTGCCAATTCCCACGTTCATTCAAAAGTCCTGAAGGACGAGAAATGTAGTTGAAGCTTTAGTTATACTTTATCAGTAATATGTGTCTGACACTGATATTTTAGTGACTGCATCATCTCACTGTATAACACGAAATACCTCAATATTAACATGTATTTTTAGGGATAAATAAATCAAGTTACTCGATTCAGACAAAATGAGATGAATCAACTTCTTTCAAAACTTTATTTCTACAAGATTTTCACACAAGTCACTGCAACAGGAAGTAGTTTTTTATCATTGCATTAGAAAAGAAACAGAAGAAAACACAGCACACACTCACACTCGATAATAATCAGATAAACAATGATAAATATTTTAAATATTGTTTTTAATGACGAGCTGCTGCTGCATAAAGTCAGACACGCCCACGACAAATCTACACTTTAATCATTTTTACAAACACAACCACTCACAGAGGAATGAGGCAAACTTTAAAAGTAAATACGGGACAAAATCTTCTACTTGAGTTGTATTAAAATGAAGTATCTGTTTCTTACTTGAGTAAAATCTTTAAGTGACAAATCTTCATTTCGACGTGTGAAAGATTTTTTGTGTTTTGTGACTTAATTCTTCATAATGATTCCTTTTCATATGTTCTGATTTTCTTTGAAAATTACAATTTTCACATCATTTCAAGTTTTGTTTCCCATAATTTATGTCACTGCTGAAACATGAATCAAACTTTACTCTCAGTTACTCAGTACTCAAGTAAAACTTTCTCCAAGTAAATAAGATAAGTCCTTTGTGGAGGTTGAGGCCTATTTGCCTATGGAAAGGTGATGTAACCACTGCACCAAAGAAGAAAGGCTTTGATTTTAACAAGACTTTTACATAAATGTTTAAAAAAGTTATTATTTGAAAATAAACTCTACATCCCAGGAGCAGGTCTTTTGGACATTTGCTCAAAGTTCCTCTGAGGCCATGAAATATCAATAATATTAAGTGTTATACTATATAATAGTCAAGTGTTCTCAGACTCAGAGTTGACTAAATTGACATGAACTGTGCTCCAGCAGATGATGTGGAAGCACCAATGAAATCATGAAGTCCAGCATGTTCCCTCTGAAATGGTTCATGTTTTGCATGTGAACTCGAGAGCTGAGTTTGTGCTGAGGCTGTTTTACATACAGAGCTTTGGGCGTTTTTGGTCTCGGAGGTTTAAGGTGAAGGTGAACTTTATTGCCCCCATACGGAAATGTGTCCAACGCATCAGATCCATCCTTTGAGGCCGCTGTGGGGAAACGTATGTCTGTGGTTGCTCCTCCCTCTGCTCTCCTCTGCAGGTGTGCGTGCTGCCCCTTTAAGAGATGATCACTGACACCTGTCGTGGCTGCTCGGCTCCACCCGCCTGTACCCTCGGGGCAGCACCTCCTCACACTTTATACATTCAGTATAACTTGTACCTATATCTTAAAGGGGGGGGGGTATTATGTAAAATTGACTTTTTCAAGCTTTACAGTGAGGAAAATAAGTATTTGAACACCCTGCTATTTTGCAAGTTCTCCCACTTAGAAATCATGGAGGGGTCTGAAATTGTCCTCGTAGGTGCATGTCCACTGTGAGAGACATAATCTAAAAAAAGAAATCCAGAAATCACAATGTATGATTTTTTAACTATTTATTTGTATGATACAGCTGCAAATAAGTATTTGAACACCTGAGAAAATCAATGTTAATATTTGGTACAGTAGCCTTTGTTTGCAATTACAGAGGTCAAACGTTTCCTGTAGTTTTTCACCAGGTTTGCACACACTGCAGGAGGGATTTTGGCCCACTCCTCCACACAGATCTTCTCTAGATCAGCCAGGTTTCTGGGCTGTCGCTGAGAAACACGGAGTTTGAGCTCCCTCCAAAGATTCTCTATTGGGTTTAGGTCTGGAGACTGGCTAGGCCACGCCAGAACCTTGATATGCTTCTTACAGAGCCACTTCTTGGTTATCCTGGCTGTGTGCTTCAGGTCACTGTCATTAATAATAATAATAATAATAATCTCTTGGATTTGTATAGCGCTTTTTCAAGATACCCAATGCGCTTCACAGCTGATTCTTCATTCACTCCATACTTGGTGGTGGTAAGCTACTATTGTAGCCACAGCTGCCCTGGGGTAGACTGACGGAAGCGAGGCAACCAGTCTGCGCCATCGGCCCCTCCGACCACCACCAACCACTCACTCACTCACTACATTCGCTAGGCTTCCTGGTGTTACCAAATGGTCTCCCATCCAAGTACTGACCAGGCCCTTCCCTGCTTAGCTTCCAAGATCTGACGGGATTGGGCAGAGCAAAGGCGGTATGACCTATTTAGTGGATAAATAGCCCTGTGCTACTAGCCACTATTGGTAGAAGGTGTACAGAAGTTCTTTAAGCCCACGTGTCTTCCAAAACACCAAGAGAGTCCAGTGGAGGTATTACAAATTGATTTATTTAGCTCACCTTTGCCTTTTTATCATCACACAAAGAACTCTTACAATGGGCCATAGACACTGTCAAAAATCATTTCGCCTCTGCACCTTCCAACACCTGGTGCCAATTTCCTGACCCTTATAACAGGTGTGTCTCCTTACAAGAAAAGGAGACCCACAGTGCCCCATAGGGGCAGGAGGCACACATACACAAGTCAAAATGGCTCCTACAGTCATGTTGGAAGACCCAGCCTCGACCCATCTTCAATGCTCTAACTGAGGGAAGGAGGTTGTTCCCCAAAATCTCGCAATACATGGCCCCGGTCATCCTCTCCTTAATACAGTGCAGTCGCCCTGTCCCATGTGCAGAAAAACACCCCCAAAGCATGATGCTACCACCCCCATGCTTCACAGTAGGGATGGTGTTCTTGGGATGGTATTCATCATTCTTCTTCCTCCAAACACGTTTAGTGGAATTATGACCAAAACGTTCCATTTTGGTCTCATCTGACCACATGACTTTCTCCCATGACTCCTCTGGATCATCCAAATGGTCATTGGCAAACATAAGACGGGCCTTGACATGTGCTGGTTTAAGCAGGGGAACCTTCCGTGCCCTGCATGATTTCAAACCATGACGTCTTAGTGTATTACCAACAGTAACCTTGGAAACGGTGGTCCCAGCACTTTTCAGGTCATTGACCAGCTCCCCCGTGTAGTTCTGGGCTGATTTCTCACCTTTCTTAGGATCATTGAGACCCCACGAGGTGAGATCTTGCATGGAGCCCCAGTCCGAGGGAGATTGACAGTCATGTTTAGCTTCTTCCATTTTCTAATGATTGCTCCAACAGTGGACCTTTTTCACCAAGCTGCTTGGCAATTTCCCCGTAGCCCTTTCCAACCTTGTGGAGGTGTACAATTTGTCTCTAGTGTCTTTGGACAGCTCTTTGGTCTTGGCCATGTTAGTAGTTGGATTCTTACTGATTGTATGGGGTGGAAAGGTGTCTTTATGCAGCTAACAACCTCAAACAGGTGCATCTAAATGTAGGATAATAAATGGAGTGGAGGTGGACATTTTAAAGGCAGACTAACAGGTCTTTGAGGGTCAGACTTCTAGCTGATAGACAGGTGTTCAAATACTTATTTGCAGCTGTATCATACAAATAAATAGTTACAAAATCATACATTGCGATTTCTGGATTTTTTTTTAGATTATGTCTCTCACAGTGGACATGCACCTACGATGACAATTTCAGACCCCTCCATGATTTCTAAGTGGGAGAACTTGCAAAATAGCAGGGTGTTCAAATACTTATTTTCCTCACTGTATATCATGTTATTATGTCATTCCCTCATTAAACACATGCCTGGAGTGTTGCCTTGGCTCATTCACATATTTTTGAGTAATCAGTAAAAACTTAGACGGCAGCCATTTTAGGTGTAGCTATGCCTCAGTCCTCCTAGGAACGCCCCCACCTCTGGAGACGCCTCTGGACCTTTCGTCACCAGCCAAGCCACCAACCACTGCTCCTCAGCTCAGCAGAGCCCCCTCCCCGCACAGTAGTGTTGTTTAGATGCCACAGCAGTGTGCTGAAGGGGGCGTGTCGGAAAGCTTCTTAAAGAGACAGAGGCCTATTTCAAGACGTTCAGTACAGCCATTTTGAGAGAGCAATTTTATTCAAGGCAGTTATTATTATTAAATACGTTAATAACAGCCTTTGTGTCGAGGTTTTGCTTTGGAGGCGTAATTCACATGGGCAGAAACTTTGTGGAGGTCAGTCATTTCTATTTTTTTACCGGAGGTCCTTAATCGGTTTAATCCCGTGCAAATAGGTTTTAATAGGTCATCATTATGTACAGGATGTTCCTTTGGAAAAATGACCTTTGCCTTTATTTGCATGTGAAAATGAGACACTTTACATACAGGGCTATTGACGCTTTGAGGCTCTAATGACAAACCATTTTAATGTCAAGTCCAGCTGGTGGGTTTGTACCAGCACCAAAGCAACAAAAGGCGACGGACTGTTCACCATCCACGTGCTGTTTCTGCTGTTGTCTTTGGATACAGGAAGAAGCGGAAATGAAGTATATTTACATTATGGAAACAGTTTGTGCATAGAGACGTTGTCTGTGTCGTGGTTTGGATCGGGATATCCCAATTGATTAATGACCATGTAACAGGAGTAACTCTGTAAACACATGTAAATGATTCCAAATGTTTCAGAAACCGGAATATTGACAGTATCAATTCAAAGTCGTCCTCTCCTCATGTCTTCAGTCCTAATGAGAAAATGATTATTGGAAGAGAAGACGAATACCAATACAAATGGTTTTCAACATTAATCAGCTCACAAAACCTAGACACCAAATTAGTTATAAACCAGTGTTATCAGTGTTGCCAGAGGTGGAAGCGGAAACTTTTGAAGAAACAATGTGACGAGATTACATTTAGCAAAACTGTAATAAGATTATAAGGACTTTGTAAAGTATCTTTTGATCACTTTTTCTAATATAATGGAATAAAAAACACATACATAATGATGACCTATTAAAACCTATTTGCACGATATTAAACCGATTAAGGACTTCCGGTAAAAAATAGAAATGACTGACCTCCACAAAGTTTCTGCCCATGTGAATTACGCCTCCAAAGCAAAACCTCGGCACAAAGGCTGTTTTTAAGATTAAAAACAAATGACAAAGTTACAGTGTGGGGCGACCCCATTGTGGCAACACTAGACAAAACAAGCGTGAACAAAACCCTGAGATACTTGAGCTCCTCCACTTGAGACAATGATTCTCCACCGACCTGGAGAGGGCGCCACCTTTTTCCGGTGGAGAACCATGGCCTCGGATTTGGAGGTGCCCATCCCGGCCCCTTCACACTCGGCTGCAAACGGCCTCAGAGCAGCTGAAGGTCCAACAGAACAACATCCTCTGCAAACAGCAGAGATGAGGGACACCCTCCGGCCCCTGACTGCACCTAGACATTCTGTTCATGAAGATAATGAAGAGAACCGGTAACAAAGGGCTTGCACTGACGGTCGCCCACTGCTCCTGACGGGTCGCCCCAGCGGCATCAAAGGATGGATCTGATGCGTTGGACACATTTCCGTATGGGGGAAATAAAGTTCACCTTCACCTTAAACCTCCGTCACCAAAAACGCCCAAAGCTCTGTATGTAAAACAGCCTCAGCACAAACTCAGCTCTCGAGTTCACATGCAAAACATGAACCATTTCAGAGAGAACATGCTGGACTTCATGATTACATGATTTCATTGGTGCTTCCACATCATCTGGACCAAAGTTCATGTCAACTTATTCAACTCTGAGTCTAACACTTGACTAAAGGTATAAATATTAATACAAGTATTAATAATATTGATATTTCGTGGCCTCTGGGAACTTTGAGCAAACGTCCAAAACACCTGCTCCTGGGATGTAGAGTTTATTTTCAAATAATAACTTCAGTTCGTTTTTTTAAACATTTATGTAAAAGTCTTGTTAAAATTGAAGTCTTTTGTAGATCTTCTTTGGTGCAGTGGTTACCTCACCTTTCCGTGTGCAAATCGACCTCAAACTCCACAAAGAACATATACAATTGAGGTTTACATTAAACCAATGAAATCCTTCAGGGGTGTGTTTGTTTCCGAGCTTCCTTCTGAGATTTGACAGTTTAAGTAGAGACTGAGGCTGTTCTTTGGGATCACTCTGGACACGGGAGCGTCCTGCTCCGAGTCTCTGCTGAAATGTGGGTCCGAACGCTGCTCGCTCTGCTGCTCTGTGGTAAGTGCCTTTGTTCAAACTTTGAAACTCAACATTGATCCTAATGCTTAAGTCCAGTGCAGTGGTGTTTCTAAACACAGCTGTAATTTCTGCTGTAAAATAATGAGAACATTCCTTTGAATAGAGTAAATGATTATTATCGGGGTCAGAGAGAACTTCAGATTGATAAAGGGGCCTCGATGTCCCACACTTTGAGAATGGCTGAGTTAAAATTAATCTACAGGTCTGTGACGTCCACCTCAAGAGCAGCACTTTAGTGTCAGCGTGTGAGGATAAGTTTATCCATGAGCCACAACAGAATCAGAGGAGGATCTGAGGGTCCTGCATTCTGCTGCATTTTAGCCACATGTGAAAAACTTCAAACAGATCAGCAGAATAAACTGTATAAATTAGTGAGAAAGGAATATATATATATATATATATATATATATATATATATATATATATATATATATATATATATATATATGATTTTACAGTAACTTCTATTGCAACACTCTTTATTCTGGCCTCCCACTCACCGGTTCATCCAGACAAAGCCACATCACTCCCATCCTCTCCACATTCCACTGGCTCCTGGTCCATTTTCAGATTGATTTTAAAATGTTAATGTTTGTTTTCAAAGCTCTTCATGGTCTCGTTATATTTAACTGAGATGTTGATACTTCGCTCCAGCAGAGTCTTTCACTTTTTAAATCCACATTAAAAACTCATTTTTCCAAATTGGCTTTTAATACAAAGAACGCACTGAACTCTGTCTAGAAAGCAATAATGTTTTGTTTTAAAATAGTTTATCTTTCTGTGAAGCACTTTGTCTTCCTGGTGTTGTTGTAAAGTGCTATAGAAATAAACTTTGGTTGATCTTAGAGTAGAACTTTGTCATTATAATGTTATATCACAATAATCTGATGATGATAAGTTTGTTTCATGTGAAACGCGTCTCAGCTTTGGTTCAAACACAATATTCAAGCAAATTTATTTAACTAATTTCAGATGATGTTTTTTTAGAATAACCAGTTTCCTAAAGAGTTGAGTCGGCGAGTGTTGATCCAGTCTGTGTGTCCCATGTGAGCCTGAAGTCAGATGTGTTTGTGTTTCAGCCGTGTGCTTCAGTCTCTGCTCTGAGATCCCCCTGTACCACTTTGTGGATAAGAATCTGACCTGGAGCGAGGCTCAGCAGTTCTGCAGACAGCACTACCATGACCTGGCCTGTGTGAGCAGCTCTGAGGACAATCTCAGACTGCCCCGCCCTCCAGGCTACAGCGCCCCCGTGTGGATCGGCCTGTACGATGACCCCAAAGACCTGAGCCAGTGGAAGTGGTCGGCCACTAACACCAGCGGATCCTTTCAGAGCTGGTATTCTGCTGATAATGAACCACAGTACATTCACCAGCCTCAGCAGTGCAGTTTGATCGTGTCGTCTACCTGGCACAGCGGCAGCTGCTTCAACACGCCAAGAGGCCTCTGTTATTCTGGTAAGGATTGGGGATTTGTGACATATACTTGAGTGTGGATTTTGACGGGGCTGTTGATGTATTTCCTTCATTGAGATGAAACTATGTTTGTTTTTGTAGGTTCCAACCCAAAAGTCTTTAATTTAACAGCTGTTGGTCTGACTTGGGCCGATGCTTTGACCTACTGCAGAACTCACTACACAGACCTGGCTTTGATCGAGAGCGCAGAGGAGAACACTGCTGCTGCTGCTGCTAAAGAAGGAAACAACGTTGCATGGATCGGTCTGTTCAGATCTACAGGGAAGTGGTCGGACAACAGGACAGTCACCTTCACAGCCTGGTCCCAAGAGCTGAGTGGGAGGAAAATTTACCACCAGCCTTTCTGTGCTGCACAGAATGTGTATAACACCTGGAATGTCTTTTCCTGTCAGGAGAGACGCCCATTCTACTGTCAAGGTAACACACTTTACACTGGGACCTCCTCAGCCCTGCATTAGTCACTT
Source organism: Neogobius melanostomus (assembly GCA_007210695.1). Lineage (NCBI taxonomy): Eukaryota > Metazoa > Chordata > Actinopteri > Gobiiformes > Gobiidae > Neogobius > Neogobius melanostomus. Next base: position 155,311 of record VHKM01000855.1, read on the forward strand.
TGGTGCTAACACTAGGTGGCGCTGTGGCACAGCAGTTAGATTAAACAATATAACAGAGTGGACAGCAAGTTGTTAAACTATGTTATTTTTGACTATGTTGTTTCAGAGGAGCCCAAAATCTTCAGATTTGTGAAGATGGAGTTCTCTGGACACGGCCTGGAGGATCCAGCGATGAACCAGCAGATTTTAGACCAGGTTGGTTTAAATCTGTGTAACAGTTCGACACATTCCCAGAGCTGGACACGCTCAGCAGAGCAGCTTTAACACTAACTCTGTGTTTGTTTAGATCCAGAAAAGGTTTGATGCAGGAGGTCTCACTGACGTCAAGATAAAGTGGAAGACTGCCCCGAAAAAACAAGAGGAGAAAAACAAAATCAAAGAACCTAACTGTCCTCTGAACGTGTGACCTGTGTGTTCTTCTAATTCACCTACGATACTATTAGAGGAGGACTTAGTTAGAAATAGATTAATAACACATTATTACATTTATATTTTCCTTGTTATAACCAAAATATCTAATCTCTGTAATATCTGTTATCAGTGATGGGCGAGTGAAGCCTTGTAACACTTCAAGGCTTTCCTGCAAAACAGTCTGGTAAGGTTCAGAGTCTCAGAGCTGCTTCATTGTGTTTGAACACTGACCTCTTGTGGACAAACTTTATTATTGCGACTTCTCATGAACACGACTGAAGCACCAACACAATCATGTGGAAGAGAAGTTTCAAACAGACGTGTGGCGGTGTCATTATTTGCAGCCTGATGTTGATGTTTGATCAGATCAGTCATAGGCCGATAAATCAGAGTCATTTTCTTAACGTGGGTCTGAGCTTCACAGAGCTCCAGTGGGAGGAGCCTCAGTCACCTGCGGCTAAAGGCAGGACATCAATGTGCGATGTTTTTACTTCATTCAGTCAGAGCTGGTTTAGACACTGTTTGCTGTAGATGGCGCTCCTTACGTTTCTCGCCTGGTCAGCCGTCCACATGTGCTCATGTCTTAGAAAGCAGGACTTTGTAAGGAATAGTTTATTGTGACCCACAGACACTTTCACCACATGAACGCAGTTTAATGGGAAATACAGCACATTTATTTATCACTCATGATTTTCATCATTATATGGACCAGAAAACATCCGCTCAAGGCAGCAGTGAAACGCTCTGAGCCGATGACCCGCTTTGAGACACTGAAGCTCAACTCACAGACTGAAGCACTTTGAGACAGTCACATGACCAGCTGTTACTGAAACAGGCTCCAGGTTATTTTGCCATCACTGTCTATTATATAATTAACTTTCATGTAGACCTAGTGTTTTATTTGCTGTGTTTTATTGCAAAGAGCGTTGGAGAAGTAAACAGCAGCTGCATAAGAGGTTGTACCAACACCACAGAGGAGCTCAGTCAGCAGCTCATCTCCATCTCAAAACCACTTATCTTTCCCTGAGGTTCAAATCTGAGCTAAAGTAACAAGACTTGTGTTTGAGAGAGGAGTGAAAGAAGCTGTTTTTGTGGTTTGAAAAGAAAACGGTTCATTCTCCTGCGAAAACAAAGATCTTTGTGTCTCTGACGAGGCTTTTGGAGGAAACGAGTCCAAACCTTAAATGACGAGTCCAAACCTTAACAAAGTACAGATGACGGTTTAAAAACTTTGTCAACGACCTCTTTATGTTGTAATCCTAATATCTATCAAAGAATGTGTGCATTAGTTCATGTCTGTAATGTATGTTATAATATATTTATGCTTTTATTAGGCCTAGTGTTTTATTAACTGTATCAGAGGTGGTAGAGTAGCCAAAATATTTACTGAAGTAAGAGTAAAAAAGTACTTGGAGAAAGTTTTACTTGAGTACTGAGTAACTGAGTAAAAGTTTGATTCATGTTTCAGCAGTGACATAAATTATGGGAAACAAAACTTGAAATGATGTGAAAATTGTAATTTTCAAAGAAAATCAGAACATATGAAAAGGAATCATTATGAAGAATTAAGTCACAAAACACAAAAAATCTTTCACACGTCGAAATGAAGATTTGTCACTTAAAGATTTGACTCAAGTAAGAAACAGATACTTCATTTTAATACAACTCAAGTAGAAGATTTTGTCCCGTATTTACTTTTAAAGTTTGCCTCATTCCTCTGTGAGTGGTTGTGTTTGTAAAAATGATTCAAGTGTAGATTTGTCGTGGGCGTGTCTGACTTTATGCAGCAGCAGCTCGTCATTAAAAACAATATTTTAAAATATTTATCATTGTTTATCTGATTATTATCGAGTGTGAGTGTGTGCTGTGTTTTCTTCTGTTTCTTTTCTAATGCAATGATAAAAAACTACTTCCTGTTGCAGTGACTTGTGTGAAAATCTTGTAGAAATAAAGTTTTGAAAGAAGTTGATTCATTTCATTTTGTCTGAATCGAGTAACTTGTTTTATTTATCCCTAAAAATACATGTTAATATTGAGGTATTTCGTGTTATACAGTGAGATGATGCAGTCACTAAAATATCAGTGTCAGACACATATTACTGATAAAAGTATAACTAAAGCTTCAACTACATTTCTCGTCCCTTCAGGACTTTTGAAAGAACGTGGGAATTGTCAATTTTCTGACTGGTTAAAACTCTATTTTCCTCCTCCTATGTTATCTTCTCAATGTTTTGCTTTTGTTATGGTGATTTGGTTGTAATTCTTTAGTTTGTACACTAGATGGTGCTAAAACAGGAGTTGAGCCTAATGTTTCTGGTGCATTGATGAGGTAACTTAATACAGGTATGTTTGCTCAGTGGCTCATACCCAGTCAATGCACAGGAGAACAGAGATGCCATCGGTGAGTTCTAGTCCTACTTTAGTGTTAAAACTAACTAAAAATAAAACAAGTTGTCCAATTCATAAGTAGTTATAATGGTAAAATGTCAAATTGTTGAATTGAATAAGTTCAATTAAAATCTAAATCAACAGTTAAAATATACTACAACTGCTTCAACCACAACTGCTGCAATAAAACTTGAGTGATGCTGAGTTGATCCAAGCGTCCTCTGTTACCTTCTGGGTGTTTCAAGTTATACCAGCATTGTCAAACACATAACACTGACCATTTGACATAAAGCTCTGTGGTAATAAATTTCCTTTTGGAGTCCTTCGAAGTACATCATTTATTGTACACCAGAGAGCTTTAGTGTTTGTCTTATTTTTTTTGAGTAGTGCACTGTAATAATTTTTAAAGATGTTTAGATGTTGATTTGAATGCATTAAAACCTTTCAGGTTTTGTGTACCTGAAGGTTTTTAGTCAAAATAAATCGAAAATATTAATGATACATACATTTTCTTGGTGAATGCTACTTAAAGAAATACCGCTTATTAAGTCAAAATCAAACATTTTTGTACTCACATTTTTTTATGTAATCAGTTTCATCAATCTATTTGAGTAGAACTAACTTGTCAGGGTTTACAGTGTGCAGATAAATGAAACATAAACACTTCAAATGCATTGTGCTGTATTCCTACTGCAATTGCTTACATTTGTTTGGATGCAGAGTTCCAAATGCATTGTTCTCCAAAGACGCCTGTGTTACTGTCCTAAAACACATAAACAAAAACATATGAACTTAATAAAAAACAGCTATAGTTGCACAGGTAAAGGTGAAAACATTACATGTATTATTATTCGTTTCCTCTTCGTTGTTCTTCTTTGATATTTCGCTTGATTATATTTTAGTCCTTATTTTAGAAACAAATGTTCAACCCCTTTACCACCCCGTGCCCCCAAAAAGGAATGAACAAAGTAATCAACTGAAAGATGGACCATAACCAAACTAGCCGAGACACGCGCCCAAACTAAGCAAAAACCCATAACTGAACCAAGTCAAAAGAAAAGCGAAAGTAGGACAGCCGGTCTCACCTGACAAAAGGAAAAAAAACAGTGATTAAAAAAAAGAGCTATATTACGAGCATGCCGAGCTCAGGCACGCGGCGCCGCAGCTTACTCTGGAGCGCGCGCTGGCGAGCCACGCCCGCAGGTACACCACGCCTGTATGGCGGAGATAAAAACAAAAAGATATAGCTCAGGGCACAGGTCGTCCAGTTATTTTTGAGCAAACTGAAATGGAAGTCTATATTCAAGTCTACAACTAAAAAAGCCACTATATTTCACGAAAAATTATATATTAAATAGGCTATTATTTTCATTTAAAAGAAATGTGTGTGTGGCCTAGGGGTGTCACGATTTCAATTTTTTGAGTCACGATTATTGTGAAAGAAATATTGCGATTTTACGATTATTCACGATTATCGACATTCACTGTTTCTAAAAATGAAAAATGTTTTAAGATGGTTTTGCATTAAAATAATTTGCCTACAATGAATAATACAAAACAATGTCAACTTTACTTCTTTATAATGACCATAATTATTTTACTATATATTATTAGGCCACAAGCTAGGCTAGGTTTTATGTTCTCAAAAGTTATGCTGTTGCTTAATTATTTGTCAGATGTTTTGATGAACAGAGAATGAAACGTGTTTACAAAATGACTAAGGAGACTATTTTGAACAGCTGATTTCCACATGTGCGCGGTTTCACTTTCCTTTCTGTAAACTGAAGCAGAGCGGAGCGCGTTAGCTTTTTGTTTACATCCTGAGCCAGTTGTGGCGGCTATTTCCCAACATTTGGACAACTTTTTTGGGAATTATGCAGTTCGTTACCTTGACCTGGACATTTACAGCGAAGGATTATCTCCAAGATGTTGTTTCATATTCGACATAGCCTATAGCGCCTTTGCTGCAACTTTCTGACGAAAGGATTTGCATAACGGATGTTCCATCGACAATAACAACGCCATGGTCATGTTTTGGATACCTAAAGAGGTCCCACTCTGCTGACTTCAATCGTTTTTGGGTGGATACAACACTGGAGGAGAGCGTCCTTCTGCCTTGTTCAACTACCGGTGAGTTTACGCGCTGTTTATGGCGTGCAGCGGCTCATGCGTCAGCGTGAAAAATGTCCGCGGTAAACCGTGGCTTCTGAAATTCTTACGGATAACCTACCGTGTCCTTTTATAATCGTGGTAATCGTAAAACCGGTTAATCTTGACATCCCTAGTGTGGCCTACCTGCTTTTATGTTTCTCACTGATCTTTGCTGCTTCAGATTGACCTCTGCTACTTCTCCAAAAACCTACAGACAAGATAGATTTTTAGGTGATTTAACATTGCAATTAATCACACAAATAGACCAAAAGCAAAAAGAAATAAGTCACTTTAAGTTTCCACCGAGTCGGAGCTCAGCCGACACTGACGTGGCCCGAGTGTCCTTGCTACCTGGGCCTCTGTTGGTTAGGCCGGTAGGAGGCTCCTGTAGGCAGCCGCCCCTCTTCCTTTCTCCTGGGTTCCCTTTCGAGTCCACAGCCTATACTCACTCAATCCGTCCCCTTTCATGCACTTTGGACAATAGGCCTCCGGACAGTCCTGGGCTCGTGAGGCCCTTCCCGAACTGTACATCCTGGACAAGGGAAACCCATGACACTTTGCGTTTCGGATCACGTGTTCGTTACGCGGGGGTTTGAATGAATTATCTAACGACTGTATATAATTATTGCTGTAAATATTTTCTATTGAATGGCCATTCGTTTACTTATCACCGCCTATGTTTGTGTTTTGTCTGTGGCACAATAATAATATAAGGTATATAACCACACCTTAATTTATTGTTTCAGTCTCCTTTTCTTATTCTCCGCTCCTTGAGTCGAACGTAGATTTTCTGACACTAGTCCAGTTGCAATGGTTACATTAGTATTTATACAGTGCCATTCCAAGGATAACTTATATACGTTACACAACCCTGGTGGTAAAAGGTAAAATCCCCCCACCACTCCGACAAACTCGTCTGCTCCACCATCTGCCAAAATGAAACCAGCCCAGAAACAGTCTTACGACAACCTGGATGCGATTGCAATGCTAAGCGACAAAGTTGGCGTGTTTGGGGTACAGTTAAGAGAGACCGCCGCAATGGTAGCTAGTGTCACTCGGCTCGTTGAAATGAATACCGCTGGGATCAAGGAATGCCGAGCCAAAATCCAAAGTGATTATCCTGGAAAACAAGGAGCTTAAGGATGGGATCACTGAGCTGGAAAGGTACAAGAGCCTAAAAATACATGGCATTAAAGACAACGAAAACGAAAAGATATAATCTACATCCTTTCAGAGATCGCACCGCAGTGGGCTTCCACCATGGGAACCATCGTCGACAGTGTTCATCGATTGGGAAAACAAGAAAAGGGAAGAAACCGCCAGGGTATCATCCAGTTTGCCATGAGATTACACCGCGATGAATTTTGGAAGCGGACCAAAAACTCCAAAGTCTGCAAAGAAGCTGGGATCAAACGAGACTTCTGCAAAGCTGACAGGGATGTCCGCACAGCAGCATGGCCAAGATGGAAGAAGCAGCCGGAAAAAACATTTAAATGTAGATTCCAGTCTACAAACGGTTACGGACATGTGGGGAGATAAAATGTATTGTAGCCATGGCACAAACCGGCCAGCAGGAGTCGCCATACTCCTTAACAACTTTCCTGGGAAAGTAATTTTGAATATTCTTTGAAGACATAATTTATTTTTTTGTTCTGTTTGGAATTATTTCTTTATTTACTTACTTATTTTCTCTATCACTACTCGTACCTCTTGACGCCCCATTTCAATTTCAACTGAATGTACTCATTTGAAGGTTTTCCAATAAAAAATAAATACAATAAAATACATGTCATGTGCTTGTTGTTCAAAATCACTGTCCAAATTACAGATCCTCCTTAACCTTTGAAATTGGCCGAACGGGATGTACAACAGATTCTCACAGAGGGGCTACTCAAAAACTATACTGAACAATGCACTTTCTAAAGCCCGCACTTTAGACAGAGAAAGCCTCTTGCGAAAACATAGACGTCCTCCTTTGCCATCCAGCACCAAAATGTTCTGTCCAATACAATATAGCAATATGGCGCATAAAATCAAAGGTGTCATTCTCAAAAACTGGAGCATTTTATCCTGTGACCATCCTTTGGGCTCTTTGTTCACTGAACCACCAATGTTCTCCTTCAAGCGCCCTCCTACCATAAGAGACAAACTTGTGACCAGCTACCTACCTTCCAGAAAACCCACCACTTTCTTCAAAAAAACGATTGGAACCTTCAGATGTGGGAAGTGCTCTCACTGCTCCCACATCAACACAGCTAAAACATTCATTGACTCAAAACATGAAAACACCTTCCTTTGTCGTTCTTTTGCCAACTGCAACTCCACCTATGTGGTATACAGGATTGACTGCGATTGTGGATGTTTTTACATCGGACGCACAAAGAGAAAGCTCAAAGAAACATTTGCTGAACACAAATATGCTGTTAGAAGTCAAAATATGGATTACCCCATCGCAAAGCATTTCAAGAACTCTGGCCACTCTAATCTAAATAAACTGAAGGTGATGGTCATAGAAACTGTGGACCTCCGTGGTGGTAATAGACTTAAAAAACTTTTACAACGTGAAACATACTGAATTGACACTCTGGGAGCCACTCGTCCTCCTTGATTTCTCCCCTTTTCTTTGAATGGTCACTATTTTCACCACGTTTACCATTACGCAATTCATATTATTGTCTCTGGGGTCGAGGTTGCTATATTTTATTGTATTGTATTTTTCCGTCTCATGTTCATGACCTTTGATGCATTCAATGATGTATGTATTCACTATTGCTCACTGGGTCATTTTGCTTCCCGTGTCCATTTGTGGACGTATTGTCATATTTTTACTTCATGCCGTCTCTCTGGGTCTCTTGCATTAGTCCTGGCCAGGACAATTTATTTTTATCTGCATGCCCTTGTTTTTTTGTTCTTGATCACGTGACATGTTTGGTCACATGAGCACTTGTATAAATCTCCACACCTGTGATCAGTTTTACATGCCCTGAGGAAGACCTGTTGCAGTCGAAACGCGTAGGCTGGTCCATTCTTAATAAAAGGACTTTTAATTTTTCTACACGACTCGAGTGCCTCGGACTTTATTTTGCTTTTCTGATTGTTTTCGCTACTTTGCAGAAGCTATTCTACTAACCAATCTCGGCAAATTTAATCTATGTTCAGTACAGACTAGGGTTGTCACGGTAAACGGTGTAGCGGTAAACCCCGGTAAAAATGTTGACGGTAAAATTACCGTCTTGTTTATGAAAAACTATATTATCTCGGTGGATTACCGCGGCCGCGGTGTAGGCACGGTGAGCCTCGCCGGCCGCCGTCTCATCTGCTGGAGTTGCCGCGCATGCGCACTGTGTTGTTTGCACCCAAAACAAAACTTTCTCAAAGCTGAAATCATGGCCGAAAGATTAGACGGCAGCGCACAGGACGTCTGTCAGCCTTCAAACAGGACCAAGTCTGAAGTCTGGGCATATTTTGGGTATTTGAAGAAAGCCGAGGGACAGCTGATAGAAGACAGTTATCCTGTTTGCGGAACTGCGTCACCCACAACTCTATAGCCAATGCAAGGCAAGTTAATGTTATAGCTGAAATCCATGATCTGCAGACTTTGGGTTAAGGGAGAACGCAACGAGTCGCCCCATAGTGCAGCCGCAGCGCCACCGCCTCGCGGATACCTCCATATTGAAATGGCACAATGCGTTACAGGCTCCTGGAGGGCAGATTAAAGTCGCCAATGCAATAGATTCACTCTCGCCGCATTATTATGAATTTAACAATGATTACTGTCTGATGGCATTTTCCCAAATCTGCAGAGTGAAAGCAAACTGGAAGGACACGAACTGAGAACGTGACAATATTCTAACACGGGTCTGGCGCTATAAATAGTACATGTAATACCCTCCAAACGATCAACAATACATAGTTATAATTCATTTACTTTGACGTGAAAAGTTGCACTTTTGATGTGGCTTTGTCTGTATTTTTTAAATATAACAAACACTGTTACACTTTTTTGAAACTATTTCAGTTTGTGTAGGACTATCAATGCTTTCTGAATATATTAACACACATTTAAAAAAATACCACGATAATACCGAAAACCGTGATAATTTTGGTCACAATAACCGTGAGGTAAAATTTTCATACCGTGACATCCCTAGTACAGCCCAGTCTTTGAAGAGCACCGGTCAACCTTTTCACTTCTTTTCAGACCAGTGATGCACTCACCCCTCCCTATTTTTATAAACTATTATTATATTTTGGATTGTTAAATATAGATTTTAAATTCCAGATCTATGGAAACGCTATGTACTGTAGTGCACTTCTATTCAGTGAACAAAGTACTCTGCTTCTCATTTGTCTACTCTACATCGTACATGCAAGGGTTTTTACTTAATAAAGGACTGCAGTTGTTGTGGGCGGCATTTCCACAGATGTGGACGCTGGAATACACATTAGTGAAGGAACAACAGAACGGCAGGTTTTTTCAGAGGTGCCAAGACAAACAATACAACAAAGAAGCAACTAAAAGACAACTATGAAGGACTCTCACCTCCATTCCCACCGTGCACATGGTCCTTCAGAGCCGTCCTTAAGGTCCTGCAACATACACAACACATCAACATCAGTAAAATTATCAACCACCAAGTTTTTAAAACAATGCCATATTAACATATAACATTATTATTAAATGGATAGAGTAATACTCACATAGTATTATTTGTCATTATACAACTGTACAACAAAATTAAACGTACCAGATGTAGAATTAGTCCTAAGCCGCTGCGTGGAAACCTGGCGGGCTGCCTTCAGTCTCCTTTGATCCTCTGAAACGGTAGCGCCTCCTGGGTTTGTCCCGATTACAGAGCGTTGTGTCCCGCAGTGGTCAGCTCCTCCACCTCCTCCATCCTCTTCCTCCTGCGCAGCTCCCTCCACGCCACCTCTCGCTCCTTCTCCTCTGACACCATTATTCACCTGAGGGTCACAATATTTCTGTTTAATGTGAGAGTAAAATGTAAGAGGAATGGCACGACACAGCCACGCCATGAAAACACATATTAACTTGCATCAAAAGTTATTCAATTTCCTGCTTGTGTAAACGCACCCATGACTCCTAGCCTTTCATTTTCTTATTTATTTCATTCAAAAGTGACATCATACAATCACAACAAAACCGCCAAGCCAATACAGTATGAATGAAACGGAGTAGAGAAGAACATGTATATGTATCTGCCCCTTTAGTTACTTCACACTTTACATTTCATACTGTTGTCTTTTCTTTCACTCCTGCCGCTCTTTTTTAGTACATTTACAATGCAGATACAACGGATGCTCATGTCCAAATATACAAAAAGAAAAAGTGGATCAAAATAACAATTGCATATAATCTTACTAACAGGAGTAAAGTTACAAATAGTACAATTGGTTCAGGAGGCACACTCTTGATTTAATTCACTGTCATCTGATATGAAAAATTATAATTTTAACTATAACACTATAACAAAAATCAACACTCAGGCTTATAGAACCTGCACCTTTCTACATCTGTTATATATTAACATTACAATTTTTTAGCGGGCCTATACGACTTCTATAATGATTCAAATGTGTCTAAAAACGTTCAGAACAGAAGCTGCTGTAATCGGCACTGTTAAAAACAAAACTAAAATGTAAGTATTCATGCATACTATTAACTAGCATAACAAGACAAAGATAGACAGTGTTGTGTTCAAAGCTCTAAGTTGTACCTGCATCTCTCTGCACTGACCGCGGTCACATGGGTTCTCCTCTCCTCCATTGTTTAGCCACATAACGTTAGCTCCTGTCGCCTTTTCCTCTACCACAAGCAGCGCTGATATCGCCGCTATGCTATTCTGGCTGAAATCGCGGGTGGCTCGTGACTACAAAGATTTGGCGTGAGAATAGTACTACACTTAATAGACTCACCGTTCAAAGTTGTGTCCAGGACCAGATACGCCGGTGCCTTTCTCCTGTCGCCGCCTTCCGCCTGTTTGAATTCTTCTTCGTTTCTGACAATGGGACTAAACAGCCCCAATTTTAGATGGTGGCCAAAATATACAGTCTATGGGCCAAACTCATTTCTGACATGTTTTAGCCAGGTAGAGCATTAGTCGCCAAGATCATCGGCTGTTTCACGGAAAATGACTTGAGTTTTAATAATAATAATAATAATAATAATAATGCATTGGTTGTATATCGCGCTTTTCTGGACACTCAAAGACGCTTTACATTGCAATATTCATTCACTCCATACTTGGTAAACTATTGTAGCCACAGCTGCCCTGGGTTAGACTAAAATGGTCTCCCATCCAAGTACTGACCAGGCCCATCCCGGCTGAGCTTCCGAGGTCTGACGGGATTGGGCAGAGCAAAGGCGGTATGTCCTTATACTTTACTATATTGACCCAAATGTTTACAGATTGTGTGTTTTTTTAATTCATTTTATTTATCAGGACAATGTTCGATTAAAGCTCATTTCCATCTGTAGTCCTGTAGTTCAGAACAAAAAGAAAATGCATCTAAATGTACTAGAATGCCCTGGAGGTGATTAACAACAGCACCACGGCTATTCCACTCGTCCATGGATAGTGTTAGTGATGTCCACTGTATTTTTATAATGTGTGTGAATGATATTAGTTATTGAATGTGTAATTTCCTGTAAAGGATCAATAAAGTATCTCTCTATCTCTCTAGTGTGAAACTATTAGCACAAAAGCATAGCCAAAACATGTAAATACAAACAGTAGAAATCCAAGAGAATCAACAAAGAAGAAAAATGATTACCCCTTATACCTCTCATGTCATGGACCATAATATTTAGCAGAAAGCCTCATTTTCTTTATAAATAATCATTACTCAAGTACAAGTCAAATGCCACAAGAGTACGATTTATTGTACAATTTATCCAAAAGTTCTATGAATGAGCCTAAATGTTAAGTCACCTTTCATTTTAATTTCTAACGAGGCTTAGTACTGTTGTCATGGCGACGTGAAAACAGGAAGTGACCTCCCTCTCTCCTTGTCCAATCCAAAAAGCTCATTCACAGACTGACTTCCCGTACATCTCTGCCTTTATTTGCATGTGAAAATGAGACACTTTACATACAGGGCTATTGACATGACTGTAACTTTACGTCTCCATGGAGATGTTGACTAAAGACAGCAGAATTTAAGATTTAAATAGGTCATGTCCTCATCCAAATCCACTCTTTGATTACCCACTGCAGTAATAGCATTTTCTGTGTCGAGTTGGTCATTGGGAACATGTTTTGTATCGATGGCAACAGTATGGACCAAAATGTTACGCAGTGTGCCTTTAAGATGGAGGTGAACTGCGGACTGAGGGTCATTGGAGCTTCCTCTGTGGTGTTGGTACAAACTCTAATGCATTTGCTCTTTGTGATAAAATACAGTTCATAAAACACTAGGCCTAAGAAAAGCAGAAGATATTATAGACATTAATTAACAAATGCATTCATTCTTTGATTAGATATTATGGTTGTAACATGAAAAAATGTCATTTGAAGAACACACAGGTCACACATGCGGAGGACAATCAGGCTTGTTTCCTTTTGTCTCCTCTCTTTGTTTTTCTGGGGCAGTCTTCCACTTCTGGGAATGTGTGGAACTGTTACACAGGGTGCAAACTTCACTATTTGGAGCTTCAACCAATCATATTCAAGCGTATGGGCTGCAGGCTTAAATACAGGGGAGATCCCGGCGTAGACCATGGCGGTATAGTTACAGATCCATAGGACATGGCAGTAGTAAAGTTAGCCCCAAAACAGCAGCTATTTTTCAGTCAAGCGCTCCTTCCAAGATGCGGCTACGCTTCAGGAACACATTCTGAGCTGACGCGCGTTCAGAGCGTCTTCACACTCGCTGACGAGCGTTTGACTTCAATAAACACAAGCGTCCAACTAGGGGCTTTGGCGGCATTTTGAAACCCGAAAAGCGTGCAGTCTGAACGCAGCATCAAACTGGCTGTGTCTCGGATGATACTGCAGTTGTCGGCCTGATCGGGGGATGATGAAGAAGAGTATAGGGAAACAGTCAACTGGACTGGAGTGAGCGCAGCCATCTCATCCTTAAAGGGACTATACATAAGTTTAACCACAAATAAATGTATACAAATTTAAAGTTTCTTCCTCATACATGCTCCAGCAATGCCCTGGTGAGTAGAATGAGCCCTGGCCTTTTCACCGCGATTGCCTCTGTATGCCTGTAAAGTCACTTAAATAGTTTATGCTCGGGTCGAACAAGCAAACAGCGTAACGCGTAATAACGCCATGCGCGTTCACGCTCAGCTGTAGCATTAGCTGTAGCGTTAGCTGTAGCATTAGCTGTAGCGTTAGCTGTAGCGTTAGCTGTATCTCCTCTATACTGACGCTGCCGATTGAGTGGTAACTTCAGAAGGATGGATTTAGCGGAGAATAAGAGGAGACCGGCTTCAAGCACCATCGAAACTCCAGCCCAGACCCCAAATAACAAAAAGAAACGAAGAGTTTATTCGAGTGTGACAAAAAAGGCGAAAGTCGAGGCAAAGAACCAGAGTAAACATCGGAAAATGTTGAGAGAATCTCTCTAAAGACCCGCAGCTTATTTTTGCTTTGAAGAATTTACTTTTTTTCTTGTGCTGTCCACGGATACATTTAAATAACAAATGCATCTTAATGCCTGTTGCCTGTAAGTTTTACCGTATCCGGACAGCACTGCGTATCCATGACTGGAAGAGGAGTTCAGATGCATCGTCAACACTAAGCGATCAGCTAATTAACACATACCAGTTATAAAGATGACCAAGATTCAGGAGATTAAATTACGAAGATTTATTTCCCTGACATTAGAATCTAAGCACAGCATTTCCAAGTCTCCCAGTCCTCCGTCCCCCAGGGGAGAGACTGACTTTTTTTCTCCGGGCAGCAGAGTAAACGTCACATTTTTCCCATCATGCCTAAGACTACGTGTCGTTGTTTCTATTGGTTCCAAGCCGTCATGTGACGTTTGGCTCGCCTTCGCGGCCATTTTATGAGTTCGTGTGTTAGAGACGGTTTTCCTGTCATTTTAAAACATTTGTACAAACTTTTGATTAACATTCTAAATAGCTAAAAAGGCATAACTTCACATAAAATATTATAACTCTTCAGCTTGAAAGGTAAGAAATTATGACTAAATACGTGGAGGAAAAGTGTTGTTGATGCTTCAAAACAACGGTGTCCGACTGTCCGTGCATGTGGTACAAACTTCACTGAAACAAGCCATAAAATAAACATATTTGGAAGTTACCAAATAGTTGATCTAATAGTTTTATACCTACAGAGAAGTTGTGTAGTATTAGTAGCAGACTAGTAGTGTCAGTAACAACAGTAATTGTGCTGTACCTACAAAACATTTGAGTAGTAACAGTGGTAATGGTGCTGTATTTACAATGACAAACATAATGTCGCTAATGTTAGCTTTTCTTGGCCGCAAAATAAGCCTGACTGTTCACGGATTTATAAGTAGTGAAACGAAAACAAAAAGTGAACATGTACCATTTACAATATAGTTTACGAGTTAGCTACGCTAACTTTGGACCCAGGGAACTGAAGAGACGATTTTGGCTTTTCGTAGTAGCATTTTACCGGTGGAATTATTTTATTATTTCACTTAGGCCTACGTTTATGCATACAAAGTATACGAGTTTTTTTTTTCCTCCTTCAAACGTCAATTATTCGTTTATATGTATTACTTGGCTTCTTCACTCGATTCACTTTGCTGCATTTGCTCAAGTATTTTATCTTGGAAAACATTCACTCAAACTGATTTGGTCTAAATATCTTACAAAACAGTAACGTTTCTTACCTCAGTTGAAGTCATGCCTGCAAATCTGTAAATGGACCAGGACGGGGCTGTTATTTCTGGTGCTCGTAAGCCTGAGCGCCTCATGCACGAGCTTATCATCGAGGCTGCAGTTGCGCGTTTGGCCTGAGGGGGCAATTGCGAGTACAAAACTGCTAAACTCCACACAGCCCCTTAACACCGGAAAACTAAGGAGGTGGTTGTAGATTTTAGGAGGAGGAGGAGAGCCCAACCAACACCCATCACCATCGTGGCCATCGATGTGGAGAATACCCAACCACAGGTACCTGGGTGTGCAGCCGGACGAGAAGCTGGGCTGGAAGAACCACTCAGAGTCCCTGTACCGCAAGGGGCAAAGCCGACTTTATGTTTAAGAAAGGCTACAGGCATTAACATCAGCCCAGCCTTGCTTTGGACTGTGTACCTCCCGGTAGTGGCCAGTGCCCTGTTCTTTATTGTAGTTTGCTGGGGAGAGGGCATTTGTGCAGCGGAAAAGAACAGGGTGAACAAAAGTATCAGGCTCGGGGGTGGGATCGGTTCTCCCAACAGTCCAACAAGTGTCGAGAGAAGGATGATAAATGGTCTTCACTTATATAGTGCTTTTCCACCTACAAAGCGCTTTACAGCAAGGATCCGCTCACCCATTCACTCTCTCATTCATACACCAGTGTACGCAGACACTGGAAGCAAGGAGGGTGAAGGCGGGATTCAAACCCCGGACCTTCCCATCACGAGACGATCCGCTTTACCAACTGTGCCACTGTCGCCCCCCCATGATGGCCTTGAGTTTTGCTCTCAAAACTCAAGGCCATCATGAGTAACTCCTCCTACCCCATTCATGCCCTGGAGGTGATTAACAACAGCACCACGGCTATTCCACTCGTCCATAGTGTTAGTGATGTCCACTGTATTTTTATAATGTGTGTGAATGATATTAGATATTGAATGTGTAATTTCCTGTAAAGGATCAATAAAGTATCTCTCTATCTCTCTAGTGTGAAACTATTAGCACAAAAGCATAGCCAAAACGTGTAAATACAAACAGTAGAAATCCAAGAGAATCAACAAAGAAGAAAAATGATTACCCCTTATACCTCTCATGTCATGGACCATAATATTTAGCAGAAAGCCTCATTTTCTTTATAAATAATCATTACTCAAGTACAAGTCAAATGCCACAAGAGTACGATTTATTGTACAATTTATCCAAAAGTTCTATGAATGAGCCTAAATGTTAAGTAACTTTAATTTTAATTTGTAACGAGGCTTAGTACTGTTGTCATGGCGACGTGAAAACAGGAAGTGACCTCCCTCTCTCCTTGTCCAATCCAAAAGCTCATTCACAGACTGACTTCCCGTACATCTCTGCCTTTATTTGCATGTGAAAATGAGACACTTTACATACAGGGGCTATTGACGCTTTGAGGCTCTAATGACAAACCATTTTCTATTGAAACCACAAAAACACATTCCTTCACTGCCTGTCTCAAACATCTTGTTACTTAGCAAAAATGTTAACCTCACTGTCAACGACAGCTAACAGGCTAACGGGCAAAGCTAACTGAGGGCTAGCCCACTTAAACAGTATTTACAGCCAAGTCTGAGTGAAAAAATAATATTTCCATTGTGTAATTGGATGAACAATATCCCTCTGTCCCTTTGCTTATTCTGTCAGGTAGTATTTACTCTCACGGACAATTAATAAGTAAAAAAACGCAACTTGCTGCGACACCTGCAGTTGTGCTTATGGCCTCTAGGGGCATGAGTTACTGCTTTAACATGTCGATGACAAAGTTATTTTACACGATTTGCCAATTCCCACGTTCATTCAAAAGTCCTGAAGGGACGAGAAATGTAGTTGAAGCTTTAGTTATACTTTTATCAGTAATATGTGTCTGACACTGATATTTTAGTGACTGCATCATCTCACTGTATAACACGAAATACCTCAATATTAACATGTATTTTTAGGGATAAATAAATCATGTTACTCGATTCAGACAAATGAGATGAATCAACTTTTTCAAAACTTTATTCTACAAGATTTTCACACAAGTCACTGCAACAGGAAGTAGTTTTTTATCATTGCATTAGAAAAGAAACAGAAGAAAACACAGCACACACTCACACTCGATAATAATCAGATAACAATGATAAATATTTTAAATATTGTTTTTAATGACGAGCTGCTGCTGCATAAAGTCAGACACGCCCACGACAAATCTACACTTTAATCATTTTTACAAACACAACCACTCACAGAGGAATGAGGCAAACTTTAAAAGTAAATACGGGACAAAATCTTCTACTTGAGTTGTATTAAAATGAAGTATCTGTTTCTTACTTGAGTAAAATCTTTAACTGACAAATCTTCATTTCGACGTGTGAAAGATTTTTGTGTTTTGTGACTTAATTCTTCATAATGATTCCTTTTCATATGTTCTGATTTTTTTGAATATTACAATTTTCACATCATTTCAAGTTTTGTTCCCATAATTTATGTCACTGCTGAAACATGAATCAAACCTTTACTCTCAGTTACTCAGTACTCAAGTAAACTTTCTCCAAGTAAATAAGATAAGTCCTTTGTGGAGGTTGAGGCCTATTTGCCTATGGAAAGGTGATGTAACCACTGCACCAAAAGAAGAAAGGCTTTGATTTTAACAAGACTTTTACATAAATGTTTAAAAAAGTTATTATTTGAAAATAAACTCTACATCCCAGGAGCAGGTCTTTTGGACATTTGCTCAAAGTTCCCTGAGGCCATGAAATATCAATAATATTAAGTGTTATACTATATAATAGTCAAGTGTTCTCAGACTCAGAGTTGACTAAATGACATGAACTGTGCTCCAGCAGATGATGTGGAAGCACCAATGAAATCATGAAGTCCAGCATGTTCCCTCTGAAATGGTTCATGTTTTGCATGTGAACTCGAGAGCTGAGTTTGGCTGAGGCTGTTTTTAACATACAAGAGCTTTGGGCGTTTTTTGGTGATCGGAGGTTTAAGGTGAAGGTGGAACTTTTATGCCGTCTCTATATCTTATATTATGTCTCTATATTCCAAGATCATCCTTTGAGGCCTTGAGGTGCCGCTGTGGGGGAAACGTATGTCTGTGGTTGCTCCGCACTCTGCCTCTCCTCTGCAGGTGTGCGTGCTGCCGGCCTTTAAGAGATGATCACTGACACCTGTCGTGGCTGCTCGGCTCCACCCGCCCTGTACCCTCGGGGTCAAGCACTCCTCACATGGATTATTGTAAAATGGACTTTTTCAAGCTTTATATCATGTTATTATGTCATTCCCTCATTTAAAAGCACATGCCTGGAAGTGGTTTGGCCTTGGCTCATTCACAATTTTTGAGTAATCAGTAAACAACTTAGACGGCAGCCATTTTAGGTGTAGCTATGCCATCAGTCTCCTAGGAACGCTCCCACCTCCTGGAGACGCCTCCTGGACCTTCGTCACCAGCCAAGCCACCAACCACTGCTTCTCAGCTCAGCAAGCCCCCTCCCTCACAGTAGTGTTGTTTAGATGCCAAGCAGTTGTGAATGAAGGGGCGTGTCGGAAAGCTTCTTAAAGAGACAGAGGCCTATTCAAGACGTTCAGTAAGCCATTTTGAGAGAGAATTTTTATTCAACGGCAAGTTATTGTAATTTACTGCATATACTATTCACTTAAGCTATTCACATTATTCAAACTAAACGCAGTTTAATAAACATATTAACTTGATTTTTAAATGTTTTCTGGCCTAAAGTAACATAAGAGGCAATAACTTTATACAGTGTGGGGCCCCAAAGTTGTTTATGTGTCCATTTGGGTCCCAGCCAGAAAAGTTTGGGAACCCTGGTGTACAGTAATGTTTTTTTTTTACTGCGAGCCTACTTTTTGTGTCAAAAAAACACTGGATGAGTAACTTATACTTCAAAGACGCACAAATGGGACTTTGGTAGAGCATTAGCGCGCAAGAAATTCATCGGCTGTTTCACGGAAAATGACTGAGTTTTAATAATAATAATAATAATAATGTAAGCCGCAAGCGGCATCGAACGGGCCCTCGCGGGCCGTGCCTCCTTTATTGTCTCCATTGCCGAGCCTAACCTACCGAAGAGCGCTAGTGCGGCCAACTGCATTATTGTCCTCAGTGTGCCATTATCTTTGGCAAATAAACATCCAAACTACATTTTTTAGCCTCTCCATGTGATAATGGCTGTAACCTGCAGAGGGGGCTAGCGTCGGCCCAAAATCTTTTTTTACTTTCACAAGCAGTATGCGGTGCCCTTACGGCGTACTTCTATGAATGTCCACAAGCTCCTTACGAGGGCGCTATACGTGCTGTAAATTGGTGTATAATGTGATCATTTATGTGTCAGCCATTAAGGATAACATGGGGGGCCTTGTTCGTCACATGGCCACACCGTAACCATACGGTATGGGTCTCATTGGCTTTTTTGATCGGGATGCCAATCAACTAATTTTTGTGCCAAACTTTATCCTTTCCGAGAAACTTAATTTTTTTCAGATAATGCATTTTTTGTTCTCAGCCTAGGAGGGGGCGCTGTCGCTGCCAATGTCAACTTTTCACATTGGTTGTTGTTCCGGGGGTGAAAGGTCATTAAATGTATATTTCCGATTTTTAATCGGAGTTTGTTTGTGCGAATGGAGCATTGTTGTTGTGTTTCCGATAAGTCCCGCAAAATTCCCTTCGTAAAGATTGCGGCTTCGCCGCCACAAACCGTAAAACTTAGCCAAAAAAATTTGGATAACTTTTTGATGCCCCACATCTCGAGATGAGCTGGAGCGATTTGGAGCTCATTTGGTAAACGCCCTAGGAGGAGTTCGTTCAAGATGCGACGTCAGCGAAACGCTGACTCACGCCAATTTTCCCACCTTCCTGTCAAAAGGCTGACTTCCGGTTTGTCAGGGGCGTGCCACAATAATATTTTTTGTTTGTCGTCCATGACGCATGTCTGTACCAAATCTCGTCGCTCTACGACAAAGTTGACGTTGGCCCCTCCTCCATAGGCGCAATGTATCTCTTCCACTTTTGTAGGTGGGCTGTCGCGCCATTTTTATTCCCCAATACGAAACACACATTAAATTAATTTTTTCACCGGAACCTGAAATTTTGGCAAAGTTTGGTGAGTTTCAACTATGTCAGGGGGTCAATTGCTGCCAAAGAGCAGAAGAAAGAACGAAAGGAAGAATAAAGGATTAAAAGCCGCAAGCGGCCATCCGAACGGCCGCTCGCGTGCCGTGCTCGCTCCTTTAGCGCCTTTGTAACAGATACGCGAGGGTCGCTGAACGTGCCTACTACATTTATTGCCTGATGTGCATAAATCTTTGGTTAGTAAACATCGAAAACTATATTTTAGCCTCCATGTGAATTGCCTCCAACCTGCAGAGGGCGCTAGCGCCCCCAAAATTTTAATTTCACAAGCAGCATCTGGACGGCCCTGGTCGGCGCCGTACTCCATGAACCACTGTCCACAAGCTTCCTTACAGAGGGCGCTAACGCGCTGTGATTTGTGTATAATTGTTGAGATTTATGTGTAGTCCATTAAAGGATAACATGGGGGGGCCCAGGCGTCACTAATGGCAACACCCGACAAAATACGGATTTGGTCGCATTTGGCCTTTTTTGACCGGATGTCCACAACTATTTTGTCCCGAATTTATCATTTCCCGAGAACAATTTTTTTCCCCATAATGCATTTTTTTCTTCTAGCCTGAGGGGGCGGCTACGCGCCCAATGTCACTTTTTACATTTGTGTTGTTCCGGGGGTGAAAGGTCAATAAAATCGTATATTTCCGATTTTTAATCGGAGTTTGTTTGTGCGAATGGGAGCATTTTGTTGTTTACGATAAGTCCCAAAATTTTCGTATAGATTGCGGTTTCGCCGCACACCAAACCGTAAAACTTAGCCAAAAAATTTGGATAAAACTTTTGATGCCTCACATCTCTGAGATGAAGCTGGAGCCGATTTTGGAGCTCATTTTGGTAACGCTCCTAGGAGGAGTTCGTTAAAATGCGACGTCAGCGAAAACGCTGACTCAGCATTTTCCCACCTTCCTGTCAAAATGGCGGACTTCCGCGTTTGTCAGGGGGCGTGGCCAATAATATTGTTTGTTTGTCGTCACACCTGAACAAATGTCTGTACCGAATCTCGTCGCTCTATGACAAAGTTTTGGACGTTGGCCCCTCCTCCATAGGCGGCTAATGTATTTCACTTTTGGTAGGTGGCGCCTGTCCGCGCGCATTTTTTTATTTCCCCAATACGAAAAACGACATTTAATTAATTTTTCACCGACCTGAATTTGGCAAAGTTTGAGTTTCGACTATGTTCAGGGGGTCAAAATTGCTGCTGCAAAGACAAAAGAAAGGAAAAGAAAGAAAGAAGAAGAATTAAAATGCCGCAAGCCATCGAACGGCCCTCATGCGGCCGTGCCTCCTTAGCACGGCTACATTGCCGGCCATAACCCTACCGGAAGCGCTAGCGTGGCCACACTGCATTTTGATTGCCGATTATTCCATTAATCTTTGTCAGTAAAGCATCAAAAGTAATTTTAGCCCTCTCCATTGAATAACTGGCTTCCAACCTGCAGAGGGCGCTAGCGCGCCCCAAATCCTTTTTATTTCACAAGCAGACATCGGACGGCCCCCAACGGGCCGTACTTCCATGACCGACTGTCCCACAAGCTCCTACAGAGTGCGCTAACGCGCTGTAATTGTGTATAATGTGAGATTTATGTTGTTCAGTCCCCATTGGGATAACATGGGGGGCCCGGGCCATCACCATTGGCATACACCGTACAAAATACGGTATGGGTTCCAATTGGCTTTTTTGATGGGATGCATCAACTAATTTTGTGCGAATTTATCCATTTCCGAGAAACGTTTTTTCTCATAAGCATTTCCTCTTCTCTTCTAGCCTACAGGGGCCCTATCGCGCACAATGTCACGTTTTCACATTGTTGTGTCCGGGGTGAAAGGTCAATAAAATGTATCATTCCGTTTTTAATCGGAGTTTGTTTGGTTGGCGAAATGGGAGCATTTTGTTGTTTCCCGATAGTCGCAAAATTCCTTACGTAAAGATTGGCGCTGTCCGCCGCTCACAAACCTTAAAACTTAGCCAAAAAATTTGGATAACTTTTGATGCCTCCATCGATTTTCGAGATAAGCTGGAAGCGATTTGGAGCTCATTTGATGAAACGCCCTAGGTGAGGAGTTCGTTCAAATGCGACGTCAAGCGAAAACGCTGAACTCCAGCCATTTTCCCATCCTTCGTTCAAAAATGGCTGACGTTCCGGTTTGTTCAGGGGGCGTGGCCCACAATAATATTTTTTGTGTTTGTTCTCACATGACAAATGGCTGTAAACCGAATCCCGTGAGCTCTAACGCAAAGTTGAAATTGGCCCATCCTCGATAGGGCGCAATGTAAGTCTTTCACTTCTGTAGGTGGCTGCTGTCGCGCCATTTTTTATTCCCCAATCTTTTTTCTTCAAAAAGCAGCATCGGACGTGCGTTGCCAGAGGGCCGTACTTCCAGCCATCGTGACCAACTGTCCACAAGCTCCTTAACAAGAGGCGCTAACGCGCTGTGATTATGTATAATCGTGAGATTATGTGTCAGTCCATTAGGATAACATGGGGGGCCCTGGGCGTTCAACCATGGCAACACCGTACAAAGTACGGTATGGGTCTCCATTGGCTTTTTTGATCGGACGCTATCAACTATTTTTGTGCCGACATTTCATCCATTTCCGGAAACTAATTTTTTTCAGATAATGCATTTTTGTTCTCAGCCTAGAGGGGCGCTGTCGCGCCCAATGTCACTTTTTCACATTTGTTTTGTGTCCGGGGGTGGAAAGGTCAATAAAATGTAATTTCCCGATTTTTATCGGCAGTTTGTTTGTGGAAGAATGGGAGCATTTTGTTGTTTTCGATAAGTCGCAAATTTCGTAAAGATTGCGGCTTCGCCGCAGCACAAACCGTAAAACTTAGCCAAAAATTTGGATAACTTTGATGCCCGCACATCTCGAGATGAGCTGGAGCGATGTGGAGCTCATGTTGGTCAAACGGCCCTAGGAGGAGTTTCGTTCAAGATGCGACGTCAGCGAAAACGGCTGGACTCAGCATTTTCCCCACTCGCGTCAAAATGCTGACTTCCGGTTGTCAGGGGGCGTGGCACAAATAATATTTTTCTGTTTGTTCGTCACATGACGAATGTCTGTAGCGAATCTCGTCGTCTATACAAGTGACAGTTGGCGTGTCCCTCCCTGCCATAGGCGGCGTGAAGTGTATGTTTCTACTTTTGTAGGTGCCTGTCGCGCGCATTTTTTATTCCAATACGAAACACACATTTAAATTAGATTTTCACCTGAAAAAACCTGAATTTTTTTGGGCAAAGTTTGGTGAGTTTCGACTATGTTCAGGGGGTCAAATTGCGCTCAGACAAGAGCAGAAGAAAGAAAGATAAAGAAAAAATTAAAGCCGCAGCGCATCGAACGCCCCGCCGGGCCGTGCCCTCCTTTAGCGCCTCCATTGCGAGCCTAACGCTACCTTGAGAGCGCTAGTGCGGCCCCACTGCATTTTTATTGCCTCCATAGTGCATTCAATCTTTGGTCAATAAACATCCAAACTCCATTTTTTATCCTTTCCATGTGAATAATGGCTCTAACCGTGAGAGGGCGCTAGCGCGCCCGAAATCTTTTATTTCACAAGCAGCAACGGACGGCCCTTACGGGAACGTACTTCTGTGACCCTGTCCACAAGCTCCTTATCAGAGGGCGCTAACGGTGCTGTAATTTTGGTATAAGTGAGATTTATTGTCAGTCCCATTAGATACATGGGGGGCCCGCCGGGCGTCGCCACCGAATGGCAACACCGTAACAAAGTACGGTATGGGTCTCATTGGCTTTTTGATCGGGATGCCATCAACTATTTGTGCCAATTTTATCCATTTCCGAGAACTAATTTTTTCAGATATGCATTTTTTTGTTCTCGCCTAGAGGGGGCGCTGTCGCGCCAATGTCACTTTTCACATTTGTTGTGTCCGGGGTTGAAAGGTCAATAAAATGTATATTTCCGCTTTAATCGGAGTTTTGGTTGTGGGCGAATGGAGCATTTTTGTTGTTTTTCGCGATAAGTCCGCAAAATTTCTTAGTAAAGATTGCGGTTCGCGCATAGCGACAACACCGTAACACTTAGCCAAAAAATGTTGGATAACTTTTTTGATGCCGCCCACATCTCGAGATAAGCTGAGCGATTTGGAGCTCATTTTGGTGAAACGGCCCCTAGGAGGAGTTCGTTCAGGATGCGACGTCCGAAAGACGCTGACTCAGCATTTTCCGCACGCTTCCCTGTCAAGATGGCTGACTTCCGGTTTGTCAGGGGCGTGGCCACAATAATATTTTTTGTTTGTCGCACATGACAAATGGCTGAACGAATCCCGTAGCTCTATCGACAAGTTGAAATTGGCCCCTCCCGATAAGGCGCAAATGTTATCTTCAACTTTGTGTAGGTGGCGCTGTCGCGCCATTTTTTTATTTCCCAAATCTTTTTCTTTCAAAAGCAGCATCGGACGGCCTGACGGCGTATTTCCATGATCCACTGTCCACAACTCCTTACAGAGGCGCTAACCGCGCTGTGATTATGTATAATTGCAGATTTATGTGTATCCCATTAGGATATACAGGGGGGCCCTGGGCCGTCACCATGGAAACACCGTACAAAATACGGTATGGGTCTCATTGGCTTTTTTGATCGGGGACGCTATCAACTATTTTTTGTGCGATTTCATCCATTTCCTTCCGGGAAACAATTTTTTCAGATAATGCATTTTTTGTTCTCAGCCTAGGAGGGGGCGCTTGTCGCGCCAATTGAACTTATTTCACATTTGTTTGTGTCCGGGGTGAAAGGTCAATAATGTACTATTTCCGAATTTTTAATCGAGTTTGTTCTGTGCGAATGAGCATTTTGTTGTTCCCGATAAGTCTGCAAAATCTTCGTAAAGATTGCGGCTTGCCGCACACAAACCGTAAACTAGCCAAAAAATTTGGATAACTTTTGATGCCCACACTCCGAGATGAGCTGGAGCGATTTGGAGCTCCATTTGGTTCAACGCCCTAGGAGGAGTTCGTGTAAATGCACGTCAGCGAAAACCGCTGATCAGCATTTTCCCACCTTCCTGTCAAAATGCTGACTTCCGGTTTTGTCAGGGGGCGTGGCCACAATAATATTTTTTGTGTTTGTCGTCACATGACGAATGTCTGTAGCGGAATCTTCGTCGCTCTATTGACAAAGTTGACGTTGGCCCCTCCTCCATAGGCCGCAATGTTATTTTCACTTTGTAGGTGGCGGCTGTCGGCGCCAATTTTTTATTTCCCCAATACGAAACACACCATTTAAATTAATTTTTTCCACCGGACCTGAATTTGGCAAGTTTGGGTGAGTTTTCGACTATGTTCAGAGGGTCAAATTGCTGCTCAAAGAGCAGAAGAAAGAAGAAGAAAGAATTAAAGCGCCGCCCAGCCGGCACGCGAACGGCCCTGCGCGGGCCGTGCCTCCCTTTTAGCGCTACATTGCCGCGCCTAACCCTACGAGTAGCGCTAATGTGGCCACACTACATTTTATGTCCTCATGTGCCATTAATCTTTTGTCAATAAACATCCAAACTACATTTTTAGCCTCATCATGTGAATAATGGCTCTAAAACCTGCAAAGGGCGCTAGCGCGCAACCCAAAATTTTTTTATTTCACAAGCAGCATCGGACGGTCCCTATCGGGCCGTACTTCATGACTACTGGTCCACAAGCTCCTTAAGCGACGGCGCTAACGCGCCTGTAGGGATGTGTATAATGTGATATTATGGTCAGCCCCATTAGGATAACATGGGGGGCTTCGGGCGTGCCCCAGG
>VHKM01000856.1:0-141460 GCA_007210695.1 Neogobius melanostomus
ATTTTAGCTCTCTGCCCTTTGCTTAGAGGAATAAGGTCCTGTTGTACAAATGTGCCTCAGTTACCTCAGTTAGGATTTGTGTTGTTTTATTAGCTTAATCCAAATACAGTATTAATAATTTGGATGTTTAACAATCTTTGTTGCTGCATAGTGACTTTTTAGTTAGAGAAAGGGTTTGCCTTTGCCATTTTGTCTTTTGTTGGTTCACTTTAATTAAATACAATAAATATATATTTATAGCTCACAGTTATTTAGTTTTAAATGGGGGGGGATCAAAACGTAAATCGAGTTTTTATTTAAAAAAATCGCTTATTATTATTATTATAAACAAAACATGGCTAAGTATTACTACATTCGATTTCATGTCTTTTCTCTGTGTTTTTTAACCTCTTAACCGCGCCTGAACCGGGCACATTTTCTCCAGTTTAACTTTACTCAAATCTAAAAGCTTCTTGAAAAAACAGTGACAAAAATTAGGATGAAAATACAACCAAAAAAGGGAGAAAAACTGCAGATTTTTTGGGGGGTAAAAATCGCTCGGCTCTAGTCCATAGTTGGTTTATCTGAAAACATAAAATGCCCTCACAACTTTTCCCGTTGTGTCCACTGTGGTTTTAAAAATGTAGATTTTCATCATTCCTTTCTCTATGACTCTCTGACTCTCCTGTTCATGATCGAGTCACTCTTCAGTTTCTATAAATACCTCTCGACCTCGTGCCGCCGGCGACAAATGTCCCTCGTGTCGGCAATCTGAGCCCTGAGGCATGCTGGGAAATCATCTCGTACAGTATTGATGAAGCAAAGCCGGCTAATAAAAATAAAACTGATCTTTACTCACCGCAGAAAAGACTTTAGAGAATTTGAGCCGTTTCTGATTTGAGGAAGCAAAGAAACAAAGACTTCATTTTGTTTTGGTGAAGTTTCTAAAGAACTCGTTTGATCTGTTGTGATTTTCTTTTGCAGGAGGAACGTTCGTCGTGACTCTGGGAACGTCGGAGAAAAATGAAACCATGACGTGTCGCCTCTCCAACAACCACAGGTCAGACTTTTTCAACTTCACTGAACTGTTTACGCTTAGAGGTCGATGGATCAGGGTTTTTCTTTAACACAAATGATTCCCCATGTTTCCCTCACTAACGCTCTGTTTATCGCGCTGTGTCTCCGTCAGATACCTGTTCCTGGACGGGGAGTCGCACTTCGAGGTGGAGCTGACGCGCGTGTCGAGTTTACAGATCCTCACGGACCCAAACTCTCCCGGAGGTCAGCACTGTAACACGTTAATAACACGTTAATAAGAGCCTCCTCTGACTGGACTGTGCTGGGTTTGATCTAATCCATAACTCTCCTCAGACTAACCCTCTCTCTGTCTCTGCCGGTGCTTTTGTTCTTCTTCTTTGCTGCAGACTGTAGCGTCCACACTTACACCAGTCTGATGGACAGTCAGGGTCTCCTCGAAGGTTTGGTTCTGTTTGTGGGTCACTGTTGTGAACTTTGCATGAACCGTCTCATTCAACATCTCCATCAAAAGCATTTAATTTGATTGTATATGTCTTGGAAAATAATGACATTTGACTATTTTCACTGCATAAGTTTGGGACCATTACTAACTAAAGCTCAGTGAATATGGAGCTGCTGCACTGGAGAATTCAATCACTGAGTTGGTTTTAACTTTAATCCTACTTTTGATCGCAGCAAAATGGAGCAGCTAGAGCAGAGGTGGGCAAACTAAGGCTGATTTAATCCGGCCCCTGACTTGTAGAGCACAAACTCCAAAAAAAAAAGTAGGTGTCTAGCCCATTCCTGTGCGGAGTTATGAATGTTTAAGGAAATAACCAGTATGCTCATTCCAGCCACTAGGGGGCAACTTAAATTTAAAAAGAGGAAAGAATTTTACACGTGTCCAGTAGAGGGCACTGACATAAGAGATCAGGGTAACACATTATAGCCACGTGGTAAATGGTTAGTCTGCCCCAGGGCGGCTGTGGCTCCAATAGTAGCTTACCACCACAGAGTGTGGAGTGAATTAATCATGACTACAGTATCATGACTACAGTATCATGACTACAGTATCATGACTACAGTATCATGACTACAGTATCATGACTACAGTGTACTTTGAGAAACTTGTGACACAGGCTTGTAAAGCGCAATACAAGTGTAAGCCGTTATCATTATTTATTACAGTCCTGTCGGGCTTTTGACCAAATCAACTGTATTTTAAAATCACAGCTCATTATTTTTCATTTATTGGAATAAGTTTCTCAATAGTATTTTCCTGTTTACATTATATGCGGCCCACGACCCACCGGAAGCTGGATTTCGGCCCACGACCCAAATGAGTTGGACACCCCTGGTTTAAAGGGTGAACAATATCAATATTTTCACTGACATGTAAAGGATACGACATGACTGCTGCAATTTGTTGCACTTTTGTCATGTGTCATTACAGTCACACTGAGTCGTACTTGTTTTAAATGCTCCAAACTGGTCCGGCCCTCCTGCCGAGTTCGAAAACCCAATGTGGCCCTTGCATCACAAAGTTTGCCCACACCTGAGCTAGAGGCAGCATGCTAATGTTAGCAGCAACTAATCAGGCCTGGGACAGAAACTATGACTGGGTCAAACATCCCCGACGTCCCAGTTTTGAGCCCTCTGTCCCATGTCCCTGTGGATTCCCCCAAAAACCAGCAGCATTAGTTTTTTTTTACTTGAAACTTTATTATATTTGGCCAAACACAAAGTTTCTATAGCAATTGAATCAATCAACTATTTTGCTAATCCCATAAAATATATACATTTCTGCTCTTGTTTGATGCAACTGCCCATGTTAAAGTGGACATATCCTGCAGATGAGGCTTAAAAACAGACCATTTCACGTTTTATACTAAGATTTAAATATTAACAATGAAATACTGGTCTAGATCTGGTGAACTTTACCTGGGGCTCCTCCTGCTGGCAGCTGTGGGAATAACTTAGTCTTAGGTTTGAATAATGCTGCAATAAAACCAGGAAGGATTGAAGCCGTAAAAGAAGAAACGGCTAAATGAACAGGGCCTAAAGATTACTCTAACCTGCGTGAATGTAGTAGGGATGTTTTTGACAAGAAAACCTTTGTTCTAACATTAACAAAGTCGGATTTTGCTGATGTCAACTCTGAGAAATTAAATATACACTGTTTTTTCATTATAACTCTAGTACTTGGGCATTAAAAGACATTCAATTTGACATGTTGCCACCCCCAGTTACGGTGCCCCCTTGTGTACATTTTATACTGTTTACTTTCTAAACAAGAATTGCAGAAACGAACCTGACGACACTTAAGTCTTTAAAAACATAGTGAAGTAAATGTAGCTGCAGTTTAGTTCCATCGTGGTTGTTTCTAAGCGTTTGTCTCTTCATGCTGCTGCTGTCGTTCTTGTGTAGTTTGTTGTGAGTGTGTTTGTGACCCCTGACCTCTGACCTCCAGGCTCCAGGGCCAGTGGGATGTTGCTGCAGTACAAACCCATGGGCTCCCAGGACCCTGAGCAGCTCCGACTGGAGACCGCGCAGGACCACAAGGGGGCAGCGCAGTGGCTCACTGCCATGCACAAGGTAAAGAACAGGTTTCCACAAACTCCATTGTTAAAGATGGATCCGCAATATCCCAAGTGTGACTAAATCAAACGTCTGTGCAGCCACGGCGTCACAAGGGTCTCATTAAGATTTACTTGTTCCTGACTTCTCTTGGTTATAGCAGCCAGAAATGAAACACAAACAAAGGACTGCACATATAGCCGAATGCCCATCTCGACTGCACATGTGTGAGTCAATCAGCTCCTAATTTCAGCCCAAACAAACCACACCGCCATTGAAATGTGTGAGTTCAGGTAGCGGAGCGTGAACACTGAAGTATATTGAGCCATAACCGTGAACTATAAGGCATTGGTTTACAGACTATAAGTCTCAAGTGACATTTCTTACAAATATTTAAGTTGTGAATATATTGAAAGGGTAAAGTCAGGGCGGCTCCGTTAGCAGGAGCGGACCATCGCGGACAGGGGAACGACAGGACCTGGGATCAGCCCGACACAGACACCCTCACTTTTTAAATCATTTGAATTCGTCTTCACAGGGAAAAGTTCCAAAATGGTGTTGATGTTAAATATAGTGGGTAAATGTCCGTCTGTCAAATTAGCGACTGATTAGCTCTGTTGTTCCATCAGATCACTCGTAAAAAAATAAAATAAAGTACATTTAGAGGCAGAGCCTATGTGTGTATGTGGATCTCTCTGGTCACAATTAAGAAAAAGATTTTGTCTACTGTCCACCTCCTTACTGACACAAAAAGAGATTCTATGTATTTCTCATTTCAGTTTAAATGTTGTGAATATCGGCGACATGAGGCCACAGTTTCGCCTTCAAGGGTCAGAAATGTTTTCTCACATAGTTATTCCATAGTTATTCCAACTATATGAACAAAGACTGGTCGTCACTTTTGAAGCATCTCTTTGTATGAATGGCAGTTTGGTTTCTGTCTATCTCCGTACGCAGCCCTGGTGTAAAAATAGACTTTAAGCTAATATTGTAACAGGCTCCATGGCCATGACAAAAACGCTTTAAATCATCAACTTTCCAGCCGTTAAAACGCTCCAAATCAGAGCTTTCTTCATTGCTTTATGCTAACTATCATTACTGTTTGGCCAAAAGACATTCCATTACCCATAATGCACCGGGCGAGCCGAGATGGGCATTGGGCTTATTTATAGTAGAATATCTGTATGAACTTTTGACACGTCTCTGTTTCCAGGCGGCGAAGCTGCTGTACGAGTCTCGCGACCCGTGATCCTGCCGTGGCCTGAACTCACCCAAGTGTTTCCCTTCAGCGGTTTGTGTTTCCCCGACATCGACCTTTAACACAAACCACGGCGTCGCTACAGACGTTTTACCTCCGAGTCTCTAACGCTTTAACTCGTGCGTCACCGAGGGCTCAGAAAGTTTCACTCTTCAGGATTCACGTGTCGTAACAATAAACGTTAAGACGAGACGCTGCAGGTGGAAACATCGATATCTGGCTAGTTTTTCTCCTTAAAGCTGGGCCTGACTTTCTGTTGTTGTAAACACAGCAGGAAACAGATATTGTGGTCCCTCCTTCTTCACTTTTCCACTGCTCAAAGCTGTACACGGGCGTGAAACCTGCATATAAACAATTTGCTTGAACAATTCGGACATGAAGGAGGGATTGTGAGAGCTAGAAACGAGTTTGGGCCAAATAAAACAAAGTCAAAGTTTGTGTGGGGACAATCAGGTAAGGGAGAGTGGGGTCAGATGAGCCACTCTTTGCTTTGGTGGTTGTTGTGTAAAAACCGTAAACAATAGATGCAAAATTGTACAATTTCTACACATTTTGGGATGTTTTCTATTCTTTTGCATCTTCAAAAATCATCTGAAGGATGTGGTTTTAAGATGAACCAGACCTTGGGGGAAGTTGAACCACCAGATTTAAAGGTGAAATTAATACTAAACATCATGAAGGCTCAGTTTTTACGATTCACTGTTTCCCATTAGCAATTTTATTCCAGAAACTTATTATAACAAATCTTTTTCTTTCATTGCTACTTCTGCAGATTATTACATTTTGTCTCTAAAAAAATCCCAAAAAAATTTAATGTAAAATCTAATTTTAATTTGCTCGTCTCTACTAGACCCAGAACCACCAATAAACAAAAACGGTCATTCATTGTTCTTATGGAGCTCAATTTACCTCAACGTTTCTGGGTCAATTTACCCCATTATATCTTCTTTGAGAAAACCAAGAGAGTTGTGTTTATTTAAGAAGAAATCTTCCTAAATTATTAATCTGCTTTTATACCGAACTTAATGATCAACCAGCATCAGGAAAAAGAATGTACCTGCATGTTTGTGTTTGTTTGTGACGATCGTTTTTGGGATCAGGCCAAAAATTTCCTCTGAACAGCGAAAAAAAGCTTCTTCATAAAAAGTGTGGTTATTTTACAGCCACATTTTCCAATTTTATGTAAAGATTAAATCTATAATCTCACATTTCAAGAACAATCTTTTATTTTTCAAAATGTAAGTGTGGCTCATCTTACTCCAGCTTTAACATCTTAGTTTTAATGTCAGTGTAAAAATAGACCAAACTCTCCCGTTATATTTATTTTCTCGACTAGTTTCCAGAAAGTGACTCCATCATGTCTGTGTCGCTCCCTGGTCTTTCCCACGCTCATTCATTCACAAATACTGACATGTTTGGTATCCACGTGTAGCAGGAAAGGCTGTGACCGAGATGACGCTGGAATCCAAATATGGTCATTTCCTTTGTGGGAGACGGCAGCGGCTAAAGACGGGAGGGATATACACAGGGACTAAACTTTAGGGCCGTTTTCATTCCACTCTCGCACTGGGAAAAGAAGGGTCATTTTATGGAAGGAATGACAGACCTTACTGGAATTAAGAGATTTAATCTAAAGTTTGAGTGGATTTGGTCTGATCTTAGTTAATATTAAACCTCTTATCACCAATGGAACAAGTACATTTTCATTTCCAGTGATAAAGAAAAGTTTTTTAATGTAAAAGTGTCTGATATCAAGTGGATTTAAATTAGTCTAAATCAACTCAAATTAGATATAAAGTACCTTAAAGGGATACTTCGGGATTTTGACATAGGGCCTCATTTCCTAGTTATCCAGAGTGTTGTTGATGTCTGGAGATATTTTTTTCTTAAATTCATGCAGTTCTTATATTTGAAGAGTCTAGTGACGCTAGGCTAGGGCAAGGCTAAAGCATTTCTATGGTATCAGTTAGCCTGCATTAAAAACAGTCTGACCCACTCCACAGTGCACCTGAGGCAAATCACTTATAACACCAGACTAACCATATAAATGTCTGTGTTAATAGAATAATGTTTGAAATATAACTGACCTTGTATCACATGAATTACCGCATTTTGAGGGACTATTTTCTCGCAGATCACTCCGCCGCTGCGTTAGCTTACAGCCACGAAGCTGATGCTGCTCAAATATAAGTTATTTTAAATGATTCTATTAACACAGACATTTATATGGTTAGTCTGGTGTTATAAGTGATTTACCTCAGGTGCACTGTGGAGTGGGTCAGACTGTTTTTAATGCAGGCTAACTGATACCATAGAAATGCTTTAGCCTTGCCCTAGCCTAGGCCTAATTAAGTTTTTTTATGCATCAAAGACCTTATTTTTATATGAAAACATAAAATGACAGAAAACTTGCAATACATGTTTCCCTCATATTTATGTCAGTAATCTACTGTCAAAGTTTCAAACTAATATCTCTACATTATTATTTCCCCCCGTTCACCTGCAGCGTCTCGCCTCAAATCTAATGACCATAATAGTTGTAATAATTCCTAAAGCCTTTACTTTAAGCCCAAGTGCAGGTTTTAGATCAATAATCATCATCTTGTTGTGAATGGAGGAGTTTGGAAACTTTCTGAACCCGCGATGCTGAACTTCAGTCATTTTGCTCTTGTTTGTCGACGCAGGAAACACATTTGGACCTAAAGCTCGGGTTGTGTTTGGAGTTTGGAGTTCGGTTCTTCCAGTTTTCCAGAGTAAACACTTGTGCCATAACTTTAGCTTTGTTTTCGACCTGAAGTTTGCGAATCCGATGTTTTAAATGAAACATGGCGGCGAAAACTCTTCCACCAGCAAACTGCAGTGCTTTTCTTCATGTATAATTTCCCTCTTTTGTAAAATACTCACTTTATTATAATATATTTTTAAGTATTTGCTTTGAAGTGGTTTGTATAACGGCTTTTCCCAGAACTTTGCGTTTAAGGCGAGACGCTGCAGCTGAAACGAGATTCTTACAGCGAGTTTTCTCCTTAACGTCTCAGTGAAAATAGACAAAACTCAAACCTTTACCATGTTTGTTTTATGATGTTTTCCCCACGCTTATTCATTCACAAATACTGACATGTTTGGTATCCACGTGTAGCAGGAAATGACGCTGTAATCCAAGTATGGTCGTTTCCTTTGTGGGAGACGGCAGCGGCTAAAGACGGGAGGAATATACACAGGGCTCATGGAACTATATTCCTGCTGATTAATGAGCTTTGAAAGGAAAAAAACAAGATCCAAAATCCCTCTGAACATTTGTTGTAACTGATATATCAACACTGGAAAAATAATCATCACCTTAGCGAAGAAATGACAAAAATCTACTTGAATTGATTGATTGATTTGGATTTATTTGAGTGATTATTTACAACAACATTATTGCAGTGCAGAAAACAAACAAAGCAACAAAAAAGTTTTAGGCCGAAGCAAGAAAGCTTATAAGTGCCTACCCCATATTCAAAGCAGGGTTTATTTTCGTGGAAAAGTGCAGGGAAAGTCCCGTAAAATGTCGGACTCGCTCAGGCCTCTGTTATGACTGTTCCAGAATATCAGACTCTGCCTGATGTCGGTCTCAGCTCATCTTAGGTCGTACGATGGTTCTATTTTAAATCTTTGTCTCATTGTACGACCTAAGATTTTCCCCATGATGAGTGATCGTTCAGTCAAAATCACAGTGTCCTCCCGACTCAAATTCAACATGAAGAACCTTCATTCAAGCGATTTTATGTCATTTCCTCATTGAAGGCGGTCATTTTTCCAGTGAACAAAGTAAAATCATAAATTGA
Source organism: Neogobius melanostomus (assembly GCA_007210695.1). Lineage (NCBI taxonomy): Eukaryota > Metazoa > Chordata > Actinopteri > Gobiiformes > Gobiidae > Neogobius > Neogobius melanostomus. The sequence continues at coordinate 8,659 of VHKM01000856.1, forward strand.
AACCTGTTTTGATCCATTATTTAGATGTTGTCACTTAAAGGGATATTTCATGGGCCTCATTTCCTAGTTATCCAGAGTGTTGTTGATGTCTGGAGATATTTTTTCTTAAATTCATGCAGTTCTTATATTTGAAGAGTCTAGTGGCGCTAGGCTAGGGCTAAAGCATTTCTATGGTATCAGTTAGCCTGCATTAAAAAACAGTCTGAGCCACTCCACAGTGCACCTGAGGTAAATCACTTATAACACCAGACTAACCATATAAATGTCTGTGTTCATAGAATCATGTTGAAATATAACTGACCTTGTATCACATGAATTACCGCATTTTGAGGGACTATTTTCTCGCAGATCACTCCGCCGCTGCGTTAGCTTACAGCCACGAAGCTGATGCTGCTCAAATATTTAAATGCAAAATGGTTAAAATGATTCCATCAACACAGACATTTATATGGTTAGTCTGGTGTTATAAGTGATTTACCTCAGGTGCACTGTGGAGTGGGTCAGACTGTTTTTAATGCAGGTTAACTGATACCATAGAAATGCTTTAGCCTTGCCCTAGCCTAGCGCCACTAGACTCTTCAAATATAAGAACTGCATGAATTTAGGAAAAAATATCTCCAGACATCAACAACACTCTGGATAACTAGGAAATGAGGCCCAATGTCAAAATCCTGAAATATCCCTTACATTTTTTTTATACATTTTTCCCCTCATATCAATAATCTACAGTAGCTGTTTCAAATTAATCTCTCTACATATAATTTATTCCCTTATTCTCCTGCAGCGTCGCCTTCATTCATGTTTCTGCTCTTCGTTTTCATCTCGTCTGAGATGAAAATAAATCCTCTTTCCTCTGGTTTTCGGTCAGTGTTGACGTGACTCTTCGGAGACGCTTTATTCGTACCAACGCGTTTTGTAATAACGACATTTTGAACAGTTTTGTAACATTTAAACGTCTCGTCTTTGTCTCGTCGTCATAATCTTCGCCTTTGTGGATGTTTGACGGTTAATAAACGGTCGTGCTTCCGATTTTGTACCGAGTTGATCCAGAACGTAGAAGTGAAATAAATGCAGTACTTTGTTCGCTCTCTGGTTTGTATGAAGTATCAGATTTATCCTCCAGCGTAAACATTTGTAATTGTTTTTTAGCTGCACTTTATCCATTAATCTGTGTGTTTGTTCCTTCAGCATTAAATACAGTTTGTACAAATGTGGCTCTGTCCTGTGTTTGACCGGTGTTCAGCAGCAGGGGGCAGCGCAGCATCACTCACTCAATAATCCAAATGAGAGAGGAAAGGGCTCTGGGCGTTCATTCTGACATAATGTTAATTTAGTTTTAGTCTTTTGATTAAGATCTCATGTAGATTTAGTCTAATAATTGTCTTCCAATTTTAGTCTAGTTTTAGTCATGCAAAGTTGACTAATTAATTAAGATCCTTTGCTTCATGTTTTTCTCCACATGAACAAAGCTCAGAGCTGTTCCTTTGACAGTGGATTTAAATGATATATAATTGATATCATTTGTCTTTAGTTTTAGTCTCATGTTGGTCACAGAAAATGTTACTTTGACTAGAATTATGACGAAATATTTTAGTCGACGAAATTAACACTGGATCTGGCAACCCAAAATGTGGTTCTTATTCTGCTTTCTGATTGGATAAACAACTAAGACCTGAAACAATAATTTTTAGATCACTTTTTCACTGAAGGTTGATCACCTTACTCACATATAAGTCCACCTATTTCTGCTTTAGGCTCCACAATGGCCAAGAGGAAAGAGAACAATAAAGGGACACTGTGTGAGTCAGTGATGGTCACACCAGATACTGATGTTTCTCATTTGCCAGGATCCTTCCTCTGTAGTCGACTCCCTCAGGAGTGTCCTGGGACCGACGGATCTGAGGCACTTGGAACCAGTGAAGTGTCCCCACCAATACTGACACCAAACCCCGACACCAAACCCCGGCTACAGCCTTGATTAATTAAAGAGTAACTAAACGGGCCAAAGCCTTTCCCCACCCACAAACAAAAGTCAAAACGAGCTGTGAAAGAGGCGGTCTCTGAAGTTTGGGGGTGACATGTGGGGGGTGAGTGTGTGGGCCTTTGCATTGGCACAATCACAGCAGACAGATTACGTGGGAGGGACTTGGTTATAAACCACAGGTACAGGTGCAGGACAATGGGAAGCACCTGATGACGATGTGTGGAGCTGGTGCGGCTTATGATGTTCTGTGGAGGCCGTGGACACGTCTCCAGCCAATCAGGAAATTCTAATTTAGTAGCAGAGTTTACCCTGAAGGGGGCGCAACCCATTCGTTTTCAGGCCAAAGTTAGGATTTGACACATGTTTGCGCTATAATGTCAGAATAATGTCAGGGACCAGTGGACAACACTATGAGACACCCATTGAGACAGTTTATCAGTAAAAAAAAACTTGATTTGGTGTTTAGTTACTCATTAAGGATGTTTTTTATGTAATCATATAACAATGTTAATCATAATAAATGTACAGGTGAAAGACTGTTGTGGAACGGAGGGAGCTGGGCAGGAGGAAGAGGAAGGTGGAAGGTCTGATCAGTGCAGGACACCACGCTCTGAAACAGGGATAAACCCAGGAGACGCTGCACCGTTTCACAGGAGACTGAAGGCAGCCAGGTTTCCTCGACCTCCAAATACATGCGGCTCAGGTCGACCCACAGTTGCGGCGCGGCTCAGTCGCAGCAGCTCAGGACTAACACCTGAACACTATTTCATTGTACAATGACAAATATAAAACTTATTTACTTTTCCATTTTCAAAGTGTCTCCAAAACGACTGGGATAGGAAAAAAATAATAATTTATTAATTAATTTGGGTCAAGAAACACACAGAAAAATAAATGCATAATATTATGATTTTTTTATCTTGCCCAGGGCGCCAAATTGGCGACATGTGATTGAGTTCAGCGCGTGTTGAGTTTATATTTCTTTCCTAATATAAATAAGTAGAAAGCAGATGAGACCAGGAGCTAAATGATTTCATTGATTGAATGGAGTCAAAGTGGATGAAATCACAGCAAAAACATGTCTTTCCTTTTCATCACCGGACTCCACCCGCCCACGGCCCAAAGCAACAAGCCTCAACTCAAAACACAGAGAACATTTCTGTCTTTCCGATCACATCACCAGACGTTTCCTTGGCTCCGCTCGCACAAAAACCTTTAAATCACGTCGTTCGAAAAGCATCGAGTTTGAACAAGTCAAAGTCTGGGCCTAAATCGTGAAGAAAATCAGTTTTTCCGCTCGGAGGGATCTGCACAAAGACGTGGATTTTCCCTCATCAGGTTAATGCACCGAGAGGAGTCGGGCCGGCGGCTACGGAGGCCATGCAGGGTCAAGAAGGCGGAGTCTGTGAGTGAGGCGGTTTATAAAGACACGACGATGGCGTGAGGAGAGTTTAAGATTCTGCAGGACGACATGGCGCTGCACTGGAGCCCGTCTCTCAGGTCAGCTTTAATGTTTTTATCAGAGTGGCCCTGGGGCAGAGCTGTGGCTGCCATTCTGTGCCAGTGGCTTGGATTATCAAGTTAATACAGGGTTTAAACGGGCAGCAGCAAGTCAAAGCTTTACATTTATTGCCCAAATACCATATTTTTATAGCCTTGTAAAAAAAACGATTTGTAAACAGAAAATTGGCCAGAACAGGAAACTTTTTAGCTAAATATTTTATACAATTTCAGCTAAAACCGCAGCTGAATGAGTGTTTTTGTGCAATGTCATTATTTCACAAAGAAATGTAGTTGATGTTAGTCTGAGTCCAATCTAATGCTTTGTATTGATATTAATATTGCCTTAATTCTGGCACACGCTGCAAAAAAGTTATATATTTATAAGTTTAACCTCTTAACAGTTACTCATGATTTGTTAGTAAAATGTTGTAAAAGGAGGTTTATGGCTTTGTTCAATTACAGCTCATGTGTGAAGGAGCATAAATATACTGTCTGCAAAAAGAAGTCCAGAAATAAGTGGATTTGAGTTTGTATGTAAATAAGTAAATAAATAAAAAGTATTTTTGCCCTGAAATTTAAAGAAAAACACATGTTAATGCACTTATAATAAATCATACTTGGCTTGAAATAAGATGCACCTGATCGAGGATGCATAATATCATTTTGATTGTTGAAGTTGAAGTTTTGTGCTCACATGTTTCCATCGTTGGTATAAGAGAAACTGTATAATGTGTCTCTTTGGACATAGTGTCTCAGTTGTAAAAGGGGTTTGGCAAAATAAGTCTCGACTTCAGCCTAAACCTCTTTCGGTCAGGCATCATTTAGCACTTACATTCTGAATGTAAACTTTTTTTTTTCTTATTGTATAATGTATAAGATCTTTGAAAATCATGTGACCTAAGATCTAAATGTTCATAATGACCGCATAAAAAAATAAACTACTACTACTACCTCAGGCTGTAGTTGTTAATATTCTGAAGTGTTTTCTGAATAATGACTCACTCCTCCTCTCCCTCAGTCTCCTCCTCTTCCTCCTCCTCATCGCTCTCTCCTCGTCGGCGCTGAACCTCCGCCGTTTCACCGGTTGTGCCGTCAGAGAGTTCACGTTTATGGCCAAGAAACCGGGCTGTGGAGGGCTGCACGTCACCACCGACGCCTGCTGGGGGCGCTGTGAGACCTGGGAGGTGAGACCTGTGGGAACGAGACAGGACAGTGTCAGTATTATTGTTTTTGTTCTTCTCTCTGTTGGTCAGAAGCCGATCGTGGACCCTCCGTACATCGAGTCGTTCCAGAGAGTCTGCACCTACAACGAGAGCCGCCTGGTGACGGTGCGACTGCCCCACTGCCTCAGGGGCGTGGACCCACCTACACCTTCCCCTCCGCCCTCAGGTGTGAGTGTGGGCTGTGCCTGACCCGCACCACCGAGTGTGAGACGGCCGTGTGACCAACTGCTCACCGGGACATCACCATGGCAACGCAGGCTTCGATATCATCCAGACATAGTTCATTAAAGTCGTCCAAACTTATATTACTGTGGGACTTTTTCTACCCTCTGGAAAACTGTTGGATAAATATTGCTATTCTCTATATTTTGCTTATCTTACACGTCATAATCTGCTGACTGGAAAGATGTTACTAATGCTTCTGCTTTGAGTTACAGATTTTGGTTTATAAACAGAAACATTGAGCAGCCGTGTGTGTGTCCAAAACCGGGACTGTCTCAAGGACGAGAAAAATGGATACTGTGTAAAATACTGTGTGCTTGCAAATTGTTATTTACTGCTCTGGTATGCAACCCCCCTTCCCTTAGACCAGAGCAATACATTGTAGCGAGGGACGTGAAAAACTAAATAAAACACAAGGGTAGGCATCCAGAGAACTCAGAGCGGACAAGGGAGGTTTGGCCCCAGCTTCGTTTGTAACTGAGTCTTAAATCTCTGTCTGTCTCTCCTTGCAAGTAAAATGATAATTTGTCTTGTCTCGCTTTCCTTTATTAATTATTGTGTTTTGTTGGTTACCAGCCCCAACAAAAACAAATGGAAATAAAATGTTGTGAATCATTTACCAAGAGTTTGCTCAATTTAGCCCCTGACCTGATAAATGACCCCCTTTGTGATCAGGGGGGGCTCTGGGGAAATGGCCCGAACGCTCCCAGCGCCAGCACTGTCCTGGGCCATAAGAGAGAAAAAGGCGAGCGGGGTCCGTGAGTGACGAGGCGGCTACAGGAGCCCCGTCACTCACATCTTCCACCTGTTCACTCAGCTCCACTCCGCTCTTGGCCGCCTCCGAACAGGGGGCGCTGGCTGTGTGTCTGCATACCCCCAGAAAGTGGGTCGTTGCGCCCCTGGTTGCAGCACTCGGGGCAGTGACCCCCAAACTGGAGGAGTGGCTCCAGCAGATCCCAGGAAATACATCAAACATCTTGGTCCAGAAAAGTGCAGTTCTAGGAACTGCAAAGATACTGCGCAGAACCCTCAAACTCCCAGGCCTCTGGTAGAGGACCCGAGCTTGGAGGAAAAAGAGACCGCCCGCGGAGGGTGAGGAACAGTTTTTTTTTATATACAGTGCCTCTCAAAAGTACTAATACACCTTGAACTTTTGCACATTTTGTCATGTTTACAACCATAAACATAAAGATCTTACTTTGAATTTGTCACTAAGCAACATCATGAAGGCCAAGGAGCTCACCAGAGAGGTCAGGGATAAAGCTGTGGAGAAGTTTAAAGCAGCGTTAAGTTATACAAAGATTTCCCAAGATTTGAACATCTCACGGAGCATCATTCGGAAATGGAAAGAGTATAGCACCACTGCGAACTTACCAAGACACGACCGTCCACTTAAACTAACAGACCGAACAAGGAGAGCACTGGTCAGAAATGTAACCAAGTGCCCTAAGATAACTCTGGAGGAGCTGCAACGTACTGCCACTGAGCTGGGGGAATCTGTACATGGGACAACTATAAGTCGTACTCTACACAAATCTGGCCTTCATGGACGAGTGGCAAGAAGAAAGCCATTATTGAAAGGAGGCCATAAGAAATCCCGTTTGAAGTTTGCTAGAAGTCATATGGAGGACACAGCTACCATGTGGAAGAAGGTGCTTTGGTCAGATGAGACAAAAATTCAACTTTTTGGCCCAAATGCAAAACGTTATGTATGGCACAACCTAACACTGCTCATCGTCCTGAGTGCACCATCCCCAGTGTCAAATATGGTGGGGGAGCCTCATGCTATGGGGCTGCTTTTCCTCAGCGGGGACTGGGAAGATTGTAAGAATAGTTGGAAGATGGATGGAGCCAAATACAGGGACATTTTGAAGGAAAACCTGCTGGAGTCTAGGGTTGTCACGGTAAACGGTGTAGCGGTAAACCCCGGTAAAAATTTTGACGGTAAAAATTACCGTCTTGCCCGAGGGGCAGCTGATAGAAGACAGTTTTCCTGTTTGCAGGACGTGCAGGAAAAAAAGTTTCTGCGAAAGGCAGCCGCACTTCGAACCTCATGACACATCTGCGTGACCATCACCCACAACTCTATAGCCAATGCAAGGCAAGTTAACGTTATAGCTGAAATGCATGATGTGCAGACTTTGGGTTGAGGGAGAACGCAACGAGTCGCCCCATAGTGCAGCCGCAGCGCCACCGCCTCGCAGATACCTCCGTATTGAAATGGCACAATGCGTTACAGGGCTCCCGGAGGGCAGATTAAAGTCGCCAATGCAATAGAGTCACTCTCGCCGCATTATTATGAATTTAACAATGATTACAGTCTGATGGTATTTTCCCAAATCTGCAGAGCGAAAGCAAACTGGAAGGACACAAACTGAGAACAATATTCCTGAGGGTTTATCTAGTTGAAAATATTCTAACATGGTTCTGGCGCTATAAATAGTACATGTAATAACCTCCAAACGATCAACAATACATAGTTATACTTCATTTACTTTGATGTGAAGTTGCACTTTTGATATGGCGTTGTCTGTATTTTTTAAATATAACAAACACTGTTACACTTTTTGAAACTATTTCAGTTTGTGTAGGACTATCAATGCTTTCTGAGCTTATTAACACACATTAAAAAAATACCGCGATAATACCGAAAACCGTGATAATTTTGGTCACAATAACCGTGAGGTAAAATTTTCATACCGTGACATCCCTACTGGAGTCAGCAAGAGAATTGAGGCTGGGGCGGAGATTCACCTTCCAGCAGGACAATGACCCTAAACACAAAGCTAAATCTACAATGGAATGGTTTAAAAACAAACATATTAATGTGTTAGAATGGCCCAGTCAAAGTCCTGACCTAAATCCTATTGAAAATCTGTGGAAAGACCTGAAAACTGCTGTTCACAAACGCTCTCCTTCTAATGTGACAGAGCTTGAGTTGTTTTGTAAAGAGGAATGGGCTAAAATGTCAGTCTCTACATGTGCAAACCTTGTAGAGTAATACCCCAGAAGACTTGCTGCTGTTATTGCAGCAAAAAGGGGTTCCACAAAGTATTAAGTCATGCTGTATGAATACTTATACACACCCACCTTTCACTTTTCTATTTTTTGAAAAATAACAGAATTATGTATCATTTTGCTTTCACTTCACAGTTGTCTGTTACTTGTGTGTGAACTTTCAGTAAAACATTCAAAATAAAATCTTTACATTTAGGGTTGTAAACATGACAAAACGTGCAAAAGTTCAAGGCGTATTAGTACTTTCGAGAGGCACTGTATACATACATACAAATATACATACATACATACAACGCCACTGGATAAAATATCAATCGACAGTATGCTTACGAAAACAACTGTTTTATGAATGAAATTTTTAAAACCAGTTTATAAACTGGTTTTGGTTGGATGACATTTCTACAGGAATTTAATTCTAATATTAAATAAGCTATGCTTAGAAAGTCCAGTTCTATTTTCTCAATATAGACCTATCTGTTGTTCTTCTCCTCTGCTCCGTTTCATTCATGCTATGTTGGATTGGCGGTCTTTTGGTGATTGCATGATGACACTTTTGAATGAAATAAATAAATAAATAAAATCTGTTAGGCCTATATTGGATCGATCAATTGAGAAACAGCCTGTTTGTCTTTGAAAAAGCTTGTACAGTAGTTTGACAGGCCAGGCGAGGAACAGGCTGCAGTGTGATGTGATGACTGCGGTTCGCCACAAGAGGCCGCTATTGAGTAACCAATGTAAAATGAATACCTCCCACACAATGAACTAAAATAAAGACTTCCGTGTTATGAAAAGCAGACGCACCTCCAGCTTGGACTGTGCACAACAGTTCCGTGTTTTCGACAAAAGGAGAAAGATTGAAACTGAAGAGAGATGGCAGGTGAGTTTAGCTGTAATTATATTAATGACATTTGTGTGAATTATTACATTATTATAGAACTAATTAAAATGAAAGTTTGCAGTTTGATTACAGTGAAGTATGTGTACAGGCCTAGACCAGGGGTCAAGAATTAAATTTCATCAAAGTCCAAATTGGAAAAAAAAAAAGTCAAGCAAAGGTCCGGAACATACGGGGTTAATTCATGGTTATATGGGGATTATTAAGCAAATAATGCATTTAATTGAATCCTGTTTTTTTTTTTGCTCTAAAAATAAGTTTTGGCTCCTCAATAACCAAATGCATCGCAATACACAAAGTGCACATAATATATGACAGTGATGTGTTTCTGCTCAGTTCAATACACTGAGTCCTGCTTAGTCCGGGCTTAGTCCAGGTTTAGTCTTGGTTTAGTCCAGGCTTAGTCCAGGTTTAGTCCTGGTTTAGTCCTGGTTCAGACCTGCTCGCTGCTGATCGACCAAATGACGCTTTACTTTGTTCAATAATCCATGTGAATTTGTGTTGAGTAGCCTACATGTATGAGTAGATCAGAAGTTAATAACATTTTCTTTTAAATCTTTCTAATCATTTCTAAAGGTCATTGACTTGTTGCTTTATCTGTTCCAGAGAAAGTAAAAAGTTATCATAGAGAACGCATCAGCAGCTATGAACTACTTCCACCTTACAGTAAGTTACTGTGGAATCATTTTATTTTGAATTTTTTGTTATTCCTCACTCGTCTAAAAACTCACGAAGAGCAGTAACCGATAAAAGAGCAGTAACCGATAGTAACTACTTTATATATACAATTGTAAATTTATATTCTATATACACAAATATATTTGATGCTGAATGTAGTTTTATTGTTACTTTGCTGCGTTTACTTTCCTTTGTGTGACCTCAGTGGTTTGATTCTCTGCAGTGTCTGAGCTGATGCTGTTTCTCCTGGGAAACAGCTCGTCTGGGACATGTTCAGTGGGAAACTTCCTCCTGGATAAGACTGTGTTCAGACACTCTGACTGCTGTGAGAAGTCCAGTGGGCAGTACAGGGGGAAGAACATGGTGCTGGTGAAGACTCCAGACTTGCTCCACTCAGACGTCCCTGAGGCCTCTGTGTCTGCTCTGATGGAGGACTGTGTGAAGCTCTCTGCTCCAGGACCTCATGTCTTCATCCTGGTCCTACAGCCTGAAGACTTCACTGAGCAGCAGAAGACCAGACTCCAGTCAGTCCTGGAGAACTTCAGCGACCAGGCGTTTCAACACTCACTGCTGCTGTTCCTGCCGCCCAGAGGAGGAGCAGCAGATTCATTAAAACATTATAAACTACAGTCGCCGCTGAAGGACCTCATTAAACAATGCAGGTTCAGATATGTCAAACAGAAAGACATGGAACGACTCGAACTGATAACACGAGTGGGTCAGATCGTGAAGGAAAACAACGGAGAACATGTGTCTACTGACGGTCTTCATCTGAGGCCACAGACAGATGTCAACGTTCAAGCACAGACTGACGGTAAGTTTGGAGCAGGAATTGTCTCATTGTTTGATGAAGCTACTTCATCTGAGCTGAAGCTGTGAGGCCAGTTCTTTCTGTTCCTCATTTCCTATGGACATAAAAATAGGCTTGAAATATGATATTTGGTAATGATTTGGTTGTGGAGTTCCTGAAGATGATACGTAAAGCCAGGGTGAAAGTAGCTTTTTTTTCTTGGCGGTACTATGTCATATATATAAATAAATAATATAGCCAGTTTTGGGAGAATACTTTAACGTATTCCACTGCTTAGTCCAAACAGAGTACTGTATTCTGAATACTTAGAATACTTTCACGTTGATTTTCATAATAATGCATAAATGCGGCATATGATTAAGAAGATGTTTAGGCTATTGTTACAGGCCTGTTAAACTTATTTACCACTAATGTGAAATGCAAAAAAAGCACTTTGCAAATGCCCAGAGCCCAAAAGGACAGAGCTAAACTTTTCCCCGGCCATTTTGACCTTTTTTGTCTTCTTAATGTTATGATTATGAAACTGAAATTGAATGAACGAGTACTTTGACGTATTCCTTTAATATTACTGTATTCAGTAACTGTACCTGAATACAGTTACCCAAAATGAGTATTCTAAATATTCTAAATACATGTATTCAGTTACTACCTTGACTGATTGGCAGTTGCAGTGCTGGTGCGAAGATGTTGACTGTTGCGGCGGTACAGCTTGCCTCCACTGTCCACTACATAGGACCGAGGAGAGCTGTGTGGCTGTACGACGACTGCAGGGGTCCATTTCCGGTTGCCAGGAAACGGTGCCATCCTGACTTCATCTCCGGACCGTAGATCTGGGCGGGGACATGCTGCTCTCCTGTCGTGGTAGAGTTTTTGTGTGCACTTGGTTTTGTCCAGAAGGTGTTTAACTTGAAGAGGGTCATAGCTCATAGGTTTCAGTAGTGCACGAGCAGTGGGCAGTTTATTACGTGGCCTCCTGCCCATAAGCAGCTGTGCGGGTGACAGTCCAACTGATTCAAGTAGTGTTGTTCTGTAGTCTAACAGCGCAAGATGTTTGTCTGGAGCTTTGCTCCACTGTTTGCACTGCCCGCTGTGCTTCACCATTGGAGTGTGGTGTGTGAGGTGAAGATGTTTTGTGCTGAATGCCGTAGCTCTCACAGAACTCCTTGAACTCCACCGATGCATACTGTGGACCGTTGTCCGTCCGCAGAATGGCAGGGATACCATGCCTGCTGAACTGAGCTTTCAGAGTCTCTATTGTTGTGCGGCTGCGTTGATCCTTGAGTCTATCAACCTCAATGTACTTAGAGTAATAGTCCACTAGTAGCATGTACTGCTTGTCTTCGAACTCAAACAGATCAGAAGCTGCTTCAAATGGGAGCTCAGGCGTCTCTGTTGGCATTAGCGGCAGTTTGGGAAGTCTGTTTGGAGATCCGCACACTTGGCACAGTTTCTGATCATGTTGTCGATCTCTGCACTCATACCTGGCCAATACACTTCACATGCACGCTGCTTGCTTTTCACCATTCCCAGGTGAGACTGATGTATGAGATTTAGCATGTGTTTTCTCATGGTGGGGGGAACTACAATCCGCATCCCTTTGTAGGCTATGCCATCAGTTACTGCAAGTTGGCTCTGTGAGTCCCAGTATGGCTGAACAGGTATGGGCACTTCCTAGGGTTGCCAACTGTCCCGTATTAGCCGGGAAGTCCCGTATATTTATCTAAATAGGATTGTCCCGTACGGGATGTCTTTTGTCCCTTATATTGAGTGTTGAAAGTTTCACACGCGGTCTCTGTAAACACTATGAAGAACTAGCTAATACCGGTGGAATACTCGGATATTCTTCGGTTTTTGGACGACTCCTCGCCGTGCATTTATGTACCTAAGGAGGACGCGATGCTCCTGAACGCGGGTGAGTCCATGTTTACACACGGTTCACATCTGTCCGGGTTCAGCGCTGTTGTTAACTTTAGCAGGACATAAACGACTCCTTTATGCTCTCATATCATTTGGGTGAATGCATTAGGTAATCTGCTGTTTCATAGTCTGCTGTTTAAATGATGTTTTGGAGCTGTTTGACAGCCGTCTATAGAGTAAACTTTTGCCTTAATGTTGGTCTGATGCTCTGGGAATAAGTGTTGTTTGTAAAGCTTGTTCCGTGGGTATTTGCTGATATGTGGTTACATGCTTCTTTTTAGTCTGACAAGTGGTGGCAAATGCGTTTGTAGATCTGATAGTAAAAATTTAAAAAAAAAGCATGAACACCTTGTGCCCCACCAGTTTACTGTATCAGTGTGTCCATGCAAGATGCAAAAAAATAATAATCTGAGATTCTTTTTTTCACGCAGTGTTGATTAGTTTGTTGTTGTTATTGTTTTGTATTGGCAATTTTAAAAAATAACAAAAAAATGTCCCGTATTTGGTTGAGAGAAAGTTGGCAACCCTGGCACTTCCCTACTGTGGTCTGGCCAGCCTTGGTGGATGACCTGTAGGAGAATGCTTAGTTCATCTTTAGTGCGTTCCTGTAGCTCGGCATATTTCTCATCACTTACAGACAGGAAGCTTAGCATAGAGACACACTCTAATGTACAGGGCTGCCAACTCTCACGCTTTCACCGTGAGACACACGCCTTTGAGTGGCTTCACACGCTCTCACGCCACACTCCTCATATCACACGCTCAACCAAAAAATATCCCTGACTTTTTGCAGCGAGCGGCTGCAGACCCTTCATTTTGTCTGTGTGCCCGTCCGCGGCTCCTCTGTTGTGTGTGCGTGTGTCTCTCGGCGGCTTCCCGAGCGCCCACAGTGTGTGTGTATGTGAGAAAGCTCCTCTTGCGCTATTGGCTGGTCTGTCTGTCTGTCTAGCGATCTCTCGCCACTGAGCTCCGCCCTGGTGTGTTCAGCTCGCGTGTGATTGGCTGTGTGACCGGTAGCGGTGTATTACACATGGTACGGAACAATAAACAACACGAGACACGTTTCCCTCGGTATTACGTTGCAACACAGTCTCACTCCGAAAGCGTCATAAATTGACGAACGGTCACTCGCCTTATGCGTAATATAGAACGCAAAAGGTACCCGTTTGCGTCTCCAGTAACGCAATGGGTGTGTAATGCATTTGAATGGGAGTCCAGGCGCGGCTCATTTGACGATATCGGACAGCTCATAGTATAGAACACGTAGTACAAATTCAGCTCGGTTTAGCCAACTATAAAACAAACAAAAATGCAAAAATGACTCGCTGTGTATTTGCAATTACAATAATGCTAAAGAAACATGCAAAATCACAGTCAACACTCGCTTGAATCCCTCGCAAGACAGGCAAAAGCGCATTCAGCACGCATACACAAGCGCAGAACTACAGTATTCATATTTGCTTGAATCTGAGGCCAAACTGTTGTTCATCAAAGCCAAAAAATGATGGATCCAGGACAAACCAAGCCGGACCCAACCCAATCACAAAAACTTCTTCAGGAACTTTTACAATATGGCATTGCATTACAGCAGTACGTAGTTTAAAGCCTTTTCCCTACCTTCTGCTGTCTTCGTGGGACGAGTTCTCCAGTATTTAGTCCCACAAGTGGCGTGTCATGGTCCGGTTTTAATCCATGGCTTGCCGGGTCTTTGCCGGGCTTGTACCCGGCCAAGGTGCGCTGTCTTCGGGTTAGCTTTGAGCTGCGGCCCGCTGGAGTCCCATGGAGGATCGTAACGCCGATTTAGGCAAGGCAAGGCAAGGCAAGTTTATTTGTAGAGCACAATTCATACACGAGGCAATTCAAAGTGCTTCACAGTTGCAGAAAAATTACAAGAAAACAGTTAAAATCAATCAATAAACAACAACACAAAGTTAATCAATTACAGTAAAAGTCAAGAGTGCAGATAAAATACTTTCAGTTTCATATGCACGGGTAAAAAGAGCTGTTTTCAGCCTGGATTTGAACATTGTCAGAGTTGAGGCCTGTCTCACATCCTCATGAAGACTGTTCCAGATTTTAGCTGCATGAAACTGAAACGCAGCCTCACCGTGTTTATTATGACTCTGGGAACCACCAGGAGACCCTCCCTGAAGTTCTCAGGGCCCGAGATGGTTCATACGGCTCTAACATGTCAGAGATGTACTTTGGTGCTAAACCATGAAAAGACCTGTCCTCTGCAAAAGTACCCTATTGGGTGATGAAAGTGATGCCAAGCGTCCACGATGATATAAATGTCCTTATGTTTGCCTCGGTCAGCCATTTAAGGTTCAAAGATAAGCATTTATTGATCATATGTTTCATTAGGCGCCAATATACAAAACACGACAGCTGTTCTGATTGACACCCGCGTCAACCAATACACGCGTTCAAAACTGTGACGTCACTAAGAAGGCGGTCAATCTATATTTTTTATTGTAAAATATTAGTATTACACTAAACCTGCACTGCTGATACCGACTATAGCATTATTATTATTTTTTTTGCAGTCTGTTTACTTATTATTATTTACTGTGTACACTTTTTGTCCCCACAAAGTCCTTGTATATAAGATACCACTATTTACTATTTAATTGTTGTTTATTTCACATTTCCTGCCTATTTGCACCCTGAGTGTTTCTAAGAGCTGAATGTAACAAGTACATTTCTCCATTGTGAGATCAATAAAGGCTATCTTATCTTATCTTATTAGCCTTATTTACGTCATTGAGCAGAAGAATCTGAAAGCACATTTAAGGTTTGGATTGGAGGCCTTTTTTATTTTATTTTTAGAATTATTATTTTTATAATTTTTCAGCAATTAAAGACGGTTTACTTCACACATCTCTTGTATGAAACAGGTGCATAAGAGAATGTATAGAAGTCAAACGCAACAGGAAAAAACTCTCGCACACTATGGCAAAACGTAGGCAGCATATGTATACAACATACATCCAAACACAAAAAACAAAGCCAGGATATAGTGAATAAAATATACATATGTACATATATACAATAAAAACATCTAGTGGCACATGAAATACATATGGGAACTGGATATATAAGACAGCTCAAAATAGAGAAGATTTGCCTAAATATATGCAAATCAACATGCACACCAAGGAAGTTAACACAGCCTATAAACATAACATGGCATTGGAACCTCTATAGAAAAACATTTATCCCTTGGGTGTAAGGGTCTGTAAAGTTACAATCCAGTAGGCTTTCTCTTTTCTTCAAAAGTTTGTCACGGTCTCCTCCTCTATAAGAGAGACTTGTTCAAAACATAGAGCACTGACATCATGATGTGCATCGTTGAAATGAGCAGCTACTAGCTATTCTCTGTCATTTCTGTGTATTGAGCTCTTATGCTCGCTTATTCTTTGTTTTAATTTTCTTATGGTTTTCCCACATATGCTAAACCACAAGGGCAACGCAATAAATAGACCACATACGTGGATGCAAATGGGTATTTTTTTTACCACTGTGGGGATGTTGGAAGAAAGAAGTTTTATAAGTGTTGTTACATTGTGCACAACTCCCACATCTGTAATTCCCATTAGGGATAGGTGTCAATAGTGTCTGGGTAGATGTGACTTTGGGGCTGACATTGGCACGGACCAAATAGTCTTTAAATTTTTTCCCCTCCTATTGACAAAAAGAGGGGGTTCCTTGAGTGGAGAGTTCAGGGTCGGATGTTAAGATGTGCCCTTTATGGTAGCAGAGTGAGCCCAATACTGAGTTATGCAGGTGACAGAGAACAGAGACAGAGAGTTCTCTATTGACACCTCTATAGAGGTTCCAATGCCATGTTATGTTTATAGGCTGTGTTAACTTCCTTGGTGTACATGTTGATTTGCATATATTTAGGCAAATCTTCTCTATTTTGAGCTGTCTTATATATCCAGTTCCCATATGTATTTCATGTGCCACTAGATGTTTTTATTGTATATATGTACATATGTATATTTTATTCACTATATCCTGGCTTTGTTTTTTGTGTTTGGATGTATGTTGTATATGCTGCCTACGTTTTGCCATAGGCCATTATGTCAGCATCCTGTGATGCAGGCCACACCCTATTTAAGGATGGCTTCTCATTCATAAAAAACATTTTGCCTGACGAAGACCACTGGCCAAACGTTGCATCAAATAAAGGAACACTGGTGTTGCAAGTATACAGTGTGCGAGAGTTTTTTCCTGTTCTACGTTTGACTTCTATACATTCTCTTATGCACCTGTTTCATACAAGAGATGTGTGAAGTAAACCGTCTTTAATTGCTGAAAAATTTATAAAAATAATAATTCTAAAAATAAAATAAAAAGGCCTCCAATCCAAACCTTAAATGTGCTTTCAGATTCTTCTGCTCAATGACGTAAATAAGGCTAATAAGATAAGATAAAATAGCCTTTATTGATCTCACAATGGAGAAATGTACTTGTTACATTCAGCTCTTAGAAACACTCAGGGTGCAAATAGGCAGGAAATGTGAAATAAACAACAATGAAATAGTAAATAGTGGTATCTTATATACAAGGACTTTGTGGGGACAAAAAGTGTACACAGTAAATAATAATAAGTAAACAGACTGCAAAAAAATAATAATAATGCTATAGTCGGTATCAGCAGTGCAGGTTTAGTGTAATACTAATATTTTACAATAAAAAATATAGATTGACCGCCTTTTAGTGACGTCACAGTTTTGAACGCGTGTCATTGGTTGACGCGGGTGTCAATCAGAACAGCTGATCGTGTTTTTGTATATTGGCGCCTAATGAAACATATGATCAATAAATGCTTATCTTTGAACCTTAAATGCTGACCGAGGAAACATAAGGACATTTATATCATCGTGGACGCTTGGCATCACTTTCACCCAAAGGACTTTTGCAGAGGAAGTGTAAATCGGCGTTACGATCCTCCATGGGACTCCAGCGGGCCGCAGCTCAAAGCTAACCCGAAGACAGCGCACCTTGGCCGGGTACAAGCCCGGCAAAGACCCGGCAAGCCATGGATTAAAACCGGACCATGACACGCCACTTGTGGGACTAAATACTGGAGAACTCGTCCCACGAAGACAGCAGAAGGTAGGGGAAAGGCTTTAAACTACGTACTGCTGTAATGCAATGCCATATTGTAAAAGTTCCTGAAGAAGTTTTTGTGATTGGGTTGGGTCCGGCTTGGTTTGTCCTGGATCCATCATTTTTTGGCTTTGATGAACAACAGTTTGGCCTCAGATTCACGCAAATATGAATACTGTAGTTCTGCGCTTGTGTATGCGTGCTGAATGCGCTTTTGCCTGTCTTGCGAGGGATTCAAGCGAGTGTTGACTGTGATTTTGAATGTTTCTTTAGCATTATTGTAATTGCAAATACACAGCGAGTCATTTTTGCATTTTTGATTGTTTTATAGTTGGCTAAACCGAGCTGAATTTGTACTACGTGTTCTATACTATGAGCTGTCCGATATCGTCAAATGAGCCGCGCCTGGACTCTCATTCAAATACATTACAAACCCATTGCGTTACTGGAGACGCAAACGGGTACCTTTTGCGTTCTATATTACGCATAAGGCGAGTGACCGTTCGTCAATTTATGACGCTTTCGGAGTGAGACTGTGTTGCAAACTACAATACGATAAAAACAGCTGTTGGATAAACATAAGGTGAGCTGTGCGAGTGGAGCGACTGCAGAAGCTTCAAACAGGGATGTGGACATTTTTACTGCAGGTCGATGTGCTGAGCAGGCTACGCTATGTGCCTCTGATAGTTATTACATTGAATAATCATATTCAAAGTTTAATCATCAAACATGCTCTAACATACTGCAGGAGACAAGGAATAACATTTTCTGATTTTCTAAAGCTCATGCTTTTTGTTGGTAATAATTGGAATGACTTACGCAGAGAAACTTGACTAAAAACTCAAATAGAAGCCAAACAATGCCTTACATAATTGTTTTTAAAAGTGATGCCAGTGTTCGTTGAAATATATATTTGAATGGACTAATATAAAATGAATACATTATGATAACAGGAAACACAAGTCAAACTTTATCACTGACTTCAATGCGGGGGATGTTTTAAACGTGTTTCTGAGCTGCATGTGACTGACTGTCCTCAAATATGCACAATGCTTTGTGTCATTGTACCATTTGGCAGGGCCGTAACGATGAAGGGGGCTAACTGGGCATTTACTGAGGGGCCCCATTTTGAAGGGGGGCCAGAAAATTAATTCTTTAACACCAGTAAATAGACCAGCTAAAAGTAATATTTATGATCTAAAATGCATCAGATTGCAGGAAATCATATCTGAATTATAAAAATCTCTTGGGGGAGGACCCCCAAATCCCCCCTTTGAAGTGCCCTGCCACACTTTAAACAGGTTCTGTTGGTCATGTGGGGTGGTGCCAGACTCACCTCTGACAGATACATTATGCATCTCCTGATGTGCTCATCCATGTAAATCATACACTTGTTTTTGGCTTATAATTTTATACGATAACGGGACACTATCGCCATGAGAAAGGGCACCCAGCTCAGGACCGGCCGATGTCTCACTCCAAAGTTTGGTGAAAAGTTGGCAGCCCTGAATGTACCTGCCTCAGGCGTTTTGTAGGACAATTGTGCTCTGGACAGTGTGTCTGGAAGCTCCATGTCTTTTCCTCTTCTGTATTTGACAGAGATGTCATACCACTGAAGTCTCAAACGCATTCTCTGGATGCGCATTGGGGTAGATAACAATGGTTTCTTGTAAATGTCCTCAAGTGGCTTGTGATCATTGAAGACAGTGACATGTTTCCCAAATATGTAATGGTGAAACTTTGTGCAGTCATGGACGATGGACAGCATTTCCTTCTCAATCTGCGCGTAGCGGTCTCCGCATCGGTCATGGATCTAGATGAGAAGGCCACAGGCTGGTCATCTTGTACCAGCACGGCTCCCAGTCCAGTGCTGCTGGCGTCACAATAGATCTCCGCTGGTTTGGACACAGGGGTTAAAGTGGGCGGGAACGGTCGGGAACGGCGTTCCCCCACCTTCGCATGGCAAAAAAAAGTTCATGATTGCAACTTTGTCATTATCACGCACATACGAAATTCTGCCTGTGAGATAAATCAATGCAATAAAAGTACTAGGTTGGGCCTACTCAATATGCGTCCCGGGGGCCAAAAAATAAAATCTGACCTCATTTTCCATAAAAATTATATTTTTTCCGGCATTATCCGCGCCCCATTCGCGTAGCTCCACAGCAAGTTCGCGGCACTTTGCGTAGCAGTGTGCCTCTGGCTCCGGACCATCATCTCAGCGCGGGCTCAAATGAAAACATGGCTCTGTTAACGGTGTAACGCTAAACTGAGAAAACAGGAGGCTTATCGTTGGACGGACTGACAGATTTTATCAAACCGCAGCACCAGGACAGTATGAATCGTGTTTGCTCGGATTATCCCATGCAGAAGCAGGACTCCTCGCGGTCCGCGTCAGGTGCAGCGTGTGTTCCTGCCTTCACCGGTGCAAAGGGCTTAACCAGCGACTTTAAGGTAAGGACACCAGTTCAGCTGTGGATGTTTGTAAAGCGGACGATAAAGCTGATGGAACGTGAGTTTTGGAAAACTGCTCTGCACCACCAGCACTCGTGTTTAACCGGTCAACACGCTAAACCTCGCTCCCTGGGCTCTAACTTTACTAATAAACATTTGAATCATTCATTTGACAGGTGCATTTTTCTTCCTTTCTGCTCTGACTTCATTCAATACGTGTTTGTGGGAAATGTACAAGCACAGAGATGCTCTTTGCAAAGTTAACATGGTAAACGAGGCTGAAGCTGAATATGTGGATGAGCGTGCCATGTCCAAGGAGCGCTTCATTTACTGAGTTTTTTCGTAAAGCGCGAGGTCTGGACAGAACAGCGTTTGGTCCGCCCTTATTTATTATTTTCCATGGTCTGTCTGCTCAGCGCTGAGGAGCAGTGGCTGAGCAGGAGTTAGTCATGTTGTTTGAGATGTACTGGTCTCATTCTGTATTAGGCCTTTGGCCTGGTTTAGATATGATTTAGTCCTGCCTTAGTCCTGATATTGCATGTTTTTGCCCTGGCTTATCCTGGTTTAGTTCTGAGTAGTCCTAGTTTATTATTAGGCTCTTTATTATTCTGTATTAATCTATTGCTGTGTTTTTTTTTCTTTTTTTCCCTCCAAAGCCTTAAAATGCTGAAATATAATATAACTTTTATGTTTAGGCCCAATTCTATTCTGTTCAAGCAGTGATGATAATTAAATGTTCATTTATTTATCCCAAAAATATGAATACGTTTGGTGGTGGGAGGCTCACCCCCGACCAGCCTGCAAGAGCCCTGCTGTAAGCACCACTGACTGTGAAAGAGGATTTTCTTAAATAAAGAACATAATAACAAGCCAAAATTGTTAATAAGTAATGTTTCAGCACACATGTTCATTTCTTTGGTTGGGCCTTCTTTGAATAAGTGGATCCTGACATTTTATTTGTTTCTATAATCTATTAAGCTCCTCTCTGGGCAGGCATGGTGCTCTGCAGTCCTATCTAAGAAGAACCCAAAAGAGTGGATCTGGCAAAAGCAGAATTTGTTCATTTAGTAAATCACATAGACCTCCAATCATTTATGATTGTTAAAACCTACTAAAGGATATCTAAAAATAATTCAAGGTATTAAAAAATATTGGAAAATAAAATAATTACAGTATCAAATACCTTAATACAGTATCTATTCAGAACCCATGACTACATGTCAGTACCTAAGTACATAAAAAAATATAAAATGTAGCGCGATTCCTACTGCTTGTTAAAGGTTAGAGTTCCCCCACCTCCCAAATCCCACTTTAACCCCTGTTTGGACACATCAGAAAATTTTAGTACTGGGTGATGAGTGCACAGGTGCTTGAGTTTGTCGAATGCCTGCTGCTGAGCTGGCTGCCATGCAAACTCCACGTCACTTTTGGTAAGCTGTCTGAGCGGGGCATCAATCTCGCTTAGGTTGGGAATAAACTTTGATAAATAAGTCACAAATCCCAGGAAGCGACGCCCACCCTCTTTGTCTGTAGGTGGCGGCATGCACCTTAAAGCCTCATGTTAGAGCAAAATTATAGTTTAAAAAATGTTTTGATTAAAATGAGATAATTATCTAATTAAGGCCATATTTTCTGTTAACAAATCATTAAAGTATTTCTAAATTGTAGCACGTGTTATAGTGGTAGTGGGCGGGTCTAAGGAAACTAGGCCACAGGTAATCAGGTCAAGTAGGGGAGACAGGTGTGGGGGAAAACAGACTAGTTTGGAGGGTGACCGACACGGTCTTTGACCGCACGCACGCACGACGCATTTTTGGACTTTGATATAAAAGAAAATAAAAGATTGGAAATTAAATCGACACTGGCAACGTGAGTTTTGTTATTGAAAGTGCTTTTTTTTGTGTGAGTCAAACGGCGGACACCCTAAAGACGGCTTTGTTATTGTTTTATAGCTAAAGTTAAAATCAGCCATAACACCTCAGTTTTAGTAGGGTCTGGCTTTAGTCCATCAGCAGTGATCAAATGTTCCACATAAGGCACTGTTGTTTGGCGGATGTGGCATTTGTTGAAGTTTTATCTTAAGTTGTAGCTTGTGGCTCTCTCCACAACCTTTTTGAGGATTTCATCGTGCTCTTTCATTGTTGGTGCTGCGATGAGGATATCATCCATGATACCGGTAGCTCCGCTTATGCCTTCGAGCATTTGGTCCATGATGTGTTGAAAAATCTCAGGTGCACATTTTACACCAAAGGGTAGTCTCAGCCATCTGTATCTCCCTATTGGGGTGTTGAATGTTGTCAGGAAAGATGAAGCCTCATCTAATTCAATCTGAAGAAAACCTGACTTTGCATCAAGCACAGAGAATACTTTGGCGTTGGGCATTGTAGAGACAACTTCTTCTATTGTGCGCATTGGATAGTGCTCTCGTTTGATGGCATTTGCTGCATCCGAAACCATCAAATTGTAGCCTCTAAGTCCTAACACTAGCAACTAATCCTTAACCTTTCATGGGCTCAGCTGTTAGATCTCTATGCAGTTAGTGAACTAGAGCTTCAGCAGCATTTGCCCAATTCCACCGTCCTTACCCAGGGGAAGGGGAAGTGACATCACCAACAGCTGTTTTTCTTCTTCTTTAAAGTTCAGTGCAGCCAAACAAAAGCACATACCGCCACCTACTGTATATTGTCCAACAACAAAATAGTGTCCAAATAAAGACATTTAAGGTAAAAAAAAAACAATCATCCAAATTATCCTTCACATTTCCCTTTATTTTATCTCAACAGCGGTTTCATAAAGCCATGTGGCTTAAGTTTCTACTGAATGAAAGCAAAAGCACAACTGCCTTCAGTCCATTTACTGAGGAGGCTCTTTAAAACCATGTGACTGAGCTGTGGTGACTCTAACATGTATTTTGTCACTTTGATAAAGTTTGGCTTGTGCAGAATCTCATTTTTTTTAAATTATTTTTAATATTAAATGTGCACCTGTCAATCAACAGTGGTTGCGCATGAATCACTCGAGGGTGGGGGCGAGGGGGTGGGGAGATTGGCGCAGTGGCTTATGGGATGGCACATAGCTCCTAATCGCCAGTGAGTTAGCATCAGAGGTCCCTATGCTAAAGTGGCTATGATAGTTAGCATCAGAGGTCCCTATGCTAAAGTGGCTATGATAGTTAGCATACAGGCCACTTTCCCTAACTCCTTCCTAAGCAACAGCCCAATTCGGACTCATCTTGTCATGGCGGACACTGACACACATCCGGTTTGGCGTAAGACCTCTTACCAATTTACTGGTTTCGGATGGAGCGATTGTTTCGGTCACTTGTTTGTGACCGCTACCATGGAACTGACCCACTCCGTTGGTTGGTCAACATTTTCGATGTGGCCATCCTTTACCATCTCATTCAGCTTGTCAATGATTTTGGCTCTGAGTGCAACTGGTTGCCGGCGCACAGGATGAACGACAGGTTTTGCTTCTGGGTCAATGTTGATTGTGTATTTACCTGTTCCTGTGGTGCGTATCAGCTCCGGGAATTTTTCTAGACCGGCAGGTGGGCTTGGACTTGTGGCAGTATTATTGACTTTGCTCACTTTGTTCACTACGCTGCTGTCTTGTAAAGAGTCCAGCCTTAAAATCAGTCCTAAGGCCTCTGCTGTTGTGCCGCTGAGCACATTCTCTTGTGCTATGTCCACTATTTCAAACTCCGCTTTGGCCTTGCGCTCTTTGTACTGCAGTGGGAGGTCAACTGCTGCAACGGGCTTTATTTTGTGATTTGAGTAGGTTCTGAGCACTCGCTTGGCGGTCTTGAGCTCACCTGTGTGGTCAAGTGACTGGTAGCAGTTCAGAGTTAGTGTGTTACACTTTGCACCTGTATCTATCCGAAACTGCACTTTTTGAGATGAAATGTCAGTGTCCACTAACCACTTATCATCTGCCACTATTGCAACTTGTACTGCATCTGTTGTCAGGTTTATGTCCAAGATTTCTTCATCACTTGTGTTATGTGACTCCACATTCACTGCACTCACAGAGCGGCTGCGACAAACTGATGCCCTGTGGTTTAGTTTGTGGCAACACGAGCATGTTTGCTGGACACTTTCCCTGATTCCATTTGTGTTTTGGGTCTTTTCCACATTTTGAACAGTTTTTAGTTTGGTTTTGCACACTTTGTCTTTGTTGGGTGGGCTTTTGCTGGGTGTGACTGTATGCCTTTTTATTTCGTACAAAGAACTTTGGCTTGCTTGACACTGTTGACATCTGTGCATCCTCCTCTCGAACAATTTTCATTTGTGTTTGCGACATTTCGAACTGGTGGGGGATTTCTATTGCTTTTGCCAATGTCAAGTCTTCACCTCTGTCCAATAGCCTCTCCTGGACACGCTTTTCTTTCACGCCCGCAATTATTGCGTCAATCAACATGTCGTCGGCATCAGCATACTCACAGTCCAGTAGTAGTAGCCGCAAATCTTTCAAAAAGTGATCAAAACTTTCCGCCACGCCCTGTTTTCTTTGTTTAAAACGATGTCTGGCGATCCGCTTATTTTTTCGCGGTCTCACGTAGCCAGCAAACTTATCCCAAACTTTGACCGTGTCGTCTTTCTCGGCGTCAGCCCAGTCAAGCGTTTTGTAGATTTCTCTCCCCACGTACCAATCCAGCCCGCTTTCTGTTCGGGTTTCAGCGCGGACAGAGGACCCGCGAACACGAAGCTAACGTGGCTACGAAACCTCTGAAACCCCCGAGCTGCATCATCATGGTTGCGTGGATACTGTTCTTGACAGATTTCTGACACCATGTAATGTACTTATTTGTTGTCTTTACGGGGAGACATGGATGAGACGGCTGTAGCTTTTAACTGTGTTTATTCAACTCCGCCAAGACGGAAGTACGGGTAGTAGCAAAGGGCATAATGCAGGTGTGAGTTTCACAATAAAACAGCGCGGACTTGTTCGCTCCTCCTTTTTTCGCAGGTAAACAATGTCTACACGCTGTGAAAGTGTCCCGCGAAGGAAAACCAGAAAAGCCAATAGAGCCCGTATAAGGGGACTCTCATTCTAATGTGACAGCTTTAGGTGGAGGAGCGCATGTGAGCCGTGGCGCTGACGGCTCTGTTCTGTGATGCGTAAAGACGCTCGGGGGGCCGCAGCCAAATTGGCAAAACTGCGCCATTACCGTGTGTGCAAAGGTTCAGGGACAGAGCAGATGAGATCCAGTCTGCCGAGTCTCTATATTGCTATAGTGGCTGAACTTCAACGCGTTTGAGCTCACGGTGTAATATTATTGGCAGACTACTGTTTTGTGCGTAAGGTGAGAGAGCAAACCTCTTCTCCTTCCTGGTACGGCGTGACACCGGCAAATCTTTTAACGGTACGCAGTACCGGACCGTACCGGCTTACTTTCACCCCTGCTTAAAGCATGATGGATGTAAATACATCAATGTACTAGGAGACTCCTGTGTTTATAGAGGTTTGAGAGTAAGGCAAGGCAAGTTTATTTGTAGAGCACAATTCATACACAAGGCAATTCAAAGTGCTTCACAGTTGCAGAAAAAATTACAAGAAAACAGATAAAATCAATCAATAAAACATCAACATAAAGTTAATCAATTACAGTAAAAGGCAAGAGTGCAGATAAAATACTTTCAGTTTTCATATGCACGGGTAAAAAGAGCTGTTTTCAGCCTGGATTTGAACATTGTCAGAGTTGAGGCCTGTCTCACATCCTCATGAAGACTGTTCCAGATTTTAGCTGCATGAAACTGAAACGCAGCCTCACCGTGTTTATTATTGACTCTGGGAACCACCAGGAGACCCCTCCCTGAAATTCTCAGGGCCTGAGATGGTTCATACGGCTCTAACATGTCAGAGATGGACTTTGGTGCTAAACCATGAAAAGACACATATATGATATCAATCAATCAATCAAACTTTATTTATAAAGCGCTTTTCATACCGAAAGGTATCACAAAGTGCTTTACAGATAACATTTAAAACAATACGCCCCACATCATACATCCATACACACTTGCATACATACACACACACACACACACAATATATCATTAGGACTAAATTAATAAATATCAGTTAAAAGCTAAGCTAAAAAGGTGGGTCTTGAGCCTGCTCTTAAAGACATGAACGTTCTCTGCGGTCCTGAGCTCCTCCTCAGGTCGTTCCAGAGGCGAGGGCCATAATATTGGAAAGACGCCTCGCCATGAGTCTTTCTGTTGACTTTAGGAATAACTAGGAGACCCCTGCCAGAGGAGCGCAGGGACCGCGAAGGTTCATAAGGTAAAAGTATTTCTGAAAGATAAGAAGGACCAAGACCATTAAGACATTTAAAAACCATTAAAAGAACTTTAAAATCGATCCTGAAACACACGGGGAGCCAATGCAGCGACTCTAAAACCGGTGTAATGTGGTCCCGCCTCCTGGTCTTTGTCAGGACACGAGCTGCTGAATTTTGTAAAAGTTGTAAACCTGAGATACTCTTTTTGGGAAGACCAGAGAGCAGGGCATTGCAGTAGTCGATACGACTGGTGATAAAAGCATGCATCAGCGTCTCCGTGTTGGCCCGAGAGAGAATGGGGCGGACTCTGGCTATGTTCTTTAGATGGTAAAAACCTATTTTTGTGATATTCTTAATGTGTGGAATTAAAGTCAGCTCAGAGTCAAAAATCACACCCAGGTTCTTCACCTGTGGGGAAGGATTAAAAGACAATGACTGTAGTTTGGGTAAAAGTTTCTCTCTCTGGGCCTCAGGACCGATGACTAAAACTTCAGTTTTGTCCTGGTTAAGCTGGAGAAAGTTTTCTGCCATCCAGGATTTGATATCTAAAATGCAGTTAAAAAGTGCATCCATTGGCCCGGTGTCATCAGGAGACATGGAGATGTACAACTGTGTATCATCAGCGTAACTATGAAAGTTGACTCCATGTCTCCTGATGACATCACCAAGAGGGAGCATATACAGGTTAAAAAGCACTGGCCCTAAAATCGAACCCTGGGGCACACCACATGTAATTTTATGGACCTTAGAGGAGCAGGTATCTATACTCACATGAATGTCCTGTCTGTGAGGTAGGATGTAAACCATTTGTGGACAGCACCAGAGAGGCTGATGTGTTTTAAACGAGTTAAAAGAATAGTGTGGTCGACTGTATCAAAGGCAGCGCTCAGATCCAGTAGTACCAACACTGTGACCTTCTGTGAGTCATAATTTAATCTAAGATCATTTAAAATCTTTAAAAATGCCGTGTCAGTGCTGTGGTTTACCCTAAAGCCAGACTGGAATTTCTCAAGGACGTTATCTGCAGTAATAAAATCATTAAGTTGGATGAAGACAAGTTTTTCTAAGATTTTGCTTAAGAATGGTAAGTTGGATACCGGTCTAAAATTGTTAAAATCATTACAGTCCAAATTGCTCTTCTTCAGTAGAGGCCTCACCACCGCCCCCTTAAAGGCAGCAGGGAAGACCCCCGTCTGAAGAGAGCAATTCATCATGTTTAAAAGTTCGTCTTTAAAGGATCCATAGAATGTTTTAAAAAACGGGGTTGAGACCGGGTCTAAAAGACACGTGGTGGGCCTCACTGAGGAGAAAACTTTATCAAGCATCTCAGCATTAACCTGGACAAAACTGTGCAGTGTTTCTTTTGGAACAAGTAGACAACCAGATGTATTTAAAGCAGTGTTACTTTGGGTAGATAAAATATTACATCTGATGGTGTCTATCTTTCCCCTGAAGTGGTCTGCAAACGCCTCACAGAGAGCATCTGTGGGATTTAAAGGAGGTTTGTTAAAATCAGGATTTAAAACATTTTCTATTGTTGAGAATAGGACTTTTGGGTTGTTTTTGTGGTTGGTGATTATTGTGGAAAAGAATTTATTTCTTATTGCTGTATTGTAGGTCTTTTGTTGAGCACGGAATATTTGAAAATGTATTGTTATTTTGAATTTCCTCCATCTCCTCTCGGCCTTCCTGCAATTTCTCTTGAGTTGCTTCAGCTCCTCGTTTCTCCAGGGGGGAGGGATTTGGGATTAATCTTTTTAAGTTTGAATGGTGCAACTGCATCGAGGGCGATGAGTAGTTTACGGTTAAAATTGTCAACAATAAAATCGCAGTTAGCAGGTAAAATCACAGGAGGAATTTGTTGTAAAGCATCAATAAATTTTGCAGCCACTTCAGGGGTCAAATTTCGTTTCCTCACAGTTTTTGCCGAGGATTCTCGCTGGATAAAACCGGTGACATTAAAAAACACACAGTAATGGTCAGAGACGGCCAAATCAATAACAGAGGACACAGTAGTGGACAGGCCATACGTGATGACCAGGTCCAGACTGTGCCCTTTCTCGTGAGTTGGCTGTGTGACGTGTTGGGTGAAATCCATATAATTAAGAACATTTAAAAACTCCGCAGTAATGGGGTCTAAAACGTTGTCTATGTGTAGATTAAAATCACCGGTTAAAATGATCTTATTAAAGGAGGTATGTAAAATAGATAGAAAGTCTGAGAATTCATTAATAAAAAGGGGACATCTTTTGGGCGGTCTATAGATTGTGACACATAAAATCGGGGGGTTATTAAAAATAATGATACAACAGGGACACAGTTTATGGAAATGATCAGATTTGAAAATCCTCCATGTTCAAATGTTGATAATCTGTTGGACTCTTATACATCAAGCGTCTAAAATGTTTTGGATACTATTGCTCCTGTCAAGGTTAAAATGGTTAACAATAGGCAAAAGGCACCTTGGAGAAGTGAAGATTCGGTCAGGGCACAGAAAAGGGAGTGCCGAAAAGCCGAAAGGAAATGGCGTAAGTCAAAGCTCCAGGTTCATTTTGAGATATACAAAGAAGTGCTTTGTGAGTTCAACCAGTTTTTGCGTGGAGAAAGGGAGAAATACTTCTCTAAAATCATCGCAAACTGCAGAAACAATTCTCGTGTTCTGTTTTCCACAGTAAACAGATTAACTAACCCTCCAGTTTCACTGCCCTTAGAACTAATCTCTACATCTAAGTGCAATGAGTTTGCAATATTTTTTTATGACAAAGTCCAAGGCATTAAAAATGCCATAATTTCCACAACAAAAATAGCAACCCTGCCACCAGATACCTTGAGCTGACACATTTCACACCTGTTACTGACAAAACAATCGAAGAGGTTATCTCCGGTCTGAGTTCATGTACATGCTGCCTTGATGAATTACCCACTAGATTTCTGAAGTCTGTGCTGACCAGCTTGTTACCACAACTTGTTCAGTTAGTTAACATCTCATTTGAGACTGGAGCATTTCCAAAGGCCTTGAAAACCACGGTCATTAAGCCTCTTCTAAAGAAGAGCAGCCTTGATCCCAAGGTACTGAACAACTACCGGCCCATATCAAACCTACCGTTTTTAGGAAAAGTCCTAGAGAAAGTAATATATCAACAGCTCACTTACTTTCTCCTATCTAACAATGTGTTTGATACTTTCCAGTCAGGATTTAGGCCCCACCACAGCACGGAGACAGCTCTGATCAAGGTGACAAATGATATCCGTATGAACACCAACGCAGGTAAGGTCTCAGTTTTAGTTCTGCTGGACCTGAGCGCTGCCTTTGACACAGTGGACCACGGGATCTTACTTCACAGGTTAGAAAACTGGGTGGGAATCTCTGGTACTGCTCTAAACTGGTTCAAGTCCTATCTCGAGGATAGGACGTACTTTGTCGAAATTGGCAACTGTGTCTCAGACAAAATTTCCATGACCTGTGGAGTCCCCCAGGGGTCAATCTTGGGACCCCTCTTATTCAACTTGTACATGCTTCCATTGGGTCAGCTAATAAACAGCAACAATGTGTCGTACCACAACTACGCAGATGACACTCAGATCTACGTGTCACTGATACAGGTGAACATAGGCCTGTAGATACTCTCTGTCACTGCATCGAACAGATCAGTTTGTGGATGCAAAACAACTTTCTCCAACTAAACTCAGACAAAACTGAGATCATTGTCTTTGGCCCACAGACACAAAGACAAAGTGTTATCAGTCACCTTGAGTCTCTCGCTCTGAAACCAAAAAATCAGGTTAGAAATCTAGGATTAATCATGGACTCAGACCTGAACTTAAACAGCCACATCAAAGCAATAACATCATCAGCTTTTTACCATCTGAAAAACATTGCTAAGATCAGAGGAATAGTGTCAAAACCAGACTTAGTATTTGTCTCCAGCAGGTTAGACTACTGTAACGGCCTGCTCACTGGCCTTTCTAAACGAGCTGTTAGAGCTGCAGTACATCCAGAACGCTGCTGCTCGAGTCCTGACAAGAACCAGGAAATACGACCACATTAATCCAATGCTCCGGTCTCTGCACTGGCTTCCTGTCACTCAGAGAATAGAATTTAAAACAGCTCTGCTTGTGTACAAGTCTTTTCATGGTTTAGCACCAAAGTCCATCTCTGACATGTTAGAGCCGTATGAACCATCTCGGGCCCTGAGAACTTCAGGGAGGGGTCTCCTGGTGGTTCCCAGAGTCAATAATAAAACGGTGAGGCTGCGTTTCAGTTTCATGCAGCTAAAATCTAGAACAGTCTTCATGAGGATGTGAGACAGGCCTCAACTCTGACAATGTTCAAATCCAGGCTGAAAACAGCTCTTTTTACCCGTGCATATGAAAACTGAAAGTATTTTATCTGCACTCTTGCCTTTTACTGTCATTGATTAACTTTATGTTGATGTTTTTTGATTGATTTTATCTGTTTTCTTGTAATTTTTTCTGCAACTGTGAAGCACTTTGAATTGCCTTGTGTAGGAATTGTGCTCTACAAATAAACTTGCCTTGCCTTGCCTTGCCTTTTGTAATAACTAGATCTAGAGTGTGACCTTTGTTGTGGGTTGCCCCTCTCACGTGCTGAGTTAAACCAAACATTTCAAGAACAGCATTAAGTTATTTTGCATGCCTGTCATTGGTCACATCCACATGCACATTAAAATCACCTGAAATGACTAAACAATCAAAATCAGTGCATATAACCAGTGTTGGGAACGTTACTTTTAAAAAGTAATTAGTTATAGTTACTCACTACTTGTTCCAAAAAGTAACTGAGTTAGTAACTGAATTACTCTGTAATGAAAGTAACTCGTTACCAGGACAAGTAACTATTTGCGTTACTGCAAAAAAAAAATTGCTTTATATCAAAGAATTTTTTTTTTTTTTTTTTTTTTTTTTTTTTTTGCACTTTTCAAAAGTCAGTTGAAAGGAGTAGAACAGACAGAGGTGTTTGTATTCATGTACTATCATGTAAAATATGTTCATAGTAACTGAATGAACTGAATGGGGGTAGAGTGGGGGAGGCCTCTGTGACTGAATGGTATTGACCAGTATTTGCGTCGCTTTTTTATTAATGTCAATGTCAATTAATACGGCCGTATTCACAGAGAATGAGGAGGAACAGGAGTAAAAGAAACATGTGCCAACGCGGCCAACGAGGGGGAAAGACGCGTCTTTGGGTTAAAAATAAGTTCCAACACTACTGATCGATTCTCCCCCGCGTCCGCACCGCGCTGTGGGGATGACCAGCCGCGGGTCTGGGACACACGTAGTTTTTGGAGCAGAGAGCACGAACACTCTGCACAGACTCCGTGAGACTCCGCCCACCCTCTCCGCTGCTCCTGCTGCGTGAGCTGACACCGCGGCGCTCATTCAGTCTAAATGTAACGTGCCACTTTGTTTACCCAGTAACGATAACGGTGTTGTAACGACTGGGAGAGTAATGAATTAGATTACTCCGTTACTGAAAAAATAACGTCGTTACCTAACGCCGTTATTTTAAACGGCGTTATTCCAAACACTGCATATAACTGAAAGTAATTCAGTGAAGTCTTCGATAAAACAATTCTGTGGTGGTTTGTAAATAGTCATATAAAGAATGGAATATTGTTTTATCTCCATTTTGAAAGACACATACTCAAATGGTACAAAAACCCCAAATGACAATTTGTGGATGACTATATTGTCCCTGAATATTGCACAGACACCCCCGCCCCTTTGGTTTTGGCGTGTTTCAGACACAAAATTGAAATTTGATGGACTACACTCAATCAAAACTGCGTTACCAGTGTTTTTGTCAAGCCATGTTTCAGTTAAAAACATAAAATCTAGATTATAAGAGGAAATAAAACTATTTATTAAAAAGGACTTGAAGATCTGGCATTGAGTACAGCATGTTTGAGATTTATCTGTGTTTGAGTGGATGGAATCTTTTTGCAAGGGATATGGATTAGAGTTCTTTGATTGGACGGTCTGACTGTTGCCCTCTTATCTAATCTATGTTGTTTGACTGTACTAATTGTTTCAGAAGAACACACTCCCTCTATGGACCTCTGGTTGGTTTTGAGTTTGCTATGCATGGTAGCAACGCAGAGGCCCTTAATGTCCTAGACAGCAGCAGTGAAGCTGCTGGAAATCGGAGGTGGGGAGGGGCATGATACTTCTTCAGGGATGAAAGCCTTGGTCTTGACATGACTGGAGTGAGGGGAGTCATTTGAATCCCTTGTTTTATCAAGGCTTCAAAATGGCTGGGAAATCCCATAGGTGACTTTGGTGATGGGAATGATTCAGAAAAATCTCTGGAGGGTGTAGATGTACCAGTCGGGCTCAAGGCCTGTGGTGGAGTTGATGAAAGTGCTCCTTTGGCTGAATCATTTACTATAGATGCAGGTGGTGCTGAAGCGGAGCTTTTCCCCGGAGATGCAGATGCAGGTGGCGCTGCTGCTATGGTTGAGATGTTTTCCGGTGCAGCTAATTCCTTAACTGTGGCTGGATCCTTAACTGTGGCTGAGTCCATTACTGTAGGTGCAGATGATGCAGCTGCGACTGAATCTTTTATTGGGGATGCAGGCGAAACCTTTGCTGGTGAGCCAGGAGCTCTTCTCATGCTCCTCTCTGCTCTCTCTTGTTGCTCAGGCCTCCACGGATTCTGCAGAGCGTGGAGGAGATTTTCCGTCAGTCGTCTCACTCCACCTCTGCTCAAATGTGGTCCATTTCCTTTAAACAGATCGTCGCGTTTCCAGAAAAGATTAAAGTTCTCTATGAAATACAGTCCTCTTGACTCACAGACTTTGGACAGCCATGTATTCAACTGAAACAGACGGGAGAATTTGTTTATTCTCCCGTCGATGTTTGGGATAGGTCCACTGATGAAAATTTGTATCGCGTCTTTGTCCAGGCAATCAAGTCTCTCAAAAAGTTTATTAAACTTTTCTTTCAGGACTTCAGACTCTCCGTTTCTTGTGTCAACAGCACCAACATGTAAAACAAGTTTATTTATCCCAGGGTTATTTGTAATTTCCTTGTTTAGAACATCTATAATGTCAGAAACTGTAGCAGACGGATAAGTGATTGTAGTAATTCTTGTGTTGTCGACATTAGATATGGCTCCGTCTCCAAGCACCAGGATATCTCTGGCCTTGACACTTGGCACAGTTTTTCTCTCCATCTTTGTGGCTGTGTGACTTCTTGTTCTCTGTTTCTCTCTGAGAGAGGTGAAAATCTGTTTGTTAACTTTATTCCAGGTGCTTCTTTACGAGCATGTTGTCTTTGCTTTGGCCTAGCACCAAGTTGTCTGTTAAGTTTTGGGAATGTTATGGTATCGTTTAGCTTTAGGTTGCAAGTATCAGTTTTTTCCGTCTTCTTACCGGGTTCCACAGGGAGCGTGTCATTAAGTCCTCTTTCCGTCTCTAAGGCAAGAATCTTGTCTCGTAGCAGGGAAATTTCTTGTTGATACATCCGACAGCTTTCACAAGGAGATGTTTGCCTTCCTCCCTCAGCCATGTTGACAAGATTGTCGTCGCTGGTTCGTCAAATGAGTTGTAAAAATGGCATCAAAATGAGTAAAAAGCCTCGGTTCACTTAAAAGAAGAGAATAAAATCATATCCAAGACATGTGCCCAAAAATAGAATGATTAAAAAAGCAAATAAAGAGGCAAGCGGCAGCAGCAAGCAGAGATACGTCTGCACTCTTGATAAGCAGGAAGCAGCTATAGGCTCAAGAATACAATAGTCCATGACAATAAAAATAGAGCACTTTTCAAAAGGTCTGTGTTACTTAATAAACACACTCCCTTCAGAATTCAACAGTGCAGTACAGAGAGGACGAAAGAGTAAACACACTTTTAAACAAACAAACTGAAATCATAGGCAATTTAGGGTCTTAAACTCTACAGTTCATCGTGTCCTTGTTACGTGTGAGAAAAACTACATGTTAACTTTGTCTGGTTTAGTGGAGGGAACACATGACATTTACAGCCATAGAACTCCTCACTTGGTCTTGTGTTAAACTTGCAAGCATTTTCTTTTCTATCAGACCAGTGTAAGTTTTTCATACCAGACCGTTTCGACTGCACACTTTCTGCAGTCTTCCTCAGTGTTGGTCAAATCATGTGGTCCCTTTGACCCCTCCCTCTCAGGCAAACTGTACATGTTTTTAGTAGTAGGGGAAACTGGAGTAACCGGAGGAAACCTACGCAGACATGGGAAGAACATGCAAACTCCACACAGAAAGGCCTCGTCTGGCCTGGGATCAAACCCAGGACCTTCTGGTCACCTTCTGTGAAGTACGAGCGCTAACCAATAAGATATTGTGTCACTCCAGCGGTGAGGCATTTATCTCGGTCGCTGTCTCGACTGTATGTGGTCACCTGTGCAAATACCTCTGCCACCCCCATCTGTCCGCTAGCACCGCCTGTGCCTGCTCCATTTTAAGGCAGTTGAGCCGCTGTTACTGGATGAAGCTTGGCTTAAAGTTGAAATATTTCCCTGTTCACTGGAAACTACCCGTTTGAATGTTGTATATTGAGAGTAGTGAGTGAGTGGTTGGTGGTGGTCGGAGGGGCCGATGGCGCAGACTGGTTGCCTCGCTTCCGTCAGTCTACCCCAGGGCAGCTGTGGCTACAACAGTAGCTTACCACCACCGAGTATGGAGTGAATGAATAATGACGACAGTGTAGCGCTTTGAGAAACTTGGTAATACAGGCTTGTAAAGCGCAATACAAGTGTAAGGCATTATTATTATTAATAGGGATGCACCGATACCACTTTTACTAAAACCGATACGAGTACCTTGATTTAAGTACTTGCCGATACCGAATATCGATATGAGGCATTTTCTTCAACATACTTTAAGTGAATAGACAGTTTATAGACTGACTTTTTCACAGCAGATTGGTTAGTAATTAGTTAATTTACTTATTTACATTTCCTTGAGTAAAGTAGGCTCCACTTTTAAGTTATATCAGAATTAAACATATGCCTTTTTTTTTTTTACTTTTTATTCAATATCATTTTATTTTTATTCCACTGTCCATCATAGAAAGAACAGTCCATGTCCAAAAGCTCCTCAATGCCTTTGCGTTATTCATTTATCTATTTTTATTTAACAATAGTATTGAAATTGAGACTTTTTGACACCGCTATTCCGACAAGTTTTGAGCGCAGCCTGTTCAGTTTGTAAACTCCACAATCCTTAAGGTTAGGGCTAAGGTAAGGTTAGGGTTAGCTTGTAAACTACACTATCCTAAGGTTAGGGCTAATGTAAAGTTAGGTTAGTTTGTAAACTCCACTATCCTTAAGGTTAGGGCTAAGTTAAGGTTAGGGTTAGTTTTTAAACTCACTATCCCTAAGGTTAGGGCAAAGGTAAGGTTAGAGTTAGTTTGTAAACTCCACTATATTTAAGGTTAGGGCTAAGTTAAGGTTAGGTTAGTTTTAAACTCCACTATCCTAAGGTTAGGGCAAGGTAAGGTTAGAGTTAGTTTGTAAACTCCACTATCCTTAAGGTTAGGGCTAAGTTAAGGTTAGGGTTAGTTTTTAAACTCCACTATCCCTAAGGTTAGGGCAAAGGTAAGGTTAGAGTTAGTTTTAAACTCCACTATCCCTAAGGTTAGGGCAAGTAAGGTTAGAGTTAGTTTTTAAACTCCACTATCCTAAGGTTAGGGCAAGTAAGGTTAGGTTAGTTTGTAAACTCCACTATCCCTAAGGTTAGGGCAAAGGTAAGGTTAGAGTTAGTTTGTAAACTCCACTATCCTTAAGGTTAGGGCTAATGTAAAGTTAGGGTTAGTTTGTAAACTCCACTATCCTTAAGGTTAGGGCTAAGTTAAGGTTAGGGTTAGTTTTTAAACTCCACTATCCCTAAGGTTAGGGCAAAGGTAAGGTTAGAGTTAGTTTGTAAACTCCACTATCCTTAAGGTTAGGGCTAAGGTAAGGTTACTGTTCGTAAACTAACAAACTAACGTGTGTCGGCATGGCGGGACTTTGCACAAAAGATAAAAGTGTCACCACTCCGACAAAGGGGGAAAAAAACAATTAGACCTCAATGTCGGAGTGGGGGGGGGGCGGGTGTCGGAATAGCATCACAAAGCCCGTTCACGCCTCTGCGTCGTTCAGTTATATCTGATAATGGACACCTCAGAGTGCATTATCCCGCATATTCCATGGTCCCGCGAACTGAAACTGTTCATTGAGGCCTGTTTGCTTATTTTTTTAAGTCCTGGGCAGGAGTTATTTCACTTTTTAATCAGCTTTACCTGAAGCTAGTTCCAGCTCAGATGTTTACCGTTATTATGGAACCAGCTGCAGTGGAGTGATATAGAACGTGATTTAACTGTTGCCGGACTAGGTGTGCATTATGTAAGGGATAATGTATAGAACGCCGGTCATTATCGGGAAAATAAGTACCGACAGGGCGAACTGGACAGTTCGCCCTGTCGGTACTTATTTTCCCGATAATGACCGGCGTTCTATACATTATCCCGCTTATTATACGGCTATTTGCCAACTGTACACACACAAATAAACTTCATACACTTTTATGAAGACAGAAAGGTTTATTTAATGATTTCCGTGGATAAATAGTTCCCAAAAGTTTGTGCGTTGCTTGGCAACGATTGTTGATTCCAGGCAGTGTGGTTAGGCTGGTAGCAGCACGGCTTACGGCTAGCTACTTATTGATGTTAAACTGGACGTTCCCGTTGAAGGTGCAGTTGGAGAGGATGAATGGTGGTGCATCTCTGCGGGAGTTGAAAGTCGGACTCCCTTTAACTTCTTGAGTGATTCCCCCAACGTCTCTCGCAGGGACGGAGACAGAGATAGTGGCAGGCGCATCTACAAACAGAGAATATACCATGCTGAATAGGCTAGCTAGGTAGATCGATAAAAAGTGCATTAGGCAATGGTGTTAGAAGAAGAAGATCTTTATTTATATAGCGCCTCTCACAGACATGGTCACAAAGCGCTTTACATGAGAGCATTTTACATTCACTCCATACTTGGTGGTGGTAAACTATGCTAGTAGCTTCAGTTTCCCCTGGGGGAGACTGACAGAAGCGCTGTCGCGACTGCACACATCTGCACCAACGGTCCCTCTGACCACCATCATACATTCACACACATCATTCATCCTGGTCTATTGTACATGTTTTTGGTGGTAGGGGAAACCGGAGTACCCGGAGGAAACCTACGCAGACACGGGGAAAACATGCAAACTCCACAAAGAAAGGCCCTGTCCAGGTGGGAATCGAACCCAGGACCTTCTAGCTGTGAAGCGAGAGCACTAACCGCTACCGTGCCTAGTGTTAGCAACTTACCAGAAAGGATCTGGCTCCACTTCTTCCGGTCGGATGTTGTGGGAGCTTAACTGTCATGATCTCCCTGGTTTGCAGGTTGGCTTTTGACAGTAGCTGCACGGCTGTACTGCGCAGGCTGTGGTTGGTGTAGCACGCCAAAAGTGCAGCTGCCTTGCTTATGTTTGGCAACATTTGTCCCAGTGCATTATGTCCCATGGGCTCCCTGGAATACCAGATGTTCTGCTGGTTGAGGGCTTCCTGTGGCTTTCTTAGAGGGTGTAGGTAGAACCGAGTGGTATCCGGTGGGCAATGAGAAATATACTTTTTAAAACTTTCAACTGGGCAATTTGGGTTGGTTGGCTCAGCAAAAATGCACCCGCGATAATTTTGTTGCATCGGATCCGTGGGGTCTTTGTGATTTTTAGTCTCTGCATTGTGGGATAATGTGATGTATTCTTTTCCATTTTCATCTCGTTTTAATTGAAAAGACTCCCGTGTTAGGTCTCGGTTACCCTCTCTTCCTCTACGTGCAAGGTGTAACTGGACATCAAACCATACCTTTCTTACAAGGCCGATGGCTGTGCTTGTAGAGAGGACGCCTGAATCCTTGATCTTCTTTAAATCAGCGCTGGAGATGGGCGGATGATGCTGGCTGGTGTCTTTGCCACTCTTGCGATGTGCCTTTAAGACCGATTTGTATACATTGTTGCTGGAATTAAATAGTGGTTTTTTGAGGATATTGAAATGGCTGTAATAGCGGCTTATTCCACTAGCCACAGAGTAGACGGCTCCAGCGCTGTTTTGCACGGATGGGTAGAATGATCTTAATAATGTATTCAGCCCATCTGCATCTTCCACGACAGACGAGTTTTGGGTCTCTTGTATCCAATCTTGGAAGACTTTCATTGCCCAAACAGTATTATTTTTTGTACTTTTCTCGTGTCGTCGGTTTTCCTCAATTTCATTAATCTCGTTAGCTTTAAGAAGTTTATGTCTCTTACTGGTCTTCTCCTCCTGTTCTTCTTGGTTTTTTCTTTTGTGTTTTGGAGATGGCGAATTGGTACATTCAGCCTCCCACCAGTGCTCAAAATCCCCATACTCGCCGTAAATATTAAAATTCACTTCAAAGGCGCTCATTTTTTCGACCGCAGGGTGTCGCTGAAAGCTCGTCGCTGATTTTTTCCGTTAGGACAAGTGACCGGACTACTTGCGGAGTGATATGAAAGACCTGTATTACAAGCACAAACTCCGTTGCCATTGGCAGCGGTCATAATTTTTTCAGAGGTCTTCTATCAAAAAATAATGACCGGTAGAACGTTGGGAAATTCCATTCAAATCAATGGAGCGTTCTACTTGCATTGTGAAGGGCCGTATAATAACACTTTTAACGGACACCTTCCAGCCAATCAGAATCGAGTATTCACCCAGACAATGGTATAATTACTTCTATAATTCAACTTAACATGTGAAATTAATATATGATAGACTCATTACATGCAAAGAGACATATGTCCAGCCTTTTATTTGTTATAATTTTGATTATTATGGCTCATAGCTTGTAAAAACTCCAAACGGTGTAAGCCATGATCATCAAAATGATAACAAATAAATGTTTGTCATATGTAATGACATATCATGTAATTCATATCATATATTAGTTTCATATTTTAAGTTGAATTCCAGAAATAAATGAACTTTTGAACACTATTCAAATTTGCCAAGTTTCTCCTGCATATTGCCTCGTAATTGCCTCAGATGCAGTGTTGTTTTCGTCAACGAAGACGATAACGATAACGATATGATTTCGTTGAGGCCCCTTTTTTTAATGACGATAACGTAATGATGACGAGCTAAAAAATAGCTCTTTGGGACTAAAACCTGACGAGACGTTTATGAGTTTACGTCAACGAGACGAAACGAGACTAAAATGGGAGAAAGTGGTTCGTCAGATCGTTCACAAACAGAGTTTATACGCGGAGCAGGAGAACACACCGGTAAACGTGACACAGAGCGGCGCCGCAGCTCTCATGATGCGGCCGGGCAGCGGCGCCGCTCTCTCTCTCTCTCTCCCTCTCTCTCTCTCTCTCTCTCTCTCTCTCTCTCTCTCCTCTCTCTCTCTCTCTGTCTCTCTCTCTCTCTCTCTCTCTCTCTCTCTCTCTGTCTCTCTGTCTCTGTGGCGTGCAGTGCACTGCTAGTGTACATCCTCCACGGAGCACGTCTGACATCGTTGTCACAGGGACATTATAATGAAACTGACGAAAACTTGACGAAAACCTTTTAAATTTTCGTCTGACTAAAACGTGACTAAAACTATCACATTTAGAAATGACTAAAATGTGACTAAATCTATAAGCATTTTCGTCCATAAGACTAAAACTAAAAAGGGCTGCCAAAAACAACACTGCTCAGATGTTATATTCTGTTTTCCTAGCGTTGTTGCTGCTGCCGTTTTCTCAAAATGCCCTGACACAATTAGGGCCAAAAGATTTTGTTTATATTTATTTATTTATTTATGCACAATGATTACCTTATGACAAGGACATATGACCGGGTCTCCCTCGGAAAAGAGATTTATCTCAAGAGACTTCCTGGTTAAATAAAAGAGTGATTTGTAATATCGTGTAATAAATACCTCATGTTATTTTGTCATTCCAGGGTCTGGGCTGAATCTGATTCTCCTGGGAAACAGCTGGAGTCAGAGGAGTTCTGTGGGAACCTCCTGTTGAAGAAGACTGTGATAAATACAGAGACTAAACCACTAAACTTTCAGACTTATGAAGGCGAGATGCATGACCAGCTCCTCACTGTGGTCAACACTCCAGATCTGCAGGACTTAGACATAGCTGACTTTACAGACTTATTAGACTCTGAGTGGTCTCTTGTGTTTCTGCTGGTTCTACAGCCTGAAGACTTCACTGAGACACACAAAAACAAACTGTATTCAGTCCTGCAGAGCTGCAGTGACAAGGCCTTCGACCAATCACTGGTGCTGATCCCCATGGCACAAGCAGAAACAGGGGTCATGCACACAGTACTTAATTATGTTCCCTATAAAGGAAAGAGGGATCATGATGACCAACATATAAGGGACATGATCATCCAATGTAAATACAGATATCTTTACATAAACAGCACTGATGAGCTGAACCAAAAAGAATTCACACGTGAAGAGCTGTTTACAAGAATCAGTCAAATGTTGAAAGAAACCAAAGTGAACTTGAACTGTGGACCATCTCAGGAGGAAAACACGGGTCTGAACCTTGCTGCTTCTGAAGAGAACAAGCCATGTCTGAACCTGGTGCTGTGTGGAAGGGTAGGGGCAGAGAAGAGCTCAGTCGTAGAGTCAATTTTTGGACAGGGCAGTGTGTGTATGAGCCCAGAGCAGTGTGTGGGACACCAGGGGAAGGTATGTGGGCGCTGGGTGTCTCTGCTGGAGCTGCCTCCTCTGTCTGGCTCTGGTAAACCTGAGGAGGAGCTGATGGAGCAGTGTC
The DNA here is from genome assembly GCA_007210695.1 of Neogobius melanostomus. Taxonomy (NCBI): domain Eukaryota; kingdom Metazoa; phylum Chordata; class Actinopteri; order Gobiiformes; family Gobiidae; genus Neogobius; species Neogobius melanostomus. The sequence continues at coordinate 49,574 of VHKM01000856.1, forward strand.
TCCACTTCCTGTCCCGCTGTGGCCCTCAGGGTGTCCAGGCCTTCATCCTGGTTCTACCGCTGGGGCCTCTGACCGACGAAGACAAGTCTGAGCTGAGGACCATCCAGGATATTTTCAGCTCTGCAGTTTGTCCCTTCACTATGATCCTGTTCACTGTAGACTCAGACTCTTATCATCCAGATGTGGAAGGAACAGACCTCCAGGAGCTGTGTCAGCCCTATGCAGGACATCTGAAATTCAACACCAGGGGGCAGCACCAGGTTGCTAAGCTGTTGGATTCATTAGAGACTTTAGCTAAAAATAACCTCACAGCTACACCACAGAGACACTCATCTACGGCCAGAGGAGGATGATCACAAATCTACAAGAAACTCAAAATCTACAGGTCAAAAGGCCAGTCAGTGGTGAGTGTTTTATTAGCTGCTCAAAAGACTTAGAGAAACATCTTTTAACCATCTAAAACATGGCCTACTGACCCAAACATAATAAAAAACGGGTTCATTTTGTATCGGGCATTTTTATGAAGTCAAACTACAGATATAATTTTAATTAATAATTCATAATAATTATTTTTGTGACAAATTCCACCTGCGAACTGACCAGAGCCCGAGTAATCCTCAGAATTAATTGTCTTTCAAGATTTACCCACAAAAAAAGTCATGATTGTATCACCCCTCTTCGAACCGCCATCTTAACGTGGTGGAGGGGTTGACCTGAATGATCCTGGAGCTCTGTTGTCGGGGTCTTCGTGCCCTGGTAGGGTCTCCCAGGGCAAACAGGTCCTAGGTAAAGGGTCAACAAAAAGCGTTTCAGAAGCCCCTTATGAGAGACCAACAGGCCCGGTTAGAATCATATGTCTGCCCCCACGACCCGGCAATGGACAAGTGGAAGAAAATTGATGGATAATTGTATCAGTGCATTTGTATGAAGTTACACTAAAGATAGAACCCATATTACCAATGTAACTCCTTCTCATAATGTTCTTATCACTCTTATTTTTTTCTGATGAAAATCATAAACATGAACTCATATTCAAAATCATAGATTATGAGGTATGCAGCGACAAAATTATCAGATAAAATACGAAGATGACTTATTTACCAGTTTGACGTTGACGTCTGTTGTGACAGTTTTTAGAGCTATCTGACTAAAACTAGCCGCAAGCAAATACACAGACTGATGGACCGTCTGGCTGCAATGCTGGGCCCTTTGGTCTGGCTCCTGGGGAGCGCCGGCTCTCTGCTTCACACCTAAGACAATGGCCAAAGACGTGTCCTGGCCCAAAGGCCTTCCTGTGTGTTGCTACCTCTATCATCACAAAAGGAGACGTTTGCTCTCATCTGAGGCGCCCCCCACTGCAGACGCCTGCCGTTACATCTGGGGCTGTGGCCCCTCCCATCTTGGTGCTGGGACTGCCTCTTGCATGGTTGGCTATATAGCGGGACCACAGACCTGGGCTCCTCAGAGCTCGCCATCATGGACTTACCTGTATTTTCTGTATGGCGGCACTCCGCACGTGTGTTAAATTAAACTTACACTTTTGATAAGACAAATACTTTCAAGTTTTCCTTTAGAGTGGTGAGAAATTGCCACGACACGTCCCAAATTTGGCCCGCCGAAACAATTCTGTTGGCCCGCCAAAAGAGTGACCTACTTTTGCGCTGTATGGTTAATACTAACTCTCCCATTCATTCTCAATGTTAAATATGGATGCAGTACACTTTTTGGCCACCAGGGTCAAATTGGGGGCGCTGTTTCACTCCTTTCGCACAGTAAAGGAAACACTGTTAGGGTTTTTCAACTTTTATTGCAAAGTTTGTTGACATCAACATAGGTCATGTTAAAAATTGACTTAAAAGACATAAACATAAAAGAATTGATGCTGAACTGACACTTTCAAAATGATATAATGGCATTTTCTTTGAGTTAACAAAGGAATGAGGTAAAGTTACTGTAGGTAATGTAGATACAGGTGTTGTTTTTTTTTATATTTTACATATTGCTACAATTGTTGATTTTGTTCTACTAAAACTAGGCTTTTGCCATAGTTAACATTTGTTTTATGTAGCAGGTTATTTGCATAGATATAATCAAATGCAAATGTATACCGAAAAATAAAATAAAGTAACTATTATTATTTGCAGTTATGTCTGTTTCACGCTTGACATCGCCGTGTTCGGCCCGCGACCCACAGGCACTTTTTGATTTTGGCCCTCGGAGACAGAACGTTTGGGCACCCCTGGTTTAGACCGTGGGAAAGTCTCTTCTGAATGCAACAACTTCTTGATTATGATGTCATTGGACTGTACCATTAATATGTGGAGAGTTTGTAGTTTGGAATGACAAAAACTTAGGGACACACATAAAACTGCAAATGTTCCATAGAAATATGATTTTTTAATACTTAAAAACAGTAAAAATAATGAGATCTCTTAGTGGACAATGTAATTAAGTGATTCTTTTGTAGTCCAAAAAACTAATTTTTATGAAAATTTGTTTCTTGGATTATCTTTTTTTAAATAATATTGTTGAAAATATCTAAATAATGTTATGTAATAGTTGTCTTTCAACAACTGGTTATGATTGCCATTTTGTGGCTGTTTATTTCCTTGGAACGCAAAAAGCACCGTTTTGGCGGAATGACCCATATGTGTAAAAAGAAAACATGTGTCCAAAGTTTAGAAAACAAATGCCATTTGACATTTATTGAAGTGTTAAGATTGAAAAGTGATTAACAAAGTGCTGTGTAACTGTTACTGGAAACAAAGGAGGAGCAGGAAAAAAAAAACACAAGTATTAAAAGTATTGTGATACATACATAAATATTGATACTTGGTATTGCAGCACAAAGTATTGTGATCCGTTCGTTTGTCCCAGCGCTAATGACAATACAGCCATAAGATAAAAAGGTCAACTTAATAACGTGTTAATAATTGTATTGTTCAAATTGTGTTAATACTCTCACTCTATACGCATCCGCCGGGCTTTCATTTGCTCTTGATCACGGTTTTGCATAGAGAACTTCTTACCTTTATCGTGTTCTGTGAAAATAATGCAGTATTTCTTTGTCTTTAACTTTTTGCCCTTTTTATATTTTTATTCCCAAAATGCTTTGTCACTTTGTGGTGTCATGTATTTTAATCGAGTTCTTTAAAGGCTTTTTGAGCTGTTTATTTTAAACAAAACATGAGTGAATTCATGAGTTCACATTTATCCTTTAAATTATATCCATATTTTGCAGGTTCTGAAGCCTCTGCTGACTGTCTGAGGATTACACTTGGGAAGAATGGCTGTGGAAAAAGCTCCTCAGGAAACACAATCCTGGGAAGAACGCAGTTTCGTGCTGTGGCAAGTCAACACTCTGTCACCGAGAGCTGTGAAAAAGCTGAGGCTGAAGTCCATGGGCGACGCATCACTGTGGTGGACACTCCGGGTTTGTTTGACAACAGAATGTCCAATGATGAGATCATTGATGAAATGACTAAATGTATCAGTCTCTTGGCTCCAGGGCCTCACGTGTTTCTGCTGGTGCTCGATCTCAGACGATTTACAGAAGAAATTAATATGACATCAATCTCATTAAAAAATCATTTGGAAAAGAGTCACAAAAATACACAATGATTCTTTTCACACATGGAGATAAGTTGAGGGTAGAGTTCTATTGAAGAATACATTAGACATAGTAACAGTTCTCTGAAAAAGGTCCTCTCTGACTTTGGAAACCGCTTCCATTTGTTTAACAACGAAGACCAAACAAACGTCTCTCAGGTGAAAGAGCTGCTGAAAAAGATTGAAGCCATGGTGGAAGAGAACGGCGGAGGCTGCTTCACCAACGACATGTTTCAACACGCTGAGGTGACCATCAAGAAAGAGATGAAGAGAATCATGAACGAGAAGGAAGAGGAGATGAGGAGAGAGAGGGAGGAAAGAGAGAAAATATCAACAGGAAATGGAAGACATTAAACTCAGATGGAAAAAAAGAAAGAACAAACAGAGAAAGACAGAAAACAGAGAGAACAGGAGCTCAGAGAAAAGAAGGAAAAGATTAAGATGAAGAGGAGCAACGAAAAGAGATGGAGAGAACTGGGAAGGAGAAGGAGGAAAAGATGAGGAGAGAGAGGGAGGAAACTGAGAGAAAATATCAACAGGTAATGGAAGAAATAAAACAGAAAATGGATAAACAAAAAGAACAAACAGAGACAGAAATAAAAGAGAGGGAACTTAGAGAAAAGGAGGAAAAGTTTAAGATGGAAGAGAAGCAGCGAAAGAAAGAACAGGAAAAGAGGGAAGAAGAAGAGAGAAAGAGAAGAGAACAGGAGGAACATCAGCGTCAGGAATGGAAACAAAAACAAAAAGAGCTGGAGGAAAAAATCAAATCAGAATCAAACTCAAAAGAAGCAATTGAACAAAAACTACAGGAGAGCAGGAGAAAGATGGAGGAGCAGAGAGAGAAGTGGGAAAACGAAAGGGAAATGTGGTGGCAAAAAAGAAAACAAGATGATGAAGAGAGACGAGAATACCTTAAAAACCTCTGAAGAATATGACAAACAAAGACTGAAGGATCAAGAGCAGCGACGAGAAGAAGACAGAATCAGGAAACAACAAGAGGAAGAAATGAAGAGGAAATATCAACAGGAAATGGAAGACATTAAACTGCAGATGGAAAAACAAAAGGAACAAACAGAGAAAGACAGAAAACAGAGAGAACAGGAGCTCAGAGAAAAGAGAAAAGATTAAGATGGAAGAGAAGCAGCGAAAAGAGATGAAGAGAATTGTGAAGGAGAAGAAGGAAAAGATGAGGAGAGAGAGGGAGGAAACGAGAGAAAATATCAACAGGAAATGGAAGAAATAAAACAGGAAATGGATAAACAAAAAGAACAAATGGAGACAGAAATAAAAGAGAGGGAACAGGAACTTAGAGAAAAGGAAGAAAAGATTAAAAAAGAAGAGGAGCAGCGAAAGAAAGAAGAGGAAAAAAGGGAAGAAGAAGAGAGAAAGAGAAGAGAACAGGAGGAACGTCAGCGTCAGGAATTGGAACAAAAACAAAAAGAGCTGGAGGAAAAAATTAAATCTGAATCAGAGTCAAAAGAAGCAATTGAACAAAAACTAGAGGAGAGCAGGAGAAAGATGGAAGAGCAGAGAGAGAAGTGGGAAAACGACAGGGAAATGTGGTGGCAACAACGAAAACAGGAAAATGAGGAAAAGGAAAAACAGAGTAAGGCACAAGAAGAACGACAGCGTCAGGAATTGGAACAAAAACAAAAAGAGCTGGAGGAAAAAGTCAAATCTGAATCAGAGTCAAAAGAAGCAATGAACAAAAACTAGAGGAGAGCAGGAGAAAGATGGAAGAGCAGAGAGAGAAGTGGGAAAAAGAAAGGGAAGAGTGGTGGCAAAAAAGAAAACAGGAAGATGAAGAGAGACGACAATATATTAAAAAACTCCATGAAGAATATGACAAACAAAGACTGAAGGATCAAGAGCAGCGACGAGAAGAAGACAGAATCAGGAAACAACAAGAGGAAGAAATGAAGAGAAATATCAACAGGAAATGGAAGACATTAAACTGCAGATGGAAAAACAAAAGAACAAACAGAGAAAGACAGAAAACAGAGAGAACAGGAACTCAGAGAAAAGGAGGAAAAGATTAAGATGGAAGAGGAGCAGCGAAAGAAAGAACAGAAAAAGAGGGAAGAGTGGTGGCAAAAATGTTTTACACTCACTCTGGTACTGACTTGTTTGTCTGTATTTGTGTTGTTGATGTGTCTTGTCTGGTTTTATGGGAGGGCGGAGGATTTTTTATGAATCTGTAATGTTGTACGTGGTTTGTCTTTCTTGGTCAACCCTTGTCTTGTGAATCTTGTCTTTTTTCTGTTATGGGTTGTCCGTTCCCTGCCAGGGACTGCAGATGTAAATTAGCCTCAGGCTAACTCTGGTACAATGCATCAAATGGCAACATTTCTGTTATAATTGTACATGGTCCCTTTTAAATAAATAAATAAATAAAATAAAATAAAATAAAACAGGAAGATGAAGAGAGACGACAATACCTTAAAAACCTCCGTGAAGAATATGACAAACAAAGACTGAAGGATCAAGAGCAGCGACGAGAAGAAGACAGAATCAGGAAACAACAAGAGGAAGATAACATTGAGGAGTTAAAGAAAAGGTATGAGAAGGAAATAGAAAGAGCCAGAACCAGAGCTGAAGAAGAATTTCAAAGGAAAGAGAAAGAAAAGATCGAGGAGCACAGGAAACACATCAACAGTTTGGTGAAGTGTATCTGTAGAAAACAGCGGAATGTGAAACGGATTAATGAGAAACTAAAGGCAGATGAGGAACAAATGAAAAAGAGACAGATGAGGAGAAAAAAGACGCACTGCTGAAAGATCAAGAGAAAGAGCTCCGTGAACTCATACAGAAAATGTTAGAGGAAGAGGACGACTCCATAATGGATAAACTACTAAGATGGTTTGGGCTTTACTAAGGCACACGTGGCCAGTAGATTCCTGATCCCACTTCCGCAGGAGCCTCCAGCACAGTTGAGAAGATCATTGGAGCCCCTCTCCCCTCCATTAAGGACATGTACTCCACAGGTAATGCTTTCAGGGAGAGGACTGCGAAATCCACGGGCCAGGTCCAGTCGACTGAACAGTTTTATCCACTAGACTATCAGGAAGCTGAACTCCCTCCCTTCCCTGTGCTTCCCAGCATCACACACTAGAGGGCGCTGTATGCTGGTACTGATACGTAACATGTATTCTCCTTCTCTTCCAATAATCATTTTCTCATTTGGACAGAAGACATGAGGAGATTGTTTTTATGCCTTTTCCCAAACTTTAACCTCATAACTCTGTAACCGAGTGCATTTTCTCCTGGTCGGCTTTACCCAAATCTAAAAACGTCTTACAGCCTACGGGCCAGTGTAAAGACCTACAACACTGATCTAACATTTTTCCTCGTGTTTCCATCCGTTGTTGCATTTTTGTACATTGTTAATCACTTTTTGTTTTTTTTGCGTTTTGTAACTGTAGCTTTTCTGATGCTTTTTGGTCACGTTTTTGTTGTGCCTGGACACTTGGAGAAAAGCTTTCCTTTTGTTAGAGCCATAAACATGTTTAAAGCTAACATGCTTAAGCCATTTGTTAGCTAGCTTACATTGTTTATAAAGTGAACACTCGGGGTTAGTGTCACATGGAGTACAAATGGTGGGAAACATTTTTCTTTTGTGTATAATATGTTTTTATCTCAATCAATCAATCAATCAAACTTTATTTATAAAGCGCTTTTCATACCAAAGGCATCACAAAGTGCTTTACAGATTACAACATTTAAATCAAGTATCCGGGCAAACATAATGTCCAAATAAGCGTCAGCAGTAGGTGGCGACGAGCGGCGCGGGTGTCCCCTGTCCTTAGACCCTACAGCACGGCAAGGAAAAACTCAAAAACCCGGTGGGAGAAACGAGAAACCTCGGGGAGAACCACAGAAGCTGGAAAGATCCACTCCCATGGACGGACGGGCTATAGAGACCCAGGCCGATGGAATCCCCTCAACAGAAGGGCCAGGATCGAGACCATCCAGTCCTTGTTGTCAATCCAGTAGGCAGGGTTCCTCCGTTCAGCCGGGTTCTTCCATTCGATCTAGACAGGCACTCCCAAGGGGGAGTGGGACAGGAGACACCATGTGAATAGTAATGAACAGACTACAGATAAGATAAATATTGCATCATAATAAGACAAAGTTTGCAGTAAGAAGAAGAAGAGGACAGCGCTCAGTGTACCGTACTTCCCACAGCAGTGTTTCTCCTAAGGCAGCTTTTACTTCAGGCTGTGGGTTAGAGCTTTACCTAACTGACCTGATCATAGGCTAATTCAAAGAGGTACGTTTTGAGCCTAGTCTTAAATGTAGGGACTGTGTCTGCTTCTTTAACGTGAGCTGGAGTTTATTCCATAAAACCGGAGCTTGGTAGCTAAAGGCTCTTCCACCTACAGTGATTTTGGAGACCCGAGGAATCACTAGTAGCCCTGAGTTTTGAGAGCGGAGTGCTCTGGTTGGCTGATATGGAACGATAGCATCTTGGAGATAAAGCGGAGCCATACCCTTTATGGCTTTAAATGTGAGGAGCAGGATTTTAAATTTGATTCTAAATTCAACAGGAAGCCAATGGAGAGACTTTAGCACAGGTGTAATGTGTTCTCTTCTTTTTGTACGCGTTAACAATCTTGCAGCTGCATTTTGAACTAATTGAAAACTTTTTAGGGAACTTTTAGGACACGCTGCTAGCAGGGAGTTACAATAGTCCAGCCTTGATGAAACAAAGGCGTGAATAGTTTTTCTGCATCACTCTTAGGTAGGATATTTCGTATTTTAGCAATGTTGCGCAGGTGAAAGAACGCAATTTTACAAGCCTGGTTTATATGTGTTTTAAAAGTGAGGTCTTGGTCAAACAGAACTCCAAGGTTTTTTACTGTAGAGCTCGTCGATACGCTAACATTATCCAGGGAGATGATCTGCTGAGATAGAGACTCTCTCAGTTTTTGAGGACCTAATATAATAACCTCGGTTTTATCAGGGTTAAGGAGGAGGTCATTTACAGTCATCCAGGTGTTAATGGCTTTTACGCAGGAACTAAGCGTATCTAATTTATCTGTCTGACCTGGTTTCATTGATAAGTACAGTGTGTGTCGTCCGCGTAGCAGTGGAAATTTATATTGTGATTTCGGATTATGTTACCTAATGGAAGCATGTACAATATAAATAAAATTGGCCCGAGAACTGAGCCCTGTGGCACCCCATAGCACACTTTGGAACACGGTGAGGACTGTTGGTTTACATTAACAAATTGGTGCCTATCAGATAAGTAAGATTTAAACCAAGAGAGGGCTGTTCCCCTATGCCTACGTCAGTTTCTAACCTCTGCAGGAGAATATTGTGGTCGATTGTGTCAAAGGCGGCACTAAGGTCTAACAGAACTAGGATTGAAGCTAGTCCGGCGTCAGCTGCTAATAACAGGTCGTTGGTAACTTTGACTAAGGCGGTCTCTGTGCTATGATAAGTTCTGTATCCTGACTGAAATTTTTCAAATAAACTATTGTCCTGTAGGTGGCTGCAAAGCTGCTTAGCCACTACTTTTTCAAGGACTTTTGAAATGAAAGGCAAATTAGATATGGGCCTATAGTTTGCTAAAATATCAGGATCGAGATTGGGTTTTTTCAAAAGTGGTTTGATAACAGCATATTTAAAGGACTTTGGCACATACCCATTTTCTAAAGACGAGTTATATATTTTCAATATGGTATCTGAGATTTCAGGAGTAATTTCTTTGAGGAGTTTAATTGGGATTGGATCTAGAAGACAAGTTGACGGTTTTGAGGACATAATGATTGATAATACCTCAGCCTCATCTACAGTTATGAACCTGTCTAAGACTTCAAAAGGAGACAATGATTCTACAGCTGGATTTAGATTAGAGTAAGACAAGGGAAGCTTATCATTTATTTTATTTCTAATGGTTGTGATTTTATCATTAAAGAATTTAAGGAAGTCATCGCAGCTAAGGGTATCAGGAATGGAAGGCACTACTGCGCTGTGACTGTTTGTTAGCCGGGCTACCGTGTTAAAAAGAAACCTAGGGTTATTTTTATTTACTTCAATTAATGAAGAGTAGTAATTAGTTTTTGCTTTCCTCATGGCTTGCTTATAGGCGAGTAGGCTATTTTTCCAAGATCTAAGAGATTGCTCAGTGCTAGACTTGCGCCATAACCGTTCTAATTTGCGAGTCTTTTGCTTAAGCGCACGTGTTTCTGCATTATACCAGGGAGTGATGCACCTAGGCCGAACAACTTTCTGTTTCATGGGGCCGCAACATCAAGGGCGGTTTTTAGTGTGCGCATAACGCTGTCGACAAACTGATCACTTTCATTTAAATCAATAAGCGAGCTATTCTCTATAGACATAGTATTAAAGACTGGCTGGATCATTTCTTTAAATTTTAACACAGCTTTTTCAGATAGTGTACGTTTTAATTGAATTTTATCATGTGGATTAGTATAATCTTCGATTAGGAACTTGAATGTAATTAGAAAATGGTCAGAAAGCGCGGGATTCTGAGGGAGAATGTTTAGGTCGCTAATTTCAATCCCATATGTTAAAACCAGATCAAGAGTGTGTTTATGACAGTGAGTAGGTTGATTCACATTTTGTGTAAAGCCAACCCCATCTAGTAGGGCACTAAATGCCTTGCTCAGACAATCACTATTATTATCGACATGAATGTTAAAATCACCTACTATTACAATTTTATTCCAATCCAACACTATACTAGCTAAAAACTCAGAGAACTCTGCTAAGAAGTTTGAATAGGGTCCAGGAGGTCGATAAATAATAGCAAGTAGTAAAGCTTTTGTTTTTCCATTTGGGACAGGTGTTAGACTTTCAAACGAATTAAACTTTAGGTTATTTTTGGGATTTAGAACAAGATTAGAGTGTGATATCACTGCAACCCCACCACCTCGGCCTGTGGTTCTAGCAGCCTGAAAATTAACATAACTAGGAGGGGTAGATTCATTAAGCCTAACATAGTCATCCTGCTGAAGCCATGTTTCAGTTAGGGCGAGAAGGTCAAAGTTGTTATCGCAAATTAAGTCATTTACCAAAAAGGACTTTGATGAGATTGATCTAATATTCAACAACCCACACGTTATGTGCTTAGCACTTTGTTTATTGTTTTGTTTAATGTGAAGTTTACTCTTGGGTATTTGTATTAAGTTATTGGTCGCATGCCAGCGTTTGTTTTGTGAGTTTTTAATGTTTTAGTGCTTGGTGTACGGGGGACTGACACAGTCTTTATTTGTTCTGGTATTTGTATTAAGTTATTTGGTCGCACACCAGCGTTTGTTATGTGAGCTTTTGATATTTTAGTTTTTGGTTTACGGGGGACAGACACAGTCTTTATTTGTTCTGGAGAATCTACACACTTGATGATTTGTGACAATCCGGGAGCAGGGTCGGTGGTTACAGAGGAGTGTTCTACACTACTGCTCTGCGCCCGGGGCTCATATCTGGGCCGTCAATTTGGGCCGCGACTAAGGCTATCGGCCATATTCGTAGATAAAAGGGATGCACCATCCAAATTTGGATGTATGCCATCCCTGCGCATGAGCTTGGGCTTTCCCCAAAAGGCGCTCCAATTATTGACATATCCAACGTCATTTTGCTCGCACCATCTAGACAACCAGCAGTTAAATGATAAATGTCTGCTATACATTTCATCATTGCCCAAATTGGGCAGAGGACCAGAGTATATTACGGTATCTGACATCGTTTTAGCCAATTCACACACCGCGCCTACTTGCAATTTGAGAACCTCTGACTGTCTCCGCCGGACATCGTTACCACCCGCGTGGATCACGATCCGACGGAACCGCCTCCCTCCCTGCTTTAAGCGCCTAAGGTTACCTTCGATGTCACCAACTCTGGCCCCCGGATAACACCTAACCAAAGCTGCTGGGATCTTCACGTCCCTAACTATGGAGCTTCCAATCACCAGAGTATCAGGTTCAGCCGGTGTGGCGCTGAGGGGAGAAAACCTGTTCTGGACGTGAAGAGTTTGGTGCGCTACGGGTGTGCGCTTAGCACTTCCCCCTCCCCGAACAGTCACAAATCCGTCCTGGTCTTGTCCCGGCTGCACGGGACCCGCTGCGGGGCTAGCCTCAGCCTGACTAACCTCTCTAGCGCTGTTGGAGCGGACTGCGGTCCCTGCCACTATCTGACTGTAGCTAACACTAGCCTTCACTACATCTCCGGACAGCCGCTCCTCTAACTCGGACACCCTGGCCTCCAAAGCTACCACTACACTACACTTAACGCAACTACTCCTATCATCTGTGAAGGAGGCAGGGTTCTGACTCGACATACGGCAAACTGAGCAGGACAGCGCGAAAGAGGCAGAAGTAGACGGGGTAGCCATGGCTAAGCTAGCCAGAGAGCTAACGCGATACGGAGAAGAGAGAGAAGGGATTTAATCCACGCAGAAGTGTTGGTTCAAGCGGAGGAAAAAAGTCTCCGTGGAGATAATAGGCCAAATTAGATCTACAATAAGCTAGAGTGGACTCTAAAGCTACGTTTAATACGTGGATTAACAATACTAACACAGAGAGAGCTAAAAGCTTGGCTTGCCCACAACGAGCGTTTTAACACAGAATGTACTCACCGGATGTGACGTGATTGACGTGACGTAATGGTTCCTTCAATTTATCTCTAATGAAAACCCAAACTGAATTAAGGCATTTGTATAAAATTACTTTTTACTTGAGAAATTAATTCTAAAATTGAAATGTATGAATATTTTATATATGGTCAAGGTGTAAATGTGTGATTTCATGAATAATGTAAACTGTGGTGTCAAGTCTGGAAAACAATAAATTCGTGATGTCTCATGTATGATTATATTTTCAATTATTTTGAATGAATTAATTTGACTTTCTACAATCTACTTTGTGACATGTACTCGATTTGAATCCTAATAACGTGTGAACACCAAAAAAGTTAAGACAGCCAAAATGTATGTAAGTAAATCAGCCTTGTGGCTATAATCGACATGTTAAAGTCTGTTTTTGTTGTTTCAATTTAGATGTTCATTCATGTATATTTCCCTGCCATATTAAAAATATCCTGTTAATCCAGTTGCAAAATAAAAGTCACAATATGTTACTACACTGTAAATTCTGATAATAAAGCTTTCTTCAAAACAACATGTACACGAATTGCCAAAATATAATTGAGCAACAGTAACTGACATAACAATAAAGTTTACTCTAAATCATTAATGATCCTTTGTCTCGTCTCTTTGCCATCCTCCACACCTCACTCTTTGTCAAGTACCAGTTTTTATAAAAGCACCTGTTTACAATATAATCATTTCCAACAGAATTTTAGTCATCAAAATACTGTATTACCACAATAGTAGTATTTCTCAACAGTTGGGGCTTATCTTTTGTCAGATGTAGACAAACAGTGTCTTGATAAATTCAGCTTTAGACCTTATTGTGAACAAAGTCCCAGGAGAAGGCGAATAGCATGAGTTTGTGTCGCAAAATTGTCCATAACCTCAGTTCCTTCCAGAGTGACCGTCATAGACTGAAGCTTTGACATGTCCTCTGTCTTGGCTGCACTGCACAGAAGTCTGTTGCCATCTCTGAATCCTGTTGTAAAAATCACAGGTTTTATTAAAATGATAACGTATATTCAGATACAAAACATCACTGAGGTTGGAAGAGACAGTTCATACACAAGGCCACGCCAGAGTTTCAGTCTATGACGGTCACTCTGGAAGGAGAAAAAAGACCTAAGATCCGCACAGGCTGCTGCTCACCAGTTTATTTGTCACCACGAGTTTTGGACGTTAAGCCCTTCATCAGACAATCTGGAAGGACCTGAAGTTATGCACAATTTTCAGACTCATAAACTCTAAAACACTAAACACATGCGATTCGCCTTCTCTTGGAACTTGGTCTGTTGAAAACTGTTCGCTGCTGTGCCCTGTTAACCCAAATCTAGTTTCAAATGTATGTTTTGTTTAGGGATGCACCGATCCAGTACTGGTATTGGATACCGGAGCCGATACTCGAAAATATACAATATTGGTGACAAATATTGGGTACAACTATACAATACTTAACCAATACCAGTTTTGCTGTCAAGTCTTTAAAAACACAACTTTCACCAACTATATCTAAGTGGATATGGGCATGCTGTATGTCATTTTGAAGCTAAGAACCTGGAGAATTCATTAGTTTTAACCTCTGCAAACATATTTTGATCGCCGTGCAAAAGGCAGCGGCTAGTAAGAGCATGCTAAAGCTAGCGGCACCGTCCTATTGCTAGGGGCAGCTAATAGAGTTCGGGGAAATCCACCGTTACCATGGCGAACCGCCTTGTTTGTAGCTGTATACATTTTCCATAGACTAACCCCAGATAGCAAAAGGACATTGTTTCAACATTGAAATAGTGTTATGGCCTGTGATTGAATAGATGTTGAAAAATGACGTTGAACTGCGATTGAAAGCGCTCGATATGATAGATGTCGAACACAACGTTGATTTTTGATCTTTTCTGACATGGAATCAATGTCATGCAAATAACATTGATTAGGAGTTGAATAGATGTCGAAATTCAGATGTTTTTTAAACATGGATTCAACATTGATTAAACTATAGAAATATACCTATATTCAACCTTTTTTAAACGGTATTTTGATTATTGGAGCTACTTACCGCGTCACCATATAAATCAGCCTCTAAACAGCATTCACCGCGGTCATCATGTTGAGTCATTTCCACAGGCATAACCTGTCCAAACTATGAATCTGAGGCATACAATCCACTTCCTCCTGTTTGTGTACATTATGCATCCATATAGCACTCAGAATCACCACTTTATCGAAGTTTACCCCGGTATTTACATTACAAAACTTTACAGCGCATGCCCCATTTAAATCGTTATTTTGGTGCCTTTAGCGTGACAGTGCCTCCTGCAGTCCTAAGACAGATATTACTGCATTTACTAGACAGAGGCCAAAACTTTCTCAGCCTTTGCTTCCATAAATATAGTATAACCCATAACCAGTGCCTCCGTGAAGAATGTGCAGTAAATTAAATCAAACAAACTAAAAGCATTTGGAGCAGAAGAGCATGAGACATGGAGGAAAGGCAGGAGATTGAGTTTGTGACCAAATAACACCAGAAAGAAATGGTACACTCATTACTTAATATTTATTTCTGTATGAGGTGATATATTGGGGTAGATTAAAGTATAAAACAGTTATCTCCACAACATTGAGTAAAGAATGTTTAATTTTTGTGCAGTGAATTCCCTCAATTTGTAGCTATCAAGATGTTACCACTGTACAATGCTTTGTTTCATAAAAGTACAATTGACAGGACCATCATACTGAAGGCTAATCCAGGTAATTGTAGCGTGTATAAAATGTTTGTAAATCAGTTGTTACAAACAATATTCAGTCATAAATTTTAATTGAAAATAATAACTTTATTCCTTTTGCAGCAAAATGTTATCTATAAAACATTTTTTAAATAGCATTATAACAATCCAAAATCTAAAATCCAAGGGTTTAGACACAAAAGTGCAAATTACAGTTGACAAAATGGCAAAATATGGACAGTGGGAAAAATTATTAGAATGCCGAAAAAAGTTTGTGTTTAGTTCCACTGGCAAACAGCATCAGGAGATGATGGGAGAAGGTCGAGCAGATGCAGATGTTGATTACCTTTTGACAATTTCTTTGGTTCCTGGGAGCTTTTCTCAGCAGCTGCACCTACGATAAATAAATAAAAATGGTAGTGTTTAGTAATCATGGTTGATAATAAAATAATTGGAGCAACTAAACATTTAGGGGATCATTTTATTTGTTGATTTGTGTTACTGTCTCTGTTTGCTCTTTTATTAACCAGGTCAGCACCTTAACACTAAAGTAATGATTCACCCATTAAACCGTCGGATAAGTTATAGTAAATGTATTATTTGTGTAGAACAGTTCATTCACAAGGCAAGTTAAAGTGCGTCACAATCCTACAGTTAGCCTACATAAAATTATCAACTGAATCCAAACTAAACTAACGGTGACATTGTGGGGGCAAGATCAAACAAATGTATTGACTTACTATTGATATTATTATCAGGTTAGTTTATTATGGGATCGTGAATTAATCATTAATCATGTCCCGTTATGTTACTGGGATGTGTGGAACATGTAAGCTTTCTTTGGTGGCAAACAGTTATAGGCTAGTAACGTTAGCTTGGCATACACATCAGCTCATAATAAACAAATGACAAATGAATAGCCTACAGTGTGCGGTGGCCATTTAGTTTACTGATCACAACCAAGATGACAATTAAACTTTAAAAATGTATGAGCACTTACCAGTTTTGTCTTTCTCCGTCTCCTCTGTGTCTGCCGAGATGCGAAAATGTAAGGAGGGCGCTCGTGAAATTAGTTCAAATTTCCCGGGCTTTTCACCCCATACGTCGAAACAACATTGATTCACCGTTACACTTTCAAAGGTTGACTTTATGTCTGTAAAAAACTGTTGATTCAACGTTAGCCTTTCAATGGTTGAATGTATATCTGTAAAAAACTGTTGATTCAACGTTAGCCTTTCAATGGTTGAATTTATATCTGTAAAAAACTGTTGTTTCAACGTTGTTAGCCTTTCAATGGTTGAATTTATATCTGTAAAAAACTGTTGATTCAACGTTAGCCTTTCAATGGTTGAATTTATATCTGTAAAAAACTGTTGTTTCAACGTTAGCCTTTCAATGGTTGAATTTATATCTGTAAAAAACTGTTGTTTCAACGTTAGCCTTTCAATGGTTGAATTTATATCTGTAAAAAACTGTTGTTTCAACGTTAGCCTTTCAATGGTTGAATTTATATCTGTAAAAAACTGTTGATTCAACGTTAGCCTTTCAATGGTTGACTTTATATCTGTAAAAACTGTTGATTCAACGTTAGCCTTTCAATGGTTGAATTTATATCTGTAAAAACTGTTGATTCAACGTTAGCCTTTCAATGGTTGAATTTATATCTGTAAAAATTTGTTGATTCAACTTTATAAATTCAACCATTGAAAGGCTATCTGTAATAAACTGTTGATTCAACATTATTTTTTAAATGATTGATCTGGAACCCGTAATAAAGCATTGAATCAACATTCTTTTTTCAACCTCAACCAAAAGTCAACCATCTGACCCTAAATCAATGTTGAAACAATGTCATTTTGCTATCTGGGACATTTGCTAAAAAACAGTATAAAAAGTGGAGAAAAGAGCTGTGGAACAACTGTGTTAGCTGCTGAGTCACTAATGATAAATACATCTAACACACTGTAGTGTCCAAGTGTTTTAATGTGAACAATAACTCCAGTATTTTACCTTTTGAAATCTCCATTAGTTTGTAATTGCTGCAAATCCTGTGATGCTTAGCGATATGACATCACAGTCCTGAACTCTATTAAAGCAGTACTAAGTAACTCATGCCCCCAGAGGCCATAAGCGCCACTGCAGGTGTCGTAGCATGTTGTGTTATTTTACTCATTAATTGTCCGTGAGAGTAAATACTACGCTGACAGAAAAGACAAAGGACAGAGGGATATTGTTCATCCAATTACATAACGGATATATTTTTTAAAACTCAAACTTGGCTGTAAATACTGTTTAAGTGGCGCTAGCCGCACTTAGCTTTGCCCGTTAGTCTGTTAGCTTCTTCTTCATGATTCCATTAGTGTGTATTGGTGACTCCGACCCGGTGGCAGTCAAGTTGAAATAGTTGGTGTTCACGATTTAGAATGTGATGATGTCATAATGTCAGGTGGAGGGCAGGGGCCAATACAACTCTATGGGAGAAATATAGTTTTTGTGAGAAATCTCCAAAACGAAAATGAACAAATGATTTTCCTCATCAGTATTTGGTAGTGGTTGGATTCACAAACCTGACACGTTATTTTTATGTCTGAAAGTCCTTCCTATTGGCCAACACCACGGTCATGTTTCCAATATTGTAACCACTTCTGGACGCATTCATGAGAAAATAATTGGGCATTAGTTCATATGTGCTGACAGAGGAGACAATGAACTTTGAGACAGTTTTTGTTTCATGTGGATTCTCCCAGTAATGACTGAGATATAAACCCAAAAACTAAGACAAAAAATCTGCAATTTGCCAGTTACCACAGTTACCATAGTTACTTTCATGGAATTTTCAATTTCCCTCCACCTCAATTTTAAACTATGGGCTTTTTAGAATGTTGTGATGTCACGTTCACGCCATCTATTGTGGTTTTCCGGCCAGAGACACCAGGGGAGATGAAAGACCCCCCAATCATCCCATTAACACTTGTATTACCCCCAGAGGGACTACGGAAAGGATTTATTAAGGTAAACAAGTTACTTGGTACTGCTTTAATACTGTGACAGAAACCATGATAGAAATGCCTAAAGTTGCCCTTGCTGCTGTTAAAGAATAATTATTTGTAATGCACAAGTTGTAATGATCAGATCACTTTATGTGAGTTGTTTATATTAACCTCTTAACCCCTGCCTTAACCAAGTACATTTTCTCCAGTTCGGTTTTAAACAAAGCCTAATAATCCAAGCAATTCGGAAAAAAGAAGAAAATCTGTACGTCTGCACATGGCATGGAAAATTAGCTTGGCTTAGTGTAACAGTGTGTAGATTACAGCTGCCAGTCGAACAAATATTCTCCAAACAAACCCAAAACCGCCTAAATAAAATGCAGAACTTACATGTCAGAAACGCACGCCCTTTGCACAGATAAAGAGACAGTCTGCAGGTTGCTGATAAGCAGGAGGAGCAGGTTGTGATCTCTGATTCTCAAATTACACTGGGCTAGGGATCCCTCTAGTGGGCAATCCAAGAACTGACGAGGTATTAAGGGAACTTCACAGAAGTGAACACAAGATAACTGGGACCTTTCGTACAGTCTTTTGAGCAACAAAGCAATACAAATTAAGATGTTTGCAGCACATTTTTGCATATTTCTGATGGTTTCCAAACATATCGCTTTGTGTCACTTCTTTTAGAACACACAAAGCCTCCCTTATTTTGAAGGGCTGGTTTTCCGGTTAGGCGGAAGTGTTGATGTGAGTGGCGCGAGGTTTTCCTGCTGACTTGTTTTGTGGAGAAAAAGCAAGTTTTGCAGAGATTTTTCTCGTCTCTTTTGCCTCCTCCATATAGTGACCCTCACGTTTGGACAATGTCTACAGACGCAATTTGGTCTGCTCCCGCTACAGCTGCACCGACTGTTTTAGCGGCTGCTGTTAAACTCCAGGAGTTTTGGCAAAATGACCCAGACCCTTGGATCCAAAATGTTGAAGCTCAATTCCACCTGTGCGGCATCACCACAGACGACACGAATATTTTCAAGTCATCGCCTCTTTGGAGCCGCTACCCGCAGATTAACGGACTGCCAACAAGACGGCGTTATTACAACTTTACCATCTCTCTGATATACAGGTGAAACTCGGAACATATCGTGAAAAAGTTTATTTATATCTGTAATTCAACTTAAAATGTGAAACTAATATGATATGACCAGTGGTTCTTAAACTTGTTGTCAGATGTAGACAAAGTGACATATGTCAAGCCTTTGTTTGTTTTAATTTGAATTATTACCCAGATAGCAAAATGACATTGTTTCAACATTGATTTAGGGTCAGATGGTTGACTTTTGGTTGAGGTTGAAAAAATAATGTTGAATCAACAGTTTTTTTTACAGTCATAAAGTCAACCTTTGAAAGTGTAACGGTGAATCAATATTGAGAATTAATTTTATTTTTTGTTGTTGAAATATTAACAATGAATCAATGTTGTTTCGACGTATGGGGTGAAAAGCCCGGGAAACTTGAACTAATTTCACGAGCGCCCTCCTTCGCATCTCGGCAGACACAGAGGAGCCGGAGAAAGACGGAACTGGTAAGTGCTCATACATTTTTAAAGTTTAATTGTCATCTTGGTTGTGATCAGTAAACTAAATGGCCACCGCACACTGTAGGCTATTTATTTGTCATTTGTTTATTATGAGCTGATGTGTATGCCAAGCTAACGTTACTAGCCTATAACTGTTTGCCACCAAAGAAAGCTTACATGTTCCACACATCCCAGTAACATAACAGGACATGATTAATGATTAAATCACGATCCCATAATAAACTAACCTGATAATAATATCAATAGTAAGCCAATAAATCTGTTTGATCTTGCCCCCACAATGTCACCATTAGTTTAGTTTGGATTCAGTTGGTAATTTTATGTAGGCTAACTGTAGGATTGTGACGCACTTTGACTTGCCTTGTGAATGAACTGTTCTAAACAAATAATACATTTACCTTTAGTCATGAGTGACTATAACTTATCCGACGGTTTAATGGGTGAATCATTACTTTAGTATTAAGGTGCTGACCTGGTTCAGAAAAGAGCAAACAGAGACAGTAACACAAATAAACAAATACAATGATCCCCTAAATGTTTAGTTGCTCCAATTATTTTATTATCAATCCAGGAACCAAATAAATTGTCAAAAGGTAATCAACATCTGCATCTGCTCGACCTTCTCCCATCATCTCCTGATGCTGTTGCCAGTGGAACTAAACACAAACTTTTTTCGGCGTTCTAATAATTTTGCCCACTGTCCATATTTTGCCATTTTATCAACTGTAATTTGCACTTTTGTGTCTAAACCCTTGGATATGAGATTTTTGGATTGTTATAATTATTACTATTAATAAAAATGTTTTATAGATAACATTTTGCTGCGAAAGAAATAAACTTATTATTTTCAATTACAATTTATGACTGAATATTGATTGTAACAACTGATTTACAAACATTTTATACACGCTACAATTACCTGGATTAGCCTTCAGTATCATAGCCCTGTCAATTGTACTTTTATGAAACAAAGCATTGTACAGTGGTAAGATCTTGATGGCTCCAAATTGAGGGAATTCACTGCACAAAAATTAAACATTCTTTACTCAATGTTGTGGAGATAACTGTTTTATACTTTAATCTACCCCAATATATCACCTCATACAAAAATTCCCAATTCAGTCGCACTTTAGGCACAACATACTGCAAGGTGTCATTAGAACGAAGATACGCTGACTCTGCTTCATTTTTAAAAGAGAAGATAGTCCAACCCAATTCCCTTTAAAGTATAATAAACAGTGGTGAGTAAGAGGCCGACAGTTGGTTATGAAGCGCTGAGCCCCATGATACACACTGTCCAACAACCCAAGACACTGTACAGGAGCTTCACATACAACACATCACCAGAGTCAATAACAGACAGGAATGTGGCTTCCACCAACCTCCTATTTACAGTGAAATTTACTATTTCTATAGTAAAATCCTAGTAAAACTCTCAACGTTTTGATTACATTTTAGCTATTCAATTTAAAAGACAATTTAACATCAATTATAAAATCCAAAAGCTTAAAACTTGATACCAATTAAATCTGGACAGATTTAGTGTAGATTGACTCAGACAAAACAAAACAGTCATACAGTCAGGTCCATAAATATTGGGACATTGACTCATTTCTTATGTTTTTAGCTCTATAAACCACCACAATGGCTTTGAAATAAAACAATTTGAGAATTAATTTGAGAGTATTTACGTCCGAATCGGATAAACGGTGTAGGAATTACAAGCGTTTTTATGAGAGCCTCACAGTTTTCAAGGGACCAAAAGTAATGGGACAATTGGCTTCTCAGCTGTTCCATGGCCTGGTGTTTGCTTTTACCTCATTATTCCATTGATAAGGAACAAATGAGACGTCCAGAGTTCATTTCAAGTGTTATATTTGCATTTTGGATATTGTTGCTATTATTTTCAATATGAGATCCAAAGAGCTATCACTATCAATGAAGCAAGCCATTATTAGGCTGAAAAATCAAAACACACCCATTAGAGAGATGCAAACATACTAGGCGTGGCTAAATCCACAGTTTGCAACATTATTAAAAAGAAAGAACACACCGGTGAGATGAACAACACTAAAAGACCTAGAAGACCACGGATGACAAATGTGGTGGATGACCCTGGTGAAGGAACCCCTTCACAACAATAGGTCAGATCAAAAACACTCTCCAGGAGGTGAGTGTATGTGTGTCAAAGTCAACAATCAAGAGAAGACTTCACCAGCGGGAATACAGATAATTAACCACAAGTTGTAAACCACTGGTGAGCCTAATGAACAGGAGGCTGATTAGAGCCGTTACTTTTGATCCCTTGAAAAGTGGGAGGCTCACATAAGAACGCTTGTACACCGTTCATCCAATTTGGATATAAATAGCCTCAAATTAAAGCTGAAAGTCTGCAGTTTAACCACATATTTTTTGTTTTATTTCAAATCCATTGTGGTGGTTTATAGGGCCAAATGAGTCGATGTCCCAATATTTATGAGCCTGACTGTGAATGGCACAACTGATCCTGCACCTGATCAAAGATACTCAAAGGCCTTTGCAGGGCTGGGAACTGAACAATAGATCACTGTATCATCGGCGTAAAAATGTGAAATTTAGCATTTGGGATATTTCTTCCAATGCCATTTATATACAGTGTAAAAAGCAAGGGCCCGAGTATGGACCCTTGAGGCACTTGAACCTTCCAATTGTACACTCTGAGTTCTATTAAACAGGTAATTTTGGAACCATTGAACTGCCTGGTCTGAAAAACCACACGCTGACAGACTTTGAGCCAAAACAATGTGGTCAACAGTATCAAACGCTTTTGTATAATCAATAAAAAGAGCCGTGCCGCATTGTTAATTATTATAAGAGCTACAGTTTTATCGTTTAAAACCTTCACTGTAGCTATTGTTGTTCTGTGCTTTTTACGAAATCCCGAATGAAACTCTGACAAAGTAGAGGTAGAAGCAAGGTACAGTTTCAGTTGATCATTAACCAAGGATTAAATTATTATTATTTTTTTACAGTCTATGGTTATAAACTTCTGATCAAGCCTGGACTTTGCACAACAGTTCTGTGTTTTCTGCTTCGACAAAGGGAGAACGAGTGAAACTGAAGAAAGATGGAAGCAGGTGAGTTTAACTGTAATTATTTTAATGACATTTGTGTGAATTATTATATTATTATAAAACTCGAAAGTGTCACAGTTTGATTACAGTGAATTATGTGCTGGGTGTTTTGTGGGTGTAGTGAGTGAGTATTGGCCTTGGGCCTAGACCAAACGACGCTTTACTTTCTGCAATAATCCATGTGTTTAAGGAAATCCTTTCTCAGACACAGTGAATCACAGCATTTAACTGTTCAGATCAGGACACTGACAACTCGAAGAAGCCTATTTTACATATCTACGTACAAAGAGCGCGTGTTTTGTCGTGTTGCTCAGGGAGTTGGGCTGTTTTGGAAAACTCTTATTATGATCAAACTTTAAGAGTAACCAGCGCTGTGTGACCAGGGCGACGGGACAGAGCTGTACAGAATGTACATGGACCCGCACGGCTGGCACTTCTCAGAACTGAATCAGAACCGTGCGTAAAGTTTCCTCATCCTGTTTGTCAAACTGTGACATAACTCTTCTTTCTCATCGTTCTCATTGACTGTGGGCCGTTTTTTGTCATCTGCGTTCATAAAACAGCAGCGCAAATACTGTACAATGCCATTAAGTCACATTGACATCAATGTGGTGTCCTATGAGAGTTTACTGTAATGACAGAGGAGAGAGAGAGAGAGAGAGTACTGTATGTGCAACAGGAAATCCCAAACAGGTCTGGTTTAAGCAGAGATGACAAAACTTGATTTCAATACTTTAGTGGAACTAATACTTATGTAAAAAAAAAAAAATACTGCATTGCTGCTGCTGCATCTCATATACTTAGGTCAAAGTACACAAGTACTTCATCATAAAAACATTATCCAGTTATATACCATGGTCTGGGTGAATACTCGATTCTGATTGGCTGGAGGGTGACCGTTAAAAGTGATAATGTACACCTAGTCCGGCAACAGTTAAATAACAGTTTAATCACGCTCCACTGCAGCTGTTTCCATAGTAACGATAAACAATTGAGCTGGAACTAGCTTCAGGTAAAACCGCTTAAAAGTGAAATAACTCCTGCCCAGGACTTAAAAAAATAAGCAAACAGGCCCCAATGAACAGTTTCAGTTCGCGGCACCGAGGTATAAGCGCGATAATGCACGACGAGGTGTCCATTATCAGAATAACTGGACGCCGCGGAATAATATGCATTATCCCTTACTTATATAACCTATTCAATTACTCTAAATAAGTCGGACTTTTTTCTGACACGTTACAGGCTCTTATTTTATATCTTTATGGAGTTAATATTTTACTGACTAAGGTTCAGGAGCAGGACCACGCCTCAACCAACCCTTTAGCCAACCATGTCTTCACCCAATCACGCCACTAATTACCCGGATGTCATTATAGCAACCAAGCCATTCACCACTGTTTGTCTGAACTCCCTCCCTTCAGGTCATAACTTCAGCACGGATTCTCACTGTTAATAAATTCTTTAATTATCACACCTTATGTTGTGGTCCTGCAGCTACTGTACTTTTATAGCAGTTGAGTTGTTTTTCCCCTTGTCTCTAGATTTGGTGTATGCTTTTCTAAACTTTATTCTAAAAAAAAAAGACCCTATCAGTGTATTTTAAAAAACAGAAACAGCTGCCAATGTCCTATGCTGCAGTTTTATTTACAGTTCTTCTTTTCACTTCCCATTTTAGTTAAGCATCATATTATTTGTATCCTTGGCATTCATTTTGGACCTTCAGTTTGTATATTATTTAATTAAATATAAACACACATTCTCTTATGGAACAATCCCTAAATATGCACAGGTAACTTGTTAATGTTTATGTTATACATAAAGTCCAAATCCTTGAATTTTGAATGGGTTATACTGTGTGGAGTTTGTATTATGTCTTTGAGTTCATCCCATAAAAAATGAGATCAAAAATCAATAGTGTTGTGCTGTATTTACATTTTTGTATATGTATGTAATAGATCAGAAGTTGACAAAATTTTCTTTTAAAACCTTTCTAATCATATCTGTTCCAGAGAAAGTAAAAAGTCATCACAGAGAGCGCATCAGCAGCAATGGAGCACTTCCACCTCACAGTAAGTTACTGTGGGAAAACTAATCATTTTATTTAGAATATTTTGTTTGATTCCTCACTCGCCTGATAGCGTCAGTTTACTCATGAGCACAAAGAGCAGTAACCGATAGTAACTACTTTATATATACACAAATATATTTATGCTACATGTAGTTTTATTATTCTCTTTCCTCTATGTGACCTTGGTGGTTTGATTCTCTGCAGTGTCCGAGCTGAGGCTGGTTCTCCTGGGAAACAGCTGGTCTGGGATATGTTCAGTGGGAAACTTCCTCCTGGATAAGACTGTGTTCAGACACTCTGACCGCTGTGAGAAGTCCAGTGGGCAGTACAGGGGAAGAACATGGTGCTGGTGAAGACTCCAGACCTGCTCCACTCAGACGTCCCTGAGGACATGGTGTCTGCTCTGATGGAGGACTGTGTGAAGCACTCTGCACCAGGACCTCATGTCTTCATCCTAGTCCTACAGCCTGAAGACTTCACTGAGCAGCAGAAGACCAGACTCCAGTCAGTCCTGGAGAACTTCAGCGACCAGGCGTTTCAACACTCACTGCTGCTGCTCCTGCCGCCCAGAGGAGCAGCAGATTCATTAAAACGTTATAAACGAAAGTCGTCGCTGCTAAAGGACCTCATTAAACAATGCAGGTTCAGATATGTCAAACAGAAAGACATGGAACGACTCGAACTGATAACACGAGTGGGTCAGATCGTGAAGGAAAGACGCTCAGACGCTCTTCATCTGACTCCACAGACAGATCAGCCTGTCAATTTTCAGTCAAAGACCGACGGTAAGTTTGGAGCAAGAATTCTGTCATTGCGCACGATGTTATTACACTAGTCATACGCGTAAAATTTGTGGGGTGACCCCTCAAAGGCAACTTTGTGAAAACAAAATGACAGTATTTACTCAATAATAGATTATTTACTCATCTATTATTGCGTAAATAATGCAATAATAGATGAGTTATTGACCAGTCTGATGTTTCACTATGTGACGTTCCCTGGGCCTGAAATCTTAAATTCCACTGCCAATGTAATCTAAGATTATTGTGTGTTTTCAGTGAAGTAAATACATGACAACAGGGCTGGAATGGTACAGCTTTGCCACGATCCGATACGTATCACGATACTCAGGGGTTGATCCGATCCGTATTGCGATGTAGTAAGTAATCTTAGAATATAAAGCGGGTTGGGCGAGCCTGATGGAATTTAACTTTATACCAACACACTGCACAGGCTACGGAAGTGTGACGTACGCACTTACATTCTCAGGGTAGACAGGGTAGTTCAGTGTCATGCACAGACGTTTTGAGGGGCAGGTGCTTAACCAAGACACAAGGGGAATGACGGGTTAGGGACTAGGTTGGACATTCAGACACGGCCATTGGTTCATGTTTTTGTCATTCATAACTTGTAACACATAATTTATGGCCTGGTCGCTGGGTCACAGCTAGTTATGATAAATTATGTTTACCTTTAAAATGTGTAAAAAGAAAACAGTCATGTGTCCAAAGTTTATGAACCAAATGCAATTTGACATTTAGTGTAAAGTGCATTAACACCAAATGTAACAGGTTCTGTGTAACTGTTACTGGAACAAAATGTCCCCAAACACAAGTATTGAAAGTATTGTTATACTTGATAAAGTATCGATACTTTGTACTGCAATTCGATCCCTTATTTTTTCCCAGCTCTAATGACAATACAGCCATAAGATAAATAGGTCAACTTAATAATGTTTTAAGAATCTCATTGTTTAAACCGTGTTGCTTTGTCACTTTGTTGTTTGATGTATTTTCATAGAGATCTTTAAAGGCTTTTTGAGCTGCATATATTGAACAAAACCTGAGTGAATTCATTAGTTCACCTTTTATCCTTTAATATATATCCATATTTTGCAGATTCTGAAGCCTCTGCTGACTGTCTGAGGATTACACTCATGGGAAGAACTGGCTGTGGAAAAAGCTCCTCAGGAACACAATCCTGAGAAGAACACAGTTTCATTCAATCTTAAGTCCAAGATCTGTCACCGAGAGCTGTGAAAAGCTGAGGCTGAAGTCGATGGGCGACACATCACTGTGGTGGACACTCCGGGTTTGTTTGACACCAGAATGTCCGAAGATGACGTCATTGATGAAATGACTAAATGTATCAGTCTCTTGGCTCCAGGGCCTCACGTGTTTCTGCTGGTGCTCGATCTCGGACGATTTACAGAAGAAGAGAATAAGACCATCAAGCTCATTAAAAAATCATTTGGAAAAGAGTCACAAAAATACACAATGATTCTTTTCACACATGGAGATAAGTTGAAGGGTGAGAGTTCTATTGACGAATACATGAGCCGTAGTGATGGTTCTCTGAAAAAGTTACTCTCAGACTGTGGAAACCGCTTCCATGTCTTTAACAACGAAGACCAAACAAACGTCTCTCAGGTGAAAGAGCTGCTGAAAAAGATTGAAGCCATGGTGGAAGAGAACGGCGGAGGCTGCTTCACCAACGACATGTTTCAACACGCTGAGGTGACCATCAAGAAAGAGATGGAGAGAATCATGAAGGAGAAGGAAGAGGAGATGACAAGAGAGAGGGAGCAAATGGAGAGAAAATATCAACAGGAAATGGAAGACATTAAACTGCAGATGGAAAAACAGAAAGAACAAACAGAGAAATACAGAGAACAGAGAGAACAGGAGCTCAGAGAAAAGGAGGAAAAGATTAAGATGGAAGAGGCGCAGCGAAAAGAGATGGAGAGAATTGGGAAGGAGAAGGAGGAAAAGATGAGGAGAGAGAGGGAGAAAACAGAGAGAAAATATCAACAGGTAATAGAAGAAATAAAACAGGAAATGGATAAACAAAAAGAACAAATGGAGACAGAAATAAAAGAGAAAGAACAGGAACTTAGAGAAAGGAGCAAAAGATTAAGATGGAAGAGGAGCTGCGAAAGAAAGAACAGGAAAAGAGGGAAGAAGAAGAGAGAAAGAGAAGAGAACAGGAGGAACGTCAGCGTCAGGAATGGGAACAAAGACAAAAAGAGCTGGAGGAAAAAATCAAATCTGAATCAGAGTCAAAAGAAGCAACTGAACAAAAACTAGAGGAGAGCAGGAGAAAGATGGAAGAGCAGAAAGAGAAGTGGGAAAAAGACTGGGAAGGCTGGTGGCAACAACGAAAAGAGGAGAATGAGGAAAAGGAAAACCAGAGTAAGGCACGAGAGGAACGACAGCGTCAGGAATGGGAACAAAAACACAAAGAGCTGGAGGAAAAAATCAAATCTGAATCAGCGTCAAAAGAAGCAATTGAACAAAAACTACAGGAGAGCAGGAGAAAGATGGATCAGGAGAAACAGAAGTGGGAAAAAGAAAGGGAAGAGTGGTGGCAAAAAAGAAAACAGGAAGATGAAGAGAGACAACAATACCTTAAAAACCTCCGTGAAGAATATGAAAGACAAAGACTGAAGGAGCAGGAGCAGCGACGAGAAGAAGACAGAATCAGGAAACAACAAGAGGAGGAAATGGAGAGAAAATATCAACAGGAAATGGAAGACATTAAACTGCAGATGGAAAAACAGAAAGAACAAACAGAGAAAGACAGAAAACAGAGAGAACAGGAGCTCAGAGAAAAGGAGCAAAAGATTCAGATGGAAGAGGAGCAGCGAAAAGAGATGGAGAGAATCATGATGGAGAAGGAGGAAACGATGTGGAGAGAGAGGGAGGAAACTGAGAGAAAATATCAACAAGAAATGGAAGAAATAAAACAGGAAATGGATAAACAAAAAGAACAAATAGAGACAGAAATAAAAGAGAGGAACAGGAACTTAGAGAAAAGGAGGAAAAGATTAAGATGGAAGAGGAGCAGCGAAAGAAAGAACAGGAAAAGAGGGAAGAAGAAGAGAGAAAGAGAAGAGAACAGGAGGAACATCAGCGTCAGGAATGGGAACAAAACAAAAAGAGCTGGAGGAAAAAATCAAATCTGAATCAGAGTCAAAAGAAGCAATTGAACAAAAACTACAGGAGAGCAGGAGAAAGATGGAAGTGCAGAGAGAGAAGTGGGAAAAAGACTGGGAAGGCTGGTGGCAACAACGAAAAGAGGAAAAGGAGGAAAAGGAAACCAGAGTAAGGCACGAGAGGAACGACAGCGTCAGGAATGGGAACAAAAACAAAAAGAGCTGGAGGAAAAAATCAAATCTGAATCAGAGTCAAAAGAAGCAATTGAACAAAAACTACAGGAGAGCAGGAGAAAGATGGATCAGGACAAAAAGAAGTGGGAAAAAGAAAGGGAAGAGTGGCAGCAAAAAAGAAAACAGGAAGATGGAGAGAGACGACAATACCTTAAAAACCTCCGTGAAGAATATGACAAACAAAGACTGAAGGAGCAGGAGCAGCGACGAGAAGAAGACAGAATCAGGAAACAACAAGAGGAGGAAATGAAGAGAAAATATCAACAGGAAATGGAAGACATTAAACTGCAGATGGAAAAACAGAAAGAACAAACAGAGAAAGACAGAAAACAGAGAGAACAGGAGCTCAGAGAAAATGAGAAAAGATTAAGATGGAAGAGGAGCGGCGAAAGAAGATGGAGAGAATCATGATGGAGAAGGAGGAAACGATGTGGAGAGAGAGGGAGGAAACTGAGAGAAAATATCAACAAGAAATGGAAGAAATAAAACAGGAAATGGATAAACAAAAAGAACAATAGAGACAGAAATAAAAGAGAGGGAACAGGAACTTAGAGAAAAGGAGGAAAAGTTAAAGATGGAAGAGGAGCAGCGAAAGAAAGAACAGGAAAAGAGGAAGTAGAAGAGAGAAAGAGAAGACAACAGGAGAAACTCCAGTGTCAGTACTTAGAACAAAAACAAAAAAATCTGGAGGAAAAATTAAATCTGAATCAGGGTCAAAAGGAGCAATTGAACAAAAACTAAAGGAGAGCAGGAGAAAGATGGATCAGGAGAAAGAGAAGTGGGAAAAGACAGGAAAGAGTGGTGGCAAAAAAGAAAAGAGGAAAATGAGGAAAAGGAAAAACAGAGTAAGGCACGAGAGGAACGACAGCGTCAGGAATGGAAACAAAAACAAAAAGAGCTGGAGGAAAAAATCAAATCTGAATCAGAGTCAAAAGAAGCAACTGAACAAAAACTGCAGGAGAGCAGGAGAAAGATGGATCAGGAGAAAAAGAAGTGGGAAAACGAAAGGAAAGAGTGGCAGCAAAAAGAAAACGGGAAGATGAAGAGAGACAACAATACATTAAAAACCTCCATGAAGAATATGAAAGACAGAGACTGAAGGATCAAGAGCAGAGACGAGAAGAAGACAGAATCAGGAAACAACAAGAGAAAGAAACATGAAGGAGTTAAAGAAAAGTATGAGAAGGAAATAGAAGACAGTAAAAAGGCGTCTGAAAAAGAGGCCAGAGCCAAAGCTCAAGAAGAATTTCAAAGGAAAGAGAAAGAAAACCTCGAGGAGCAAAGGAAAACATAACCGATTTGGTGAAGTGTATCTGTAGAAAAGAGCGCAATCTGAAACGGATTAATGAGAAACTAAAGGCAGATGAGAAACAAATGAGCAAAGAGACCGATGAGAAGAAAAAAGAAGCACTGCTGAAAGATCAAGAGAGAGAGCTCCGTGAACTCATACGGAAAATGTTAGACAAAGAGGACAACTCGATGTTTACGAAACTACTAAAATGGTCTGTGCGTCGTTAAGGCACACATGGCCAGTAGATTCCTAATCCCACTTCCGCAGGAGCCTCCAGCGCAGTTGAGAAGATCATTGGAGCCCCTCTCCCCTCCATTTAGCACATGTACTCCACCCGTCTCTCCTCAAGGTAATACTTTCAGAGAGGAGAATGCGAAATCCATAGGCCAGGTCCAGTCGACTGAAGAACAGTTTTATCCACTAGACTATCAGGAAGCTGAACTCCCTCCCCTCCTTGTGCTTCCACCTAGCCTGATAAACCACACCCACTTCTTTTCTGAGCGAAAGAAGGCGGGTCTGGACACACACGGTAAACAAGTTGCTGATTGGCGGCTGAGGCCGAACCAATCACGACCGTCACAGAGAACTGACAAGGTTACGTCACTCGCTGCACCGCTATGTTGTAGTTCAGTTACCATTAACATTACCAAAACTAATCATGGATGAAGTAGTCGAGGATTGTGCCTCCGCGTTCTCGTGAGTTTATATTCAGTTGTTATTTAGTGAGTTGGACTACAGCTGTCGTCATGTCCACTAATTTCTGATTGGTTTATTTCACTGACAATCTGTACTTGTTAGGCCCGTTCAAACTGCTCCAATTGCTCTGTGACCAGACTCCGTGGAATGGACAGGGAATAGTATGGCAGAGCCAGGCAAGCTTCTACCACAGCCCTCCACCTCACACCAAGGACTTGAGATAAACTTAAATTTCGATTCATCAATGAATTGACGATACAAATCTTTTGAATTTGAAGAAGGGCGCTGCTGGTACTGATACATAACATGTATTCTCCTTCTCTTCCAATAATCAATTTCTCATTTGGACAGAAGACATGAGGAGATTGTTTTTTATGCCTTTTCCCAAACTTTAAATGTTTTGTTTTTTGTAGTGAGAGTTTCACTTTTGTTAGAGCCATAAACATGTTTAGAGGTAACATGCTAAAGCCATTTAGCTAGCTTACATTGTTTATAAAGTGGACACTCGGGTTGATTGTCACATGGGGTACAAATGGTGGGAAAACATTTCTTTTGTGTCTAATATGTTTTTATGTCTAATGAAAGCCAAAACTGAATAAATGCATTTGCATAAAACTATCCTTTAACTTTTAATTCAAAAATTTAAATGTATGAATATTTTATCTTTTTTCAAAGTGTAAATGTGTGATTTCATAAATAATGTAAACTGTGGTGTTGAATCTGGAAAACAAACTTGTGATGTCTCATGTATGATTTTATTTCAATTTTTTATATATAAATCTGACTTTCTGCAATCTACTTTGTGGCATGTACTCGATTTTAATCCTAATGATGTGTGAACACAAAAAAAGTTAATCAGCCTTGTGGCTATAATCCAGCATGTTAACACTGTTTTTGTTGTTTCAATGCAGATGTTCATTCATGTATATTTCCCCGTCACATTAAAAAAATCATGTTAATCCAGTTGCAAAATAAAAGTCACAATATGTTACTTCACTGTAAATTCTGATAATAAAGCTTACTTCAAAACAACATGTACACGAATTGCCAAATATAATTGAGCAACAGTAACTGACATAATAAAGTGTAAATAACTCTAAATCATTAATGAATCCTTTGTCTCGTCTCTTTGCCATCCTCCACACCTCCCTCTTTTTCAAGTACTAGTTTTTATAAAAGCACCTGTTAACAATATAATAATTTCCAACAGAATTTTAGTCATCATAATACTGTATTACCACAATAGTAGTATTTCTCAACAGTATTTGTTGGGGCTTATCTTTGTCAGATGTAGATGAACAGTTCTTAAAAAAAAATAAAAAAAAACTTTAGACCTTAGAGTGAACAAAGAGAAGAGCAGGTGAATAGCATGAGTTTGTGTCCCAATATTGTCCATAACAATTGTCCTCATGTCTTGGCTGCACTGCACAGAAGTCTGGTGCCATCTCTGAATCCTGTAGTAAAAATCACAGGTTTTATTAAAATGACGTAACGTATATTCAGGTACAAACATCACTGAGGTTGGAAGAGACAGTTCATACACAAGGCCACGCCAGAGCTTCAGTCTGACGGTCACTCTGGAAGGACCTGAGGTTATGGACAATTTTCAGACTCATAAAGTCTAAACACTAAACTCATGCGATTCACCTTCTCTTAGTACTTTGTTTATTTAGTCTGTTGAAAATTGTTAACTCAAATTTAGTTTCAAATGTATGTTTTGTTTAGGGATGCACCGATCCAGTACTGGTATTGGATATCGGAGCTGATACTCGAAAAAATACTTCTTCTGAACCGATACCAGTTTTGGCTCTCAACACTTTAAAGGAACAGGCCACCGTTTTTCCATACTGATATATGTTCTTACCTTAGTTTAGACGAGTTGATACAGTACGTACCTGTCTGGTCTTTGTGCCCATGGAAGAGCTCGGTCGCTTCTAACTTCACCCCGTTTGGAGCTATAGGAATATACTGGGAGAGGCCAAATGCTAACAACATCTTTGGTCGTTTTGCATGACTGAGGGCACGTACAAAGACCAGACAGGTATGATCAACTCGTCTAAGCTCAGGTGAGAACATATTATCTCAGTATGGAGAAAAACACAACTTTCACCAACCAAACCTCAGTGAATATGGACATGCTGTATGTCATTTTGAAGCTAAGAACCTGGAGAATCCAATTGCTGAGTTAGTTTTAACCTCCGCAAACGTATTTTTGATCGCAGCGCAAAATGCCGCGGCTAGCAACAGCATGCTAAAGCTAGTGGCAACTAATTAATACTGGAACAGAAACTATGGTAGAAATATCTAAAGTTGCCCTATAAAACTAAATTGGCCACTGCTGGTGTGGCCAAGTGTTTGTGTTTTAGTTTATGAAATGCTGTTAAAGAACATATTTGTAATGCACAAGTTATAATGATCAGATCATTTTATGTGAGTTGTTTATATTACGAAGTGTCTACGGTGCCATCGGACGGTTCCCGGCCTATGTTTCCGGCTATTATGCCGTCACTGTTTGATATGAACATTATCTAACTGATTAAGGTTAGGGCCAGGAGTTGGAAAAGGTTTAAGTTTAGAAACAGGAAAATAATTAAGGTTAAAGTTAGTAAAAGGTTTGGTTTAGGTTTATTTAGCAATATATAATGACATGTTTAACCTCTTAGGTTAGGTTAGGTTAGGTTTCTTTATTCGTACCCGTAGGTAAATTTGTCTTGCAATTCTGAGAACTAGTCAACATTAAAACACATTATACAAAGATAAAACACAAAGAACATGTTTAAATATAAACTTGTAAGTGCTCCAGATACTAATAGGATGTGCCTAAGATACAACAGAAATTTAAGCCACTGGACAATAACAAAGATAAGAAGCCGTGTCAGGGGCGATTAAATCCCTCTTAACCCCTGGCTTAACCAAGCACATCTTTTCCCAGTTCGGCTTTACCCAAATCTAAAGCCTAATAATCCAAACCCACCGTATATGTCTGCAAAGCACATGGCATGGACAATTAGCTTTGTTTAATTTTACAGTGTGCAGACTACAGCTGCCAGTCTAACTAATATTCTCCAAACAAATCCAAAACCATCTGATTGTACAATTATATCAACTAAATAAAATTCAGAACATACTTAACACACACCCTTTGCACAGATAAAGAGCCAGTCTGCAGGTTGCTGGTTAGCAGGAGGAGCAAGTTGTGATTTCTGCAGTCTCTCTCTAAAGTTACACTGGGCTAGTGTGCCCTCTACTGGGCAATCTAAGAACTGACATGGTACTAAGGGAACATCACAGACCACAAGATAACTGGGACCTTTCGTACAGTCTTTTTGAGCAACAAAGCGATGCAAATTGCAGCAGATTTTTACATATTTCTTATGGTTTCCAGAAATATTGCGTTGTTATTGAGAAAGTCCCCCAAAATATTGAGATTAATTTTTGTCCATATTGCCCAGGTCTGGTTCTAAAATACAAACATCACTCCTTGGTTAAGAAAGCTGTTTTGTGTCTAATGTGGTTCTATAATCTTTGGGAGATTGTGAGTCCTACGTTATGGCCCTACTTACTACTTCCTCTACTTCCTCTTTCTCTCTCTAAAAAAAACATTTAAAAAAATTATTTGAAATAGATATCACTGGTATCCAAAAATAAATACATAAATAAATAAATAAATAATGGTGAGTGGGGGGTAGAGAGGTCCTTTAAAACATTTTTTTCAAAAAAGCAACCAAAGAATAACAGAAAAGTGACAAATGCGACAAAAGAGCAACACATTTGCAATGAAAAGAAATGTTAAAAAACACGGCAACAACGCAAGGAGGCGTTACTCTGGCCTATAGGCTGTAAACTTTTAGATTTGGGTAAAGCTGAACTGGAGCAAATACACTCGGCGACC
This sequence comes from Neogobius melanostomus, assembly GCA_007210695.1. Classification (NCBI taxonomy): domain Eukaryota; kingdom Metazoa; phylum Chordata; class Actinopteri; order Gobiiformes; family Gobiidae; genus Neogobius; species Neogobius melanostomus. The sequence goes on from VHKM01000856.1 coordinate 84,326, forward strand.
CTCCTCCAGCTGGACTCTCCTACTCTGCTCATCGAGTCTCGTTCACCAACCACCAGATTTCATCCTCCACCACCACCGTTAGTTCAGTCCTCCGCAGGGGTCAGACCAACATCCTGTAAAACTCTTCTAATGCCACTTTGTTGAAATGAAGTTGGTGCAGTTAGGAATCCTACTGTGGTAACTATGGTAACGGTCAACAAGCTCAATTTCTCGGTTTATGGTTTAATATAATAACACATGAATCAAGAACTGTCACAAAGTCCAGCGTCTTCTCTCTCAGCACCGATGAACTAAGGTCACATGACTGTTTTTATTTTATTTATTGGTATATTTGGTTGGGACAGTGCATGTTAATGAACATACATGAAACTCGTGCATGTAAACTTACTTAAAGGGGGGGTATTATGTAGAATCGACTTTTTCAAGCTTTATATCATGTTATTATGTCATTCCCTCATTAAACACATGCCTGGAGTGTTGCCTTGGCTCATTCATATATTTTTGAGTAATCAGTAAAAACTTAGACGGCAGCCATTTTAGGTGTAGCTATGCCTCAGTCCTCCTAGGAACGCCCCCACCTCCTGGAGACGCCTCTGGACCTTTCGTCACCAGCCAAGCCACCAACCACTGCTCCTCAGCTCAGCAGAGCCCCCTCCCGCACAGTAGTGTTGTTTTAGATGCCACAGCAGTGTGCTGAAGGGGGCGTGTCGGAAAGCTTCTTAAAGAGACAGAGGCCTATTTCAAGACGTTCAGTACAGCCATTTTGAGAGAGCAATTTTATTCAAGGCAGTTATTTTAATTTACTGCATATACAGACCAACAGAAGGTTACGTCATCATTGTAGTATGCTATAGACTGGTGCTATGTGATTGAAAAAAGCATAATACCCCCTCTTTAAAACCAGACATGCAGTGGCCAGAAAATTTCACTTACCAATAGTAAGATCAAATAGCATTATGAGGACCTTTACATATAGAGCTATGCATGCATGGAATGGACTTCCAGATAGTTTAACGCTAGTGGAGGACAAGAAGAGATTTACATTTTTACTGAAAAACTCTTAGAAACAAATTTGTAATAAATTTAGCAATGAATCCTTTTTTTATGCATAAATGTACTGTTCTTATACACAGCTTGTATGGGTTTTAATTGGATATACAAATGTATTGATACACATTTTGTATGAATTTAAATACTGTTTTTATATTTTGTGAATGGATTTAGGAAGAAGAATAGCGACAGCATGACTGCGCTAATGGGGATCCTTTTAATAAACAAACACGCCGCTCCAGATTATAGCTTGGTCTAATTTGCATTAGTTGTCCCATGTTGACACTCTCATGCTGACACACTCTCATTCATCCTGGCCTATTGTACATGTTTTTAGTGGTAGGGGAACCCGCAGTACCCGGAGGAAACCTACGCAGACACGGGGAGAACATGCAAACTCCACACAGAAAGGTGGAGACAATAATCAGAACAATGACAGATAAATGTGTCCGGTTTGTGAATCCAGTCACTTCTAAATAATGATCAGGACATTTATTTCAAAACTGTGTCTCTCTTATTGATTATGTGATTATTGATTATTATGTCAAACTATACAATTATAAAGTTTGAGCAAAGCGTCAAATAACCAGGAGACTGTTTTAAAAAAGGCTTTATTGTTTTCATTTCAAAGAAAAACATTACAAAGTCCATCATCTAAAATAATGTGCATATTCTCCTCATGCATTCGCTCCTGCAAACTCCCTACATGTAAGAAAAAAAACCCAAACATCATCATCATCATCATCATTATATTATTATTATCCACGGACGGTTCAAAATCAGGTCGGGAAGTTCCAGGAGCACAATCCGAGCCGAGAGGAAGAAGAAAATGTCAAATTAAAGCGAGCAGAGGACGGAGCGGAGACGGGAGAATCCAGGGAATCTGCCGACGAGACACTTTTACAGCGAATACGCCAGAAATAATGTGAGTCACTGAGGAGGGAGCTCTGGAGGTAAATTTAGAAAGAGAACGAAGGGGACAGTGGGTTAGTGGTTAGTGTGGCAGCAGGAAGTCACATTTAAAGCCTGAGTGTAATATTTGTAATGCTGCAGAGACAGAAATGTGGTAAATGCAGAGAAATGACGGACAATTTAGACATTTTAAAGAGGGTTATTACACAAAATCGTCTCAGAGCTTTTTATCATGGCCATTCTTTCGTCAAAAACAGCTGGAGCTGTTGTTTGGAGCCACTGACGCAACTTTGAGTGATCTTAGAATCTTCCCCCAGTGCTTTGCTCACCTCTCTGGCTGAGCTTAAGATGTAGTCGGGTGTTTGACCTCCATTATTTCACTTGTTCTGATTCATTTCAATACATTTTGTGTTTATTTCAGCTCATTTTCTTTGCCAATGGGGTAAGATTATTGGTCTTTTGCAGTTTTATTTATTTGAAGCGAGATTACCTTAGAACCTTAAAGTGCATATGACACATTAGACACAATTTTTGCAAAAAAACATAGTTAACACAATTGTATTTAAGATTTTGCTAAAGATTGTTCCCAGTTTTCTTTAGTTTTGGCCATTTTTGTGATGTTTATAGTTTTACTTCCTTATTGGACACCGACAGGAAGTGACATAGATGACAATTTTAAACTGTTGCCGTGCCGACCATGTTAAGTCAATGGGAAATGAGTCAAACTGCTCTGGAGCTTTATCTCTATCTATGTCACTTCCTAAAAAAATTTCAAATAAAAATATACTGTATCTGCCCAATATTTCTTCATTAAAATTGATGCTTCGCTGATAATTATGCAACTGATCTAAATAAGTCATATTTTCAAACTCATTAAACCTGTCATATTGCACTTTAAGTCTAAAACGTCATCAAACTGGCAAAGTAAATTTGGTCAGATCAGGAAAAAAGTCTAAATGAGAAAACCGCTCATAAGAGGTGAGAGGTGAGGCAATGGCAGGAGTGAGTGTCTGTGAGGTAAATGAGTCGGTTGAGGCGTCGTCCTGCTCCTGAACCGAGTCAATAAAATCTGAACTCCATATAAAGTGGAGTGTTGTCATTTGTATGTTAAGGTGTTGGAGGCGTTGTCGGTAATAAAAATGTAACTTACCCTTGCCTTCGCCAAGTGCATTTTCACTCTGATCTTTGTAACATGTTATCTAAAAGGTTACCATCTATAGGCCAGTGTAACGCCTTATTTGAAAGCTAAGACCTACAAAACTCATCTAAATGGATCTTTTTCCTCACGTTGTTGGCACATTGTCACTTTTTTTTCTTCACACATTTTTGTCACATTTTCATCCTCCGTTATTTCTTATTTTTGCTGCTATTTGACACTTTTTTCAAGAAGCTTTAAGACTTGGGTAAAACCAAACTGGATAAATGTGTTTGGTTCATGTGGGGGTTAAGGGGTTAAAGGAGCAATCAAAATCAGTTAATCAGAGGGCTTTTTCAAGGTAACCGTGGCAACACTGCAAATGTAATATGTAAATGAGCTGTCATCTTAGACCCTCCTACGCGGCGAGGAAGAATTTAAAAGCCCAGTGGGAGAAAAGAAAAACCTCGAAGAGAACACACGAAGGAGAGATCCACTCCCATGGACCAGACAGGCTCTAGATGGACCCAGGGCTGATGGGAGTCCCTCTGCAGACAGGGCCGAAGACTGAGGAGCCAACGTCCAGTCCTTGTTGGAGCTTCAGAGTAAGACCCCCTCTTTAAAAGCAAACTGCACACAGCTGAATTGTGTTAGACCCTATTCTTTTGTGTGTATTTTAGACATATGCAGCAAAAGTAGTCGAGCAAAGTCATTATTACCCAAGAAATGCAGGTTTAATGCCAGTTGGAGTCGGAAAAAAATCATGCAGAATCACAATCTCAACTGTCTTAGGTCCATGTTAACTAATGAAAATAACTTATTGAAACTAAACTCCCTCCTCCAGAAACATGACGTCATTGTTAAAGCAACAGAAATAAATAAATAAATCTGTAACAACAGTTCAGATAAAATGGTTCAAGTGGAAGTGCGATCCCTGAAACATGCAGCTCTCCCCGACCTACAGCTACAGCGGCTCGTACGGTGCATAGACGTTTCACATTTCTGTAATTAAATATAAATATCATCTAGAAGCAAAGGTTTAAACAAATGACCTCAGACTGTGCAGGTGCAGAGGGATCTTCAGACGCAGGTTCTCCGACTTCCAGCCAAAACAATCAGTGCTGAAGTGAATCTACAGAACTGCACTGAAGTAGAGCTTTTGAGGATCTGAGATGAGATAAAGTAGAAAGTTGTGTTTTGTTCCATTTTTGATCCTATGTTCCACACTCTATGAACAGTAGGAGGCGCTGTGCACATGTACTGGTAATATCAATGCCACTGACTCACAACAAGGAAGAAGGTTTGTCCGCGTTGCGCCACCTACTGCTCTGGAGTGTGCATTATAGGGATTATTTGGAGCCCTTTTTGCCTTTGTGGCGACCGTGGTGCAGGTGGTAGAGCGGGTCGTCTCGTGATCGGATGGTCATGGGTTCAAATCCCAGCTCCTGCAAATACACACTGCCGTTGTGTCCTTGGGCAAGACACTTCACCAGTGTCTGCATACATTGGGGTGACTGGTTCCTTACTGTAAAGCACTTTGGGCCTGATAAAGATAGAAAAGTGCTATATAAGTTGAGTCCATTTACCATTTCTAGAAATGTAGTAGGACAGAAACTAACGATTATGTTGGTAATCGATTAATGTCTTGGCTGTGAAAAGCTTTTTCCACTTAAAGCTAAAGTGGCGCAGCTTGAGGACGTGTCGTTGGAGTGAACTTAAAATGAATGTTTGTAGGAGGCTTAAGGGCCGATCTCACCGGAGAGAATTGCGGACACGTTACTTGAATTGATTGCGCGCATACAAAGTGGTATCTCACCGGCCTGGAGTCTAGTTGGAGACTGGAGTTGCCGCTGGTCATGGAGACGTCTCAGAGACGTCTATAAGGTGAGTCACCAGGTAGTCTCGGTGAAAAATAACAGGTTTGATTTCAGCAGAGAGAAGCTGTGGCAATGTCGCAAACACTATTTGTTGTCCTCAACCTGTGAGACATTTCTGTGATGTTTCTGCAATGTGTCCGAGACCTGTCAACTCTTTGAGTTCTCCTTCTCCGACAGGTCTCGGACACTTTGCAGAAACATCACAGAAATGTCTCACAGGTTGAGGACAACAAATAGTGTTTGCGACCGAACTGCTTGAGAACACGCCCACATGGACAAATCGAACATGTTTGTTTTCACCGAGACTACCTGGAGACTCGCCTCCTCTCCAGGGGACGTCTCAGAGACGTCTCCCTGACCAGTGGCAACTCTAATCTCCAACTACTCTCCAGGCCGGTGAGATAGTGCTTTAAAAAATCTCTACAGCTGAACTTGGTTTATTCAATGCTGCACAAGCACAAGTTTGTGTGAACATTTGAAAGCTGAGAACCATCAAAGTTCAGCCTTTGAACCGTAACGACTGGGACTTTATCAGGGAGAGGAGCTGGGACTGAGGAAGTTTATTTCCAAACTAGTTTAAACTTTAGGATCTGGAGCTCATTCTGCTTCTGGATCATTGTCCTGAAACAAAGACGCATCAGATTTATGACATTTACAAACTACAAAACACTGAAACACAATAAAAAAATTAAAACTTTTGCTCTTTTTGAGTCTGTGTAAATTCATCCATTACTGAAATAGTCACTATTTCAATAATCCATTAGTTGTTTCAGCCCCAATGTAAAAGTAAGTTCTCAACAAAAATACCCCTCACAAACTCTACTTCAGTGCAGGACTTAAATTATTTTTGCTGTTACTGGACATTGACCTATTTTGCAGAACTGACTTCTGTTTTGGCGGAAAGGGAGAAGCCGAACAGGTTGAAAACATTTATAAAACGAGCAGAAATCGATACAAATCATCCCTAAGTTTGTGTCTTTGGAGATTAAACCATGCAGCTGTTCGCAGGAGAACCTCGTAAATACAGAGTGCTACCGTTTGAAAAGTCCATAAAAATATCTATAAACCATGCTTTAGATCTACAACATCTACAGCTTTACAGGCGAGTCTTTGGCGATGCCAGAATCCAGCTGGACATGCATAAAGAGCGGTCTGTACAATCAGAGTCATGTGATCAGAGACCTGTCATGTGACCTGAGGAGCGGGAGGAGAGGGAGCGTCCACACGTGCAGAAAAACCCACAGCAAAATACTTCAGGAAACTGGGAATTCACGCCTTTAACACCTGAAGGCGAGACGCTGCAGGTGAGTCAGGAAAAGAATAAATGTAGAGAAATTAATGTGAAACTTTTACTGTAGATTACTGACATAAATATGAGGGGAAATGTAGTGCAAGTTTTCTGTCGTTTTATGTTTTCATATAAAAATAAAGCGTTTTATGGGTAAAAATGCTTGTATTCTCAGCGGCGACATATAAATAATGGATAGTGTCCGTTTTAAATGTGTGTCTTATTCTGTTGGCTTATTTGTTGGGCACCGTTACACTGGTAAAACCATTGGACACCGGTGTGAACTTTCATACAGCTGTAGACGATATCATTTGTATACATACAACAGCTAATTTTGAATGGAGTCAGGACCAGGGGCAGAGCCTGATAAACCACACCCACTTCTTTTCTGTCCGAAAGAAGGCGGGTCTGGACACACACGGTAAACATGTGACTGAGGCCGAACCAATCACGACCGTCACAGAGAATTGACAAGGTTACGTCACTCGCTGCACCGCTATGCTGTAGTTCAATCTAGCAAAAGTCTGGAACAGCCTCAGTGCGGACGTAAGACAGGCCACAACTCTTACTATGTTTAAGTCCAGGCTGAAAACATGCCTATTTACTGTTGCCTATGGTAATTGATGGTATTTTAACCACTTTTAATATATATTTTTAATTATTATTTTGTATATTTTATGAGTGTTTTTATGAGTGTGTTTTGATTGATTTGTTTTATTGTGTTTTTATTGTGTATTTGGTGTTGCTGTGAGCACGTTGAGTTGCCTTGTGCATGAAATGTGCTTTATAAATAAATTTGCCTTGCCTTGCCTATCAACAGTGACAGAAGTTATTCGCCAAAACTAATCATGGATGAAATAGTCAAGGATTTTGCCTCCACGTTCTCATCAGTTTATATTCAGTTGTTATTTTGTGAATTGGACTACAGCCGTCCTCTAATTACTGATGGGTTTATTTCACAATCTGTTCATATTAGGCCCGTTCAAACTGCTCCAATTGCTCCATTACCAGACTAACTTCCCTGTGTAGATGGGACAGGGAATAGTACGGCAGAGCCAGGCCAGACAGAGATCAGCGTCACACAAAGCAGCATAAACATGACATCGGTTAACCTGTTATCTGCCAGCTTAGGGTTAGGGTTAGCAATTACGCATATCCAAATCTAAAGCATATTGACTGCAGAGTTTACAGCCTATAAGCTCATTTGAAAGCCAAGACCTTCTAGTTTCTAAAACTATGTGTAAGATCTGTGTGAATGAAACACAACTCACATGACATTTGCCGTTCTTAACCCTAATCATAACCCTAGTCCCCTGATCATGGGGACGGCAGGTAACAGGTTAAAACCCTCAGAGACCCAAAGGTATTTTAAGTCATTTTTGCATGGAGTAGTTTTTAAAAAGATAAGTAAAACTTTATCTTTGGCATCACCCATGATGCTCTGGGTCTCTGACAGTTAAAGACTGAGAGTAATATTTGTCAGGGTCAATTATATCCCCAATTATATGTTATCATGATATTTCTTTTTTATATCATGATATACATTTTTGGCCATACCGCCCTGCCCTACTTGTTAGTTACAAAGATTTGCTCAGAGGCATTGTGTCATTGTTGGGGGGATTCCGTGCATTACGTGGATACCAAACATGTCAGTACTAGTGAATGAATGAGTCTGGAAAAGTTGGTGTATTTTCTACTATGATTAAAACTTCGATGTGTGTCTAGTTTTCTAAGGGAGAAGAACAGACTCACACTTGATGGATAAAGTGTGTGTTTTCACCTGCAGCGTCTCGCCTTAAAAAAGCAGAAAAAGTTTGAATCTCCTCCTGCACGTGTGACTCGGCCTCGTCCTCATAGTCTCTGCTCCTTCTGAGAGTCCGGGGACACGGGTCTGGACACGGTGAAGATGTCCTGCCTCTGCCCCGTCCCTGCCTGCCCCGTGTGCTCGTGACTCCCCTGTCTGCTGCTCCCGGCGCTGCACCCCTCCCCTCCTCCCCCTCCTCTTCCTCCTCCTCCTCGTCCTCGTCCTCGTCTCGTCTCTTGTCCGTTAACAGCTGGATGATCTGCTTCACCTGAGTCTCCAGCCGGCCCATCCTCCCCCCGAGCGTCTGGATGTCTGCTCGCAGCTCCAGCCGCGTCTCCTGCAGCGCCGCCCTGAACAGAGGCTCCGCCCCCGCCGCCGCCGCCGCCCCCTGCTGGAGGAGCGGGCTGTGCAGGTCGATGCGCTGCTCGCTCTTCGTGATGCCGCTGTCGCACGAGTCCGTCTTCCTCAGCGGGTTTTCCTCCGACGAGTCCGCGCCCGCCTCCGGCTTCTTCCCGTCGTGCGAGAGCATCTCCGCCGACGCCGCTTTGTTGTTCAGGCCTTTAGAGCCAGACGGAAACACAAACATCGGGACAATATCAGCTTAATTTATAGTCAAAGTCATATTTCTGTCATTGAAATCAGACTAAAACTCGACTAAAATCTCCAGACGTTTTAGTCCACTCATACAAACTAAATGAAAAGTAAAAGGGACTAAAGTTAGAAAGAGCCTCATATTGTTTTACTTCACAAAGGAAAAGGTCGAGATTTGTTCATGTGGTAGAAGAAACATGAAGCACAGAATATCACATACTCACAATGTTTCAATAGACCTAGGTGCCGTTACAAGGGATATTTCAGGATTTTTGACACTGGGCCTCATTTCCTAGTTCTCCAGAGTGTTGTTGATGTCTGGAGATATGTTTTTCTTAAATTCATGCAGTTCTTATATTTGAAGAGTCTAGTGGCGCTAGGCTAGGGCAAGGCTAAAGCATTTCTATGGTATCAGTTAGCCTGCATTAAAAACAGTCTGACCCACTCCACAGTGCACCTGAGGTAAATCACTTATAACACCAGACTAACCATATAAATGTCTGTGTTACAATAATTTTAACCATTTTGCATTTAAAATAACTTATATTTGAGCAGCATCAGCTTCGTGGCTGTAAGCTAACGCAGCGGCGGAGTGATCTGAGAGAAAATAGTCCCTCAAAATGCGGTAATTCATGTGATACAAGGTCAGTTATATTTCAAACATTATTCTATTAACACAGACATTTATATGGTTAGTCTGGTGTTATAAGTGATTTACCTCAGGTGCACTGTGGAGTGGGTCAGACTGTTTTTAATGCAGGCTAACTGATACCATAGAAATGCTTTAGCCTTGCTCTAGCCTAGCGCCACTAGACTCTTCAAATATAAGAACTGCATGAATTTAAGAAAATTATCTCCAGACATCAACAACACTCTGGATAACTAGGAAATGAGGCCCAATGTCAAACATCCCGAAGTATCCCTTTAACCATAATAATCTCCAACAAAAGAAATATTTAAACTTTTGAAACTTTGAAATGTTTTATTTCTTTTATGCCATCTCAATGATATTTACCTTCATTAACAATAGTTTATGCAAAAAGGCCATTGGTTGTTGATTACACATTGTTTATGCAAAAGATGTATCTAAAAAAAAAAAAAGTGTGATATAATGTAATTCAACCATTGTATGTCCTTTACTTGATCAGGCATTAACATTAAACAGTTCTTATTCATGTTATCATTTGTTAGCCTGAAAGTGTTTAATGTGCACGTAAACGGACAGGGAATCATTACAGTTTCTACATAGAATTCAGCCAGATGTGTTCAGCCCCACAGCTTTTACAAAAACCTGCTGAGCGTCCTCTGCCAGTAACTTCAGAATATATTTGAGAGCTTTGTAGGTGGTAACACAGGAAAGAGCCATAGCAACAGGTATTCCAAATAATGGGACAAACTTGGCTCCTCCCTGTATTACCATTGATGTAATGAGAGCAGCAGACCTGGCCAACACTCTCAGCACAAGAGCTGGGGTAATTTTGACTCCTGCAAGAGGTGATTTTATGACGTTTAAAAGATCATCATAGGCACACCACTAACATCAGACAATTTACGCAGTGACTTGGGAGTAAGGCCCAGAGAAACAGCACAGTGCACTGTAAAGCCGACTATCATGCCCAGATCAGCACACTCTGAGACACCAGGGATTGGAACAGCTGCAACTGTTGTTGAAGTTAAAGTTAACCATTTTATTTTGCGTGCCAACGTTTTTTTTTTCTTTTTGATGACATCCAGACTGATGTTGGGCAGAGCCAGGAGCAGAGCATCTCTCTGGAGTGCAGGAAGCTCCACCTCCAGAGTTTTCCACAAATCCTCAAATTCGTACTGATCAAGTCTGAAACCAGACACAAGGAAAACCTTTGGAGACTCAAAGCCCAGCTTCTGGAGTTCTGCATTAAAGTAAAGGACAGTCAATAAAATAAGTTTGAACAAAATGACAGTGAGATTCAGAAACACTTTACCTTCAGTGCAGTCGTTCCTGACGTCATTAAGGACGTCCTCCTCTTTGGTGTTTGGATCTTCCTCTTTCTCGTCTCGTATGTTGTGATCAATCTTGGATCGAACAAAGTAGAACTTTTTCTTCATCTTCTGAATTTCTTTTGCCAGTTTTGCATCATTTTCTCTGAAGCGATCACTGGAAACAATGATGAAGAAGTCGTACTTCTCAAACTCCACATACTCCAGGTATTTATCAGCTGTAAAGTTGGTGGTGCCGATCCCTGGCAGATCCCAGATTCTAATGTTAGGATGCTCGGGGTGGATGTACTCTGTTGGCTCCATGGTGGTCTCCTTCACTCCAGTTTTAGCTGCTCCTTCTGTTTTGTTTTTGATTCCTCTCATAGCATTGACCAGAGTGGATTTACCAGAGCCTCCTTCTCCAGTGATCGCGATGTTCACAGGAACAGTACTTGACTCGTCCAAATACTTCTTCGCCTTTTCAGCTGCTTGAGCCAAGTCATTTTTTCTGAAGTGCAGTTTTGATTTCTTCTTCATACTGATCAGCCATGATGATCCCTAGGAAATAGAAACGAAATTAAGTATTAATTAATGTAATTCTATCTGCCTATCAATGCAATGAGATGCAATGTGTTTTTATTACGCAACAAAGGGAAAATTAAATAAATGTTTCTAAAGTGTGGAATAACAGGGTGTGTTGTGTAAAAGTCAGTCGTGTGTGGCCGTATACACAGCGTGGCACCGCTTTCACCCCGGGTACTGTTACCTTCCCTGTTTGGATGTAGATAAACTTTGTCATTTCAACTTATAAAAAAGGATAGTAAAAAAAAAAAAGTATGCAATAAATGATTAATTTAATTGATTTAATTTTATACCCTGAATACCCTCTACCTTCTTAGAAAGCAACCAACTAAGCTAAGATTATTCAGTACTTAAAAGTGCGTTGTCTTCAAAATTAAGCTAAATACTCAAACCTTTTACTGAAAACATCATTAGAACTAACCTTCCCATGAATTAATGTTGAAATTTACTTTCTTTTTTAATCTGCATTGAATGACGCTTGAGTAAACCAAACGCATCAATTTCCTTTTAATATTCAGCAATACATGTGAATACTTGTAACATCATAATATCACTCTCCCAATAATCTAAAAATTGGATATCGTGGTCTGTATGTGGGCTAACATACTATCAATAAATTATAATGTAAGTTATTGATATAAGCACATCGAATTGATCAAACACACAAAGTATTTCGTTTCAATCTAGTTAATTAGAATCTAGAAATTAAAGGCGAAGAAATAAAGAAAACATGGACGCCTTCAGAACTATTTTGTATAAACTTTCTAAACATTTTGGGCCCTTTCCCTCGTGGATAAATACACAAAACAAATAGACAATAGAGAATAAGTGTTACCTTCCAGTCAGTGCCACAGCTCTGTCTGATGTGACAAGTGTCCGGTTAGACTTATATCAGCAGATGATTTTCTCACTCCTCCCCATCCACATTGAGAAAAAAATTCCATGATGCTGCAAAACATGTGGGAAACTCCGCCCCCGTGAGGTGGCAGAGCAGCAATAAGGCCTCAATCAAAGCCCAAAACTAAAACTTCAAAGATTAATACAACAATAACCAGCAAAAGAACCATGTTTTTAAGTTGTTTTTGACACGTGCAAAGTCCCCATTGGTTTCCATGTTATGGCGAACCTTCTGGAATGTCAGGACCCCACCATGAGGACCATAATGAGTGCTTTCCTCACCCATTGATCTGATATTGATGCTTTCTTTATCTAACCATACCCACTGCTTTATCTGCTATAGGATAACTATAGTGAAAGTGTCACACTCCATTCTTTTCTCTCTTTTTCACTTTTCTTTCTCCTCTTTTGTTCGCTTTGCTCTGCACTGAGACCATGTCAAAAATCCACAAAATACTATTTACTTTTGCACCATTATACTGAGTCAAATTCTCCCAAATTCACTATATGGATTTTGTTTCAAACAAAATGAGCAGTCTACATGATCGCATCTTTAATTCTTTCATTATTTGTAGTACAAAGTTTTGTACACATATTGGCTAATTTCAATCAAAAGTTGTGCCAGTCAGCGATAAGGTCTTACATAATACAACTTTTCTGGTTGGCGTCTTATGAAAATGCAAGTAAAAATGAGCCAGTCTTTTGCACAGCTCTTTGAAATGATTAAATCCCAATGATTTGGCTTCTAGTAAGAAAACATATATCATTAAATGTACTGTGTTTGCGAGAGCATCTCGTTCACTTACAGGAGTATTTTCAAACCAGTCAGAATTATTTCTTTATAAAAACATGAATTGGCTATAATGTATTTTATTTTAAAAAGCAGCTATGCCAAGACCAGGTAAGTCTTTTAGTGCGCTTCTTGAAACCAGATCTATTTGTTGTGACAGCACCAGGATCTGACTGTTTCGCTGGACTGATCTTCATGGTCGGAAAGGCAACAGCAGGCGCCGTGTCACGGAATGGTGCAACCTACTGTAACACCAATGCAAACTAATGAGCGAGTTAAAGCAACTTCACTCTTATCAGTGCAAAGATCAGAAACAAATAGGCTCAAGCGATTACATTTGGCAACAAACCAGTGGTTTCACTCAGGATCATTTCTGTCCGTAATTTTGACGAAAACCAATTCATTTTCTTTTCTAAAGTGGTTTAGCCTCTTACACTCCTTATTAAGTTCAAAAATACTGCTTTCACGCCTCAAAATCATGTTGGCATTATAGGTACTGCCTAAAATAATAATTTTCTTTACCCCCAACTCATATATGCTGTTGGCGGTTTGGGGGATGTTGTGGATGTGAAAATTTGGAAGACAATAATTGTGGGCAAGAGTAACTGTTGTTTTTTTCCCCACAAAATTGAGCTCCGCCTAAGAAAAAAACAGAAAAAAAGGAGCAAAAAATGTTATTTTTTCTATATACATAAACATTTGGAGCAATGTTGGTGCCTATATAGCAATGAATTGAAAGGTTATTTAGGTTTAGAACATAAAAAAATCCAGGCGGAGACCAACTGTGCCAATTTGGCACAGTTTGGCACAATTTGGCACAAAAGTTGAAATATGGAATATCTCAATGAAATTGAAAATTTAGGATGCTTTTACATATTTGGTCATAAAAATATATGTTTTTTCTAAAAAAAAAAAAAGCAATCAGCAATGGTGCAGTTGTAATACAGTTACTGACCTGATACCAGTAGTAGTAGTAGTAGTAATAAAAATAACTATTATTATTATAACTATTATTATTATTATTATTATTATTATTATTATTATTATAATACAAGCAGGCATAACTTTTTACTACTATTTCAACCATCTAATTTACACCGTTGACATAAAAAAATACATTTACTTTGCAAAAGACATTTATAAAAATGTTTAGTAATGAGAAAATGACCTCTCATCTTTCGGACATTTCATGATTTGAACGGCTATATAATCCGTTCCAGAGCCTCCTCTTTAGTGTAAACCCTCTTTTTCTCTATAAAAGGCATCGTAAATGCGCCAAAAGTTTAAAATTCTGCTCCAAAACACGATCGCCGCTTCCCGTGCGTCATCGTGCATAAAGGCTGATTTAGGCCGAACTCAGACCAAGCGGAAAAAAAACGCTTTCCGTCGCTCAGCTCTCTCTACTTCCTTGTCCAGCCCCCCTTGTGCAGGAGCACATGGAGGTGGGGTTGGAGACGCAGCTGAAGTGCATGAGCCAATTACGCACAGGCGTCTGTCAGATCATGTTCTGTGGTTGGTGGTCGCTGCCGGAAATGGCTCTGTATTTGCATAGCGTTGAAATTTCAACGCTATGCAAATACAGAGTCGCTGCAGCCGCCCTTCTCGTGCCGCTCTCCTGTGTATTTCCGGAGGCTTCTTTCCGGTCGCCACGCAGCATAGGGAATGAATGGAAGCTCGCCGCTCTCTTCTCTTTCGCCGATCTTGGTGTGAGGGCGCCGTTATAGTCGAGCGTCCGGTCCCGCCCACTGCAGCCCCGTCTGCTTGACGCAAGCCAGAATCGTTCGAACCTCAGCGTAGCTCCTCTGCCTTCACGTTGTGATGTATATTTTAAATATTTTTTTTAAAAACATAAAAAGTGAAAACACAAAAGCACTAAATCATAGGAACAATATATTCATGAAAAATAACTTCGAAAAGGGAGACTGAAGGAGTTTGTTGTGTGTTTCCTTGTTTTGCGAAAGGATCAACCAATCACCTCACTTGCGTTCTGCAGCACTGGCCGCGGAGTCACTCTGTGCGGCAGGTGCACGTCAGCGGCAGGTGCAGCTGTCGCGAACTCCCTGATTGGCTCCCACGTGCGTCCAGCACGTAAACGCGGAGCTGACGCTGAAGTATAAATTGGCCTTAAAGGGGAACGCAGAGTAGGAGGAAGTTCTTATTTATTTATTTTTTATTTTATTTACAAAATATAATTTACAACATCTCTCGTAGGGAGACATAAGTGAAGAACATATAACAGTAAAATAAAACAAAACAAAAATTGATATATAATAATAATAATAATAATAATGCATTAGTCCTATATAGCGCTTTTCCAGACGCTCAAAGTCGCTTTACAATTTGGTGCATTATTCATTCACTCCATACTCGGTGATGAGAAGCGAGGCAACCAGTCTGCGCACATTAGCCACCACCACCAACCACTCACTCACTCACTACATTCGCTAGGCTTCCTGGTGTTCCCAAACGGTCTCCCATCCAAGTACTAACCAGGCCCTACCCTGCTTAGCTTCCAAGGTCTGACGGGATTGGGCATCGCAAAGGCGGTAAATAAAATAAATTAAGCAAAGGCATTTCAGTCCATCAGGCAAGTCAAAGCAATTCACATTATTTCCTCAGTCTTCATACTCTTGTAACAAAGTTACATGGAAGCTTCACAAATTAGAATGACAAATATTCACAGACATCTTCACATAGAGAGTAAATGAAACTACTCGAGTCTTTCAGAAGTTTCAAAGAAGCAAAATATTCCCTCAATTCAATTTTAAACACTATTAGGGACGGATTTTTATTTTGCCATTTACTTTTATGAATATGGTATTTGCCCATAATTATTATATTGTAAATTCTGAAAAGTTATTTCGGAATGTCGTCATTACCAAAAAGAATTTGCTGTAAGTTTAGTTGTTTCGTTTTCTTGATTTTTGTTTTCAGCCAATTCACAACGTCCTGCCAGAAACCTTTTATCACTGAACAAGAGAAAAACAAATGTTCAGTAGTTTCCTCTTCCTGGGAACAAAACACACATGGCTCCACTTCAAAGCCAAATCTCTTTTTAAGCATTTCTGCTGTTGGATAATAACCATTTATAATTTTGAATTGCATTTCTTTGATTTTAGGAGGTATTGGCCATTTCATGAATTTGATATATTTATTCGTTATTTTATCATCATAGTGCCTTACTTTTACATTTTGATCAAATCGTGAAATAATTTACGTTTCAATATTTTACAAATATAATTATTGTTGCATTTTTTGCTATTTAAGGTTTAAATGCAATTTAGGCAAGTTTATTTGACTTTTGGAATAATATAAATAGTTTTGTATCATATTTAATAGGGCTATTGGTATTGCTTTACACACCTTATTATAATCCCTTATTGAACTTTGTATATTAAATTTTGTTCCAAAATCCGTAAACCTAAGAAAATTACCTTGTTCATCTAATATATCTGTTATAAAAACAATTCCCTTTTCAAACCAGCTTCTGAAAAACAGTGTTTTCCTACTTATTGTTATCACTCTGTTATTCAGGAAGTTCTTATTTACGCTTAGCCGTAACTTGGCGAAGAAACGGCCAATCAGAACACTTGATATATCCCCTGAAAGCTGACACTCTAGAGAATCCAATGATATCTCTCATGCTGTGACGGACAGAAGCCCTGGCGAATCACAGGCGAGCCTTTACAGACGCTCTGAGAGCCACTCCGAGTCACATGGTCCATCCGAAACCAGTAAAATGGTAAGAGGTCTTACGCCAAACCGGATGTGCGTCAGTGTCCGCCATGATAAGATGCGTCCGAATTGGGCTTTTGGTTAGGAAGGAGTTAGGGAAAGTGGCCTGTATGCTAACTATCATAGCCACTTTAGCATAGGGACCTCTGATGCTAACTATCATAGTCACTTTAGCATAGGGACCTCTGATGCTAACTATCATAGTCACTTTAGCATAGGGACCTCTGATGCTAACTCACTGGTGATTAGGAGCTATGTGCCATCCCATAAGCCACTGCGCCAATCTCCCCGCCCCCTTTGCCCCCACCCTCAAGTGATTCATGCACAACCACTGTTGATTGACAGATGCACATTTAATAATAAAATTACAAATTTAAAAAAAGATTCTGCACAAGCCAAACTTTATGAAAGTGACAAAATACATGTTAGTTACCACAGCTCAGTCACATGGTTTTGAAGAGCCTCCTCAGTAAATGGCCTAAATGAAGCAGTTTGGGCTTTTGCTTCATTTAGTAGAAACTTAAGCCACATGGCTAATTTGCATACTGTAGCTTTATGAAACAGCTGTTGAGATAAAATAAAGGGAAATGTGAAGGATCATTTTGATGTTTCTCTTTTTCTTTATTTACACACTATGTTGTTGTTGGACAATATACAGTAGGTGGCGGTATGCGCTTTTGTTTGGCCTGCACTGAACTTTAAAGAAGAAGAACAGCTGTTGGTGATGTCACTTCCGCTTCCCCTGGGTTAGGACGGTCGAATTGGGCAAATGCTGCTGAATCAGAAGTTATTGCTAGTGGTTTGAGCTGTGTTGGATCGATTTGAGTTTGAAGTGGATACTTTTGTTGAGGAGTCTCTGCTTGACAATTTGATGTATGATAAGTGTGTTTTGGTCGAAGCGGTAGCGAGATACGAGCGCGACTGTGTAGCACAGCGGGGCTTGCCCCCGGTACCGGGGGCTCTCGAGTGCCAGTACATGTTCAAGATTATTTAGCCGTTGATTTGGCAGCAGTGAATTAGTTTGTCACGTCTGTTATCGCAACAGCCTTGACTAATATATATTTAAAAAAAACCTGTTTAAATTATATGAGGCTCTTTCAAAGGTGTCACTGAAGTTCACATGTTTTTAGTCCCTTCTTTTCATTTGTATGAATTGACCAAAATGCCTGGAGATTTTATTTCATGAACAAGACTGAATTTTTTATGTTTAATTTTTATTTTTATTTTTTTATTTAACCTTTATTTAACCAGGAAAGTCCCATTGAGATTAAAAACCTCTTTTTCAAGGGAGTCCTGGCCAAGGGGCAGCAAAAGATACAGTTTAAGAATTACATACACATTACATACTCATTATAAAAAACATTTACAAGAGGTCGACTCAAGTGCTCTCAATCTGGACTTAAATTCATTCAATGGAATAAGATCAGTTATTTTCCAGTCTTTTTGCAACGTGTTCCATGTAGAAGGAGCAGAGTGAACAAATGCCCTTTTTCCCAGTTCTGAACGAGCAAACGGAACAGTGAGCAACAAATGATCATTTGAACGCAAACTATAAGAGCCAACACTCCTCCGTGAGATTAGGTTACAGATGTAAGAGGGCAGAAGACCAAGCATGGCTTTATAAATAAAAGTATACCAATGACCCAGTCTCCTGGAGGACAAAGAAGGCCATCCCACTCGAGAATACAGCTCACAATGATGGGTCAAAGCCCTACAGTTAGTAATGAACCTCAGAGAAGCCTGATATACAGTGTCAATCTTGTGTAGACATTGAGCAGACGCATTCATGTACAACAGGTCTCCATAGTCTAAAATAGATACAAATGTTGCAGTGACAAGCCGCTTTTTTGCCTTAAAAGAAAAACAACATTTATTTCGAAAGAAAAAGCCCAATTTGAGTTTAAGTTTTTTCACAAGATTGTCTATGTGGGGCTTGAAAGTCAGGGAGTCATCAAGCAATATGCCGAGGTATTTGTAAGTGTGAACCACCTCTATGACATTTCCCTCAAAAGTGGACACTAAGGGGATCGTTTGAGGAACCTTCTTAGTATTTGAAAACAACATTAGTTTGGTCTTTTCAGCATTGAGGACCAGTTTTAGCTGCAGAAGTGTGTGCTGGACCACATCAAAAGCTTTCTGCAGAGATTCTACAGTTTTAACAGGGTTCAATCCAAAACAGTAAATTATTGTGTCATCAGCGTAAAAATGCATATTAGCCTCAGACACATTTTGTCCTAACTCATTAATATACATGATGAACAGAAGGGGTCCTAATATTGAACCCTGTGGCACCCCCTTGTGGACATTCAAAAATTCAGAACACAGGCCGTCACATTTAATACACTGGGTCCTGTGACTGTGATAATTTGCGAACCAAGAAACAACATGATTAGACAGTCCCGAACAAAGAAGCCAATGCTTTAAAATAGCATGATCCACAGTGTCAAAGCCTTTGACAGATCAATAAAAAGGGAAGCACAATATTGCTTTTTATCAAGTGCAACAAGTATGTCATTTATCACTTTTGTAGCAGCTGTGATGGTACTGTGCTTTTTCCTGAAGCCGGATTGAAATTTAGAGAGAAGTTCGTTAGAGTGCAGGAACTCTTTGAGTTGATCACAAACAAGAGATTCAAGAACTTTTGACAATACACACAAATTTGATATTGGCCTGTAGTTACTTAAAACAGCTGGGTCACCTCCTTTTAATAAAGGGGTAACAAAAGCAGACTTCCAAACAAGTGGGATTTCTTTGCTTTGGATTGAAAGATAAAAAGGACCGTAAGAGGCTGTGCTACATAATCAGCAGCTATTTTCAAGAAGTAGGGCTCTATCAAGTCTGGTCCAGGGGTTTCCTGTAGTCTAGTGCTTTGAGAGCTTTATGCACTTCCTGCACAGTAAAAGGAACAACATTAAAATGCTCTCCAGAAGACACTGGAGGTTCTGTGCAGGGAGTCACAGGGGCTGCTCCTGAGGAGTCAAACAAAGAACCAGAAGCTACAAAGTGCTTGTTAAAGCTATTTAAAACCTCAGTCCTATCATACACAGGGACAGAGTCTTTTAAGACACATTTTGGAAGAGCCTGAGGTCTTCTGTTTACAGATAGAGACTTTATCACTTTCCAAAATTTCTGTGGATTGTTGAGGTTTTCTGTTGTGACAGATAAGTAATATTCTGATTTAGCCTTTTTGATAAGAGAAGTACATTTATTTCTTAAATGCCTAAAATTAGACCAGTCAGATGGAGAATCACCTTTCCTGGCTTTGGCCCATGCCACATTGCGTTGATGGATGGACTCTGACAATTCTGGGGAAAACCAAGGGTTCTCTCGTCCCTTGATTCTGAATTTCCGGATTGGAGCATGTTTATTTACAATCTTAATAAAACTTTCCTTGAAGTATGTCCAAGCCAGCTCCACATCTGGCAGCAGACTCAATTGCCCCCAATTAACCAAAGACAAATCATGATGATACGCTTGTTCATTGAATAATTTTATATTTCTCTTGCAAATAATATGTGGTTTGCATTTGGGGATTTTAGTGTTCCTACAAGTAGCAACAACACAATGGTCGCTCAAATCATTGCAGAACACACCCAATGTTGAGAACTTATGAGGGACATTTGTTAAGACTAAATCAATCAAAGTAGACTTATCAGGACTCTTCACATTTGGCCTTGTAGGTAGGTTGACCAACTGGCTAAGATTAATAGAGTCACAGAAAGATTTAAATTCACCAATGTTTTGAGTCACAAAAATATGATTTGATACTTGAAATATAAATAATGTGAAATAATTCTGGTCATTTAACCTCTTAACCCCCGCCTTAACCGAGTGCATTTTCTCCAGTTTAGCTTTACCCAAATCTTAAAGCTTTACAAAAAAGCATAAAAAATAGCGACAAAATGAGGATAAAAAACACCAAAAATCTGACCACAACACAACAAAAAAGTATGTCAAAAACGCTTCAAAAATGTGATACAATCACGGCTACAACGTGACAAAAAAAAGTTCCGATCACTTTTGTAAGTTTTCAAATGAGGCTCTGTTGCTCACCAGTCGAGATACTTTTAGATTTGGGTAAAGCCGAACAAAAGAAAATGCGCTTTAAGGCAGGGTGTGAGAGGTTATCAGGGATTTTAAGTATCCTGGTTTTGTCTGTGTCCATGTAAATGCTGTCTCCTGATTTCAGTTTCCTGGAAAAGCCGTTATCCAGATTATTAAAGCAGTACTAAGTAACTAAGTAAGTTTACCTTAATAAATCCTTTCCGTAGTCCCTCTGGGGGTAATACAAGTGTTAATGGGATGATTGGCCTGGTGGAAAACCACATTTGCAACTTCGCTGCCACCGGGTCAGAGTCACCAATACACACTAA
Organism: Neogobius melanostomus; assembly: GCA_007210695.1. Lineage (NCBI taxonomy): Eukaryota > Metazoa > Chordata > Actinopteri > Gobiiformes > Gobiidae > Neogobius > Neogobius melanostomus. Next base: position 105,316 of record VHKM01000856.1, read on the forward strand.
AGGAATCATGACGAAGAGGCTAACGGGCAAAGCTAACTGCAGGCTAGCGCCACTTAATACAGTATTTACAGCCAAGTTTGAGTGAAAAAAAGATCTCCATTGTGTAAATAGCAATATGCTACGACGCCTGCAGTGGCGCTTATGGCCTCTAGGGGCATGAGTTACTTAGTGCTGCTTTAACAGATATTTTAAGTATCCTGGTTATGTTTGTTTCCATGTAAATGCTGTCTCCTAATATCAGTTTCCTGGAAAAGCCGATATCCCGGTTATTAGAAACTGGTGTGAAGATTGCTCCCTTTATATATGTTTTTACTCAGAACAAACATGGCTCTATACCTTCCTTCCTTGTCTCCGACGCCGCCGTGTTGTTCTTCAGCCTCATCCAGGCGCTGGTCTTGGCCGTCTTGGCAAGGGCGGGGCTGGGTCCGGCCTTGGCCCGGGCCGCCTGCTCTCCGCTCTCCAGCACGGTGCGGTTGTCCTGCTTCTGGTCGGCGAAGGCGTGCATGGGCGTGATCTGCGACACGGTGAGGACGCTGGAGCTGGCGGCGCCGTTGTGGAAGGACAGGCTGAGCGGGAGCGAGTGCTGGAGGCTGGAGTGTCCGAGCTGGTGCAGGTGCTGCTGCTGCTGCTCCGCCTGCAGCTGGTTCTTCTCCAGGTCCACGGAGCTGCAGCTCTTCAGCTCCTTCTGCTGCTTGAACTTGTGGAACAGCTTGCGGACGGGATGGTCCTGGGGGATGGTGAGCTGGACCTCGTTTTTGGCGCGCTCTCGCTCCTCCTCCTCCTTCCTCACCTCGCTGATCTTACGGAAAATGATCTGCAGAAATAGACACAAAAAGAGGTCACGAATAATAAACCTTTCTAATAGAACTGCAAATTGATCAGTTATTGGATTAAAGTTCTTTGGTGGAAGCTCAGAATTCAGAATACCCTGAAAATAGGTTTGTGTAAACAGTCGATTGGCCAGGCATTTCCAGCATAGGGATAAAATGGAGCAGCAGCATTCAATCCTAATGTATACAAACAGTTAGCAAGACGAGAAACTTTTCAGGGTCGGATCAATGTGTTTTCCCTTTAGCCATTAGCATTAGCCATCAAACATAGCAAATTATATACGATGCAGATGATTGTAGCTGTCAACCATCGACCACATTTCGGTGAAGTCAAAGCCTTAGAAATGATTTTAACCTCTTAACCCCCACCTGAACCGAGAACATTTGTAAAAGCTTCCTGAAAAAAGGTATCAAAATAGAGCAGAAAACAAGGATGAAATGCAGATGAAAAAACAACAAAAATGCATTATCATTATGCATTATAACCAAAAGAATAATTGAAAAAATGGATAGATAATGACAGTTCAACTCATTACGACAAGTTATGGAGACGATATCAGTAGAAACAGGGTAGGTTTACATGCACTCGAGTACCCAGGTTATTAACAGGGATTTTAAGTGTCCATGTAAATGCTGTCTCCTGATTTCAATTTCCTGGAAAAGCCGTTATCCAGGTTATTAGAAACGATTGTACTCTCACCGGGATATTCCCACAGTTTCTGGGACACTGTGCCATGTTAAACGCGGGGTTCAGCGGGTTTTTTCACCGCTGCTGACGTACTGAGCATGTGCGAACTTTTGAAACAGATACAGCACAAGCAGAAACGTTCCTTCAGCGATTATATCTGGTACCTGGGCTTTGTTGCGTTTTGTGGGTCAGATACTAATCCAGTGGCCACATCGTCTTATAAGATGTTAATGGAGAAACTGCAGAAATAAATAATTGTTACAAACAGACATGAGTGTTCTTGTGGGGCTGCAGAGCAGCCGTTGCTTGTTTTAAATGTGATTTGTGCATTATTTTCATTGTGAGAAGTCTCTGTCCTTCCAAACCAGGTTTTTAAGTTGTTTTTGACTCGTGGAAAGTCCCCATTAGTTTCCACGTTATAGCGAACCTTCTGGAATCATGTCGAGCCATAGGGAGTGGTATCACTGAAATATCAGGACCCCACCATGAGGACCACAGAGAAGTGCTTATTTCCCATTTGTCTCATACTGATGCTTTCTTTATCTAACCATGCCCACTGCCTTATTGTTATAGGAAAAACTATAGTTAAAGTGTCATGCTCCATTCTTTTCTCTCTTTTTCACTGTTATTTCTCCTTGTTTGTTTACCCTACTCTGCACAGAGACCATGCCAAAATACTATTTATGTACGCGCCATTATACTGACTCAAATTCTCACAAATCCACTACTTTGATTTTGTTTTAAACAAAATGAGCAGCGCTCATGAACACATCTTTAATTTCTGTTTTGTTCTTCTCAGAATTGTACAGTTGTCCAACTAGTCCAACACTGTCTTATAGTATGTCTGTCTGTATTACCTCCTATGTCTTCAGTTAGTCTACATGTTGTTGTACGACTTTACAAAAAAATAAAAATGATTTGGCTGGCAGTTCTTGCCTCTTTTCATTAATTGTAGCACAAAGCTTTATATACATAGTGTGTAATCAGCCCCATCATAAGTTTGGATAATTTCAACCAGATTCTGCAAATGTGTCTGGTTTAGAGAACACATTTTCAACCCAGTCAGGATGATTTATTTAAAAAAAGTCTGAATTGGCTACAATGTATTCAAAAAGCAAGTGTGTCAAGAGAAGGTCAGTCTTATTGTGCACTTTTTGAAACCTGTTATACTACTACTATTTGTTTTGACAGCACCGGTATTTGAACTGTTTCATAATCGCAGGAGTGATCTTCATGGTCGGAAAGGCGTCACGCCTTTTTCTGTGCAACATCAGGCGCCGTGTCACGGAAAGGGACATGACCTGAAATTGCAGGCAAACTGAGACCAATCTACTATGAACCAAAAAGGCCAAAGCGATCATTTCTCTCAGTCATTTTGACGGACAGGGTTGTAAAAATTCTGTCATGAGCTATTTTATAATTCATTAATTAATCTCACATTGTATGCATTAATTTTTTATTTTAACCGTCATTTGGCCAGGCTATTCCAGCATAGAGAAAATTGAGCAGCAGTGTTCCATCGTAACCCTTGTGTGATCCTTCAATTTTGCACCCTTTAAAGACCCTAATGTCAAAAAATTTACCCTTCAAAAAAGAGCCTGAAAATTACCACACATTCATATTTTTTTCTGCTTCTTTCTACAAAAAATCTTCAGTGGCTTTTGGGTCATTTGGATGAGCTGCGGCTCCAGTGGCTTTCGGGTCAAAACTCTGGTACCTGGGCTTTTTAGCATTTTGAGGGTCAGATACTAATCCAGTGGCCACATCATCTTATAAGATGTTAATGGAAAACTGCAGAAATAAATAATTGTCACAAACAGACATGTTCTTGTTGTGCTCCAGAGCAAACGTTGCTTGTTTTAAATGTGACATGTGCGTTATTTTCGATGTGGGAAGTCTCCGTCCTTCCTAAATAACAGTTTAAACGTGTTTATTTTGAGCCTAATTTATCTTGGACACCTCTGCATAAAGTGTCAGTCCTCTCTGTTTCCCCGCTCTGCTCATTACACAGCGATCACAGCAGGACAGGACCAAAAAACTCACATGTACCCGGATTTAAACAGGGATCGATCTCGCCTCCTTTTCCTGTCAGCTAAAAATATCTTTTAATGGCACTTTTACCGTCGTGACAGCTGATTTCTGTGGTTTGACACTGAGAGAACTCTTTTTGTAAGTTATAGCCAGGAAAAGGCAGGTTAAAATATTCTAAACGGCTTTTACTTTTTTGTATACTTCTGCTAATTCTGTGATTGCATTAAGCATAAATCATTGCATTAGTCTATACATCCTTTCAGTCATGTGACTTATTTGTTATGGCCGCCATCTTGGAGACCTATTGCTCCATCCGAAACCAGTAAATTGGTAAGAGGTCTTACATCAAACCGGATGTGCGTCAGCGTTCGCCATGATAAGAAGCGTCCGAATTGGGCTGTCGGTTAGGAAGGAGTTAGAGAAAGTGGCCTGTATGCTAACTATCATAGCCACTTTAGCATAGGGACCTGATGCTAACTATCATAGTCACTTTAGCATAGGGACCTCTGATGCTAACTATCATAGCCACTTTAGCATAGGGACCTCTGATGCTAACTATCATAGCCACTTTAGCATAGGGACCTCTGATGCTAACTATCATAGCCACTTTAGCATAGGGACCTCTGATGCTAACTATCATAGCCACTTTAGCATAGGGACCTCTGATGCTAACTATCATAGCCACTTTAGCATAGGGACCTCTGATGCTAACTATCATAGTCACTTTAGCATAGGGACCTCTGATGCTAACTATCATAGCCACTTTAGCATAGGGACCTCTGATGCTAACTATCATAGCCACTTTAGCATAGGGACCTCTGATGCTAACTATCATAGCCACTTTAGCATAGGAACCTATGGAGCTATGTGCCATCCCATAAGCCACTGCGCCAATCTCCCCACCCCCTTCGCCCCCACCCTCGAGTGATTCATGCGCAACCACTGTTGATTGACAGGTGCACATTAATAATAAAAATAATTTAAAAAAATAAGATTCTGCACAAGCCAAACTTTATGAAAGTGACTTCATACATGTTGTCGTCCCCACAGCTCAGTCACATGGTTTTAAAGAGCCTCCTCAGTAAATGGCCTAAATGAAGCAGTTTGTGCTTTTGCTTCATTTAGTAGAAACTTAAGCCACATGGCTAATTTGCATACTGTAGCTTTATGAAACAGCTGTTGAGATAAAATAAAGGGAAATGTGAAGGATCATTTGGATGTTTCTTTTTTTTTTTCGCCTTAAATGTCTTTATTTGGACACTATGTTGTTGTTGGACAATATACAGTAGGTGGCGGTATGCGCTTTTGTTTGGCCTGCACTGAACTTTAAAGAAGAAGAAGAACAGCTGTTGATCATGTCACTTCCTCTTCCCCTGGGTAAGGACGGTGGAATTGGGCAAATGCTGCTGAAGCTCTAGTTCACTAACTGCATAGAGATCTAACAGTTGACCCATGCAGCCTTTGACTCGTGTATGGCTTTGTCCGATTGTCCCCCCTCCTCCGGCACTCTGAGTTTTGACTTAGGAAAATACCATTCACGTGAATGAAGGTGGTTACGGCAGATAAATAAACTATGCAGTAGCTGAGGCTTGGAAAAGTTCACCTTCCAGCTCCAGGCTGCGTGTCCTGCACATTGCAAATCAACTCCCTGATTGGTCAGATTCATACTAATGCCTGAAAGACCCCTTTTGTAAACTCCACTATCCATAAGGATTAGGGTCAGGTATACAGTTAGTTTGAATTAGTTTAACCTCTTAACCCCCACCTGAACCAAGCACATTTTCTCCAGTTCAGTTTTACCCAAATCTGAAGCTTCTCGACTGGAGCTTATAGCCTAGACCAGTGTAACGCCTCATATGAAAGCTAAGACCTACAAAACTGATCTAAAGTTTTTGTTGCGTTTTCATGACTTTTTGTAATGTTTTTGCTGCTTATTTTTTTGCCTGATTTGTTGCATTTTTGTCGCCTGTTTTGCTGTGTGTTTGATGCGTTTTTGTTGCTTTTTTGTTGTATTATTGTTGTTTTTCTTGCTTTTTCCATCACTTTTTTTGTCGCCCATTTTGTTGCGCTTTGGTTGCTCTCTGGTTGCTCTCTTGATACTTTCTTTGCTGCGTTTTCACCCTCATTATGTCTCGTTTTTGTCCCTGTTTGACATTTTTTCAAAGAAATGCCCTCGGTTAAAATGGGGGGTAAAGAGGTTAAGATGGCGTCGTCTTGTGGATGTAACGGTTGGAGCTCCACTTATCACTGACCGCGCCTTTCACTTTGACAATACACAGTAATCACCCGCACCAGCCTCGGGATCCGCACACAGAGGAGGGTTGCTGTTCCCTTTTCAATGCGGTCATTAGTGTGTAGAGTGGAAGCAGGTCTTTGGCCAAATCCGTCTGTATCTGAAGCTACTGTATGTCATTGCCTTTTAAACTTAGGGCATGTGCCACTGGGGCTGCTGTAGCGTTATCTTCTTGAGTATTTCGTTATTCTCTGGAAAGTGTTGCATAGTAAAGGTTATGCGTGTGATGTCACGGCAGGCCAGTTTGCTGCAGTCGGGGCTTTTGGATCCCTTTTACCTCAGTCCGGATGTCGGAGTTTTTGAGTCTTTCCGAGGGTTCAGAGGACAAACTGTGCACTAAGCGACAGACGTTTTCAATTTTGGAGACAGGCACTTTGGAGAGAGACAGCGAGAGAACGGCAGATTAAATATTCATAACGAAAATGGAACAAAACTCGGGGAAAAACAGCCTCCTCAGAAAAGAACTGTCTGAGTGGATACGGCAGGAGAGGATGACGAGGGGATTCAATCATGTTACAATAATCGCAGACTGTTTAATATTGACATTGCAATGACTCAGGAAAAACCAGCTGTGAGCGTTGACGTTGACCGTCTAGACCAGCAATGTATGCAGAATCCCACTGCCATAACTTTGACCAATGAGAGGACACCGCAGTGAGGCCTTTGGGGTTAAATGGTATTTGTGTTTTATTGATGTATTCAAAGAGAATGATGAGAAAAAAAGGGTTATAGAGATGAGATCGGACAATGGAGAAATTCACTTGTTACATCAGCTCTCAAAAACACTCAGAGGGGGCAAATAGACAGGAAACTGTGCAATCAAGTAACAGTAACTGGAGGTATCTTATATACAATGATCATCAAACCATTGTGTCGTGTTCTCTGGAGCCTGTGCTCAGAGCAGGGAGGGAAAAAGGAAAGAAAGGAAGGCACAAAAAGAGAGACGTCCTTCCCTCCGAGCCCTGGCTGCCCCTAGAAATCCAGTCCATAAAAGTAATGAACAGAAGCGGTGACAAAGGGCAGCCCTGGGGGACACCAACGTGCACATAGGGCTGGGAGATACTGACAGAAGTGAATATCTAAATTAGGGCCAGGACTCGATTAAAAAAATTAATCTAATTAATTAGAGGCTTTGTAATTAATTAATCGAAATTAATCGCATATAAATATTTGACCTGAGAACAGTGAGAAGTAAGTTTTTTCATAAGGATTTTTAGTATACCATTGAATAATGACTGAATACATGAGCTTAAGCAACAAAATATTGTTTATTTTTGTTCAACCATGTCCAACAGACCAGTGCAATATTGCCATTAATTGTGCGTCTGCAGGAAAAAAGGAAACTGAAGTGTGGAAAGCAAAGTGTGATTAATTTCGATTAATATTTTTAATCGCACTAAACCTCATGTAATTAATGAATCGCAATTAATCGAAAAAAGTCCCAGCCCTAATCTAAATACTTCTGGGGACTTTTACGATGACGATGATGAGGAAATATTTTGACAAACTAACATCACATCATTTTTTGGGGCGACAATGGCGCAGATGGTAGAGCGGGTCGTCTCATGATCGGAAGGTTGGGGGTTCGAATCCCGCCTCATGAAGATGCACATTGTCGTTGTGTCCTTGGGCAAGACACTTCACCCACATTGCCTCCAGTGTCTGCGTACACTGGTAGCCCCCTAGGAGAGACCAACAGGCCCGGTTTGAACCGTGAGGACGTCCTTCCGTGGACCCACCACCTGCAGAAGGAGCCATGGGGGCTGGTGCTATGTGATTTGGGCAGCTCCAACAGCTGCCCCCACGACCCGGCAACGGACAAGTGGAAGAAAATGAATGAATAACATCACTTTATCGCTCAAAAATATAAATGCGATGCACAGACCACATTTTTCTCTATTTTCCCCCTATATTTTGCCCTTTTCCCCCACATTTCCTGCTCCGCATCTTGCAATTTTTCCTGTCAATTTAATCCCAATTATTTCGTCATATATATTTTTTCCTATTTTTGTCCCATTTTCTGCCACATGATTGATTTTTTTTTCCTCAAATTTTTCCCCAATCAAACAATGGTTTTGTATAGCCCAATATCAGAACAGAAGTTGCCTCACAGGGCTGCACTAAACATTATGGCAATAAAACAAAACACTAAAGTTCAGGCAAGTGAAGTATTCAGGCAAACATAAACCTATGTCCAATTAATTGTCACTCATATTTCCCCCAATTTTTTCTCTATCCAACCCTCTTTCCCCCTCACATTTTTCCACTTAAACTCGATATTGTAAATTTCCATATCTCCCAAATATGATTTTAACCCCTTAACGCCTATTGTCTCAAATTTATGACATACCTCTTCTTGCAAGACCGTGGCTAAAATAATGCATGTTTTCCCTTGATGCCTGTTTGCCCACATCCATGCCGTACCTAGGAACCTTTTGCAAGCACTAGTTTCTCGTAGGAATGGTTAGAGAAGGAACCACATCCGGGTTATGGTAGCTACTTTGCGGAAATAGCATTTCTGCAAATCGAGGCTGCAACGTCGAGGAAATCTTCAAATGTAAGTTGAGTTGTGTTTAAAAAAAATATGTAGCTGCTCATCGTTTCCATCTTTAGATCATTTATCGGAATGAACTTCGTGTGATGGATATTTTTTTTGTTATTTGAAGATTTACTGTAGGTACGGCACGAATTTGCGACGTCAGGCCATAATGGAAAACTGCAATAGCCATCTGGTGGCATTCATTCACCTCAGAAAAGGGAGTAAAATATGATAATTAGTAATAAAAATGGTGACATGTCTATGTTATGTAGATAAATTGTCTGCACCTTGCTTTTTTCCCCCTACATCATGTGATAAAAGCAGCAGCAGCAGCAGTGAGCTGCTGTATTTATGCCTGTTGTCGCAAATTAGTGACATACCTAAAACTATATCTATACTATGTGCTACAGATAAATTAACAATCTCCACTTCATTTAGCATCAGCTTGAAAGCAAAAACACTGATTATATATTTTTTTCTATAATTGGAAAATAATTCAGGCGTTAAGGGGTTAAATATGATCTATCTCTACTTGCACTGACCGGTCTGACTTACTGCTCGGCGTAGACATTGAGTATTGACTATATTGATATTGAAGATTCACTGCTTCCAAATAAAAAGACAAAAATAACCTTCCTTTATCCTTTATTTATTAACTCGTCTCCTACTCCCCTGTGCTGTTTCTGCAGGATAAACCTCGGCAGGTGACAGCGGTGAGTTTGGGGCTCTCTCGTCTCGTCTGAAACGTCCCGGTTTGGACGGCGGACAGGGCTGTCCACTGTCCCCTCGTCTCCACATCGTTATAAAACCCTCACGGAACAGACACCTGCCACCGAGGAGAACAGAGAGACTCTCACTCACCTCTGAGCAGGAGACAGCTCCAACTCTGCTGAAACTCAACGAAATAAACACGAAACAGTAAAGAGTAAATCACTGAGGCGAGAGGTGCAGGTGAATAGGGCAAAACATAACATTTATAGATAATTTGACTCTTTTGCTGTAGATTAAAAGCATCGAAATGTCATTAAATAAGCATTGTAATCTCTGAAATTAAAACTCAGATGTTAAGGGAGAAAAGTAGCAAACATCTCGAGTGTTAGAGTCCCCTATTTCTCACTTTGCCCTTTGATTACCCCGACGTGCACGAAGTGGCTCTGATCAGTGACTTTCTGATGGTTCTTCATTACAGGCTTCAAATCCACAAATCAATAATGAGGAGTTCGTGACTGTTTACGCTTAATCACATTTGGACAGAGCCAGGCGAGCGTTCTTCACCATCCCCTTTTTATTTCATTATAGAAGAGATTTTTGCTTCCTATATCCTGCCAGCCCTGAATATTCCAGAGCAGTATTTTTCCACTGCACAGTTACCACAGGCAGCAGAGAGTCTAATATTTGGTTATAAACGGGGCTGTCAGTGGAGTTTGCAACTTCACTTCTCCATGTCTGTGCTGGTTTCCTCTTCCTAAAACGTGTACAAAGGCGTCATTTTTGTTGGTTTTGAGGCTCTTTCAAACGGTGTCACTAGTTGTGTTTCCATCAGAGAAATGTGCATAATAAAAGCGAATTTTCACACGTTTTCATCCAAGAGTGTTTGCGAATCGTGGCTTTGGTTACCCTGGTTACAGCAGGCGGCGGCCCAGCAGAGGGCGCACTGTACGTTCTTGATTTCACTTGAAGTACGAGCTTTTTTGTTTAGTTTTTGGCCAAATTCATTTCATTTCATTTTATTTATTCTTTTTCATGGTAATGCAACATACTGTACAATTGGAACAATCCAGCAAACACAACAATAATACATTCCATGAAAAGAAGAACAGGAGTAGGATGAAGAAAAAATCTTATAAGCTCCTACCCCATTCTTTAAAAAAACATTACAAATTAGATGGCCACACCGATGCCAAAAGACAACAAAAGCCCAGACCAGATGTAATCAACTTTCAATTTTAACAATTTTCTTTCTTTTTTCTTTTCTTTTTTCATTAACCATGTCGGAATTAGCTGCTTGTTTTTACTCATAATGCCATGAATACATGTTAATTTAGGCGACCTACACACTAAAGCAAAGCAAAAGTATCTAAATAACTAACTAGCTGCTACTACTCTGAAGTCTTGCATGACCTGTAACGGCTGGACAAACAAAAACTATCCCAGAGTGAGTTTACTACGTTTTCTAATGAGGATCAGGCGGCGTCTGCGTCTCTGGGCAAGTTTTTTGTGACTAACTTGGTCCATAGTTGCAGACAGTGCTCTGTTGTTAGCAGTGTTTAAAGTGGATTTTGGGAGTGGTGGAACTCTAATCTCGAAGACTCAGAACGCTACATTAGGTCGATATATGAAAGGCTGTGCGTATATTACATGTAACAGAAGGTGGTTTATATTAGTTTTAATTTATTTTAAAAATAAGTTTTAAACCATTTCACAGAATAAGATTTCTTTATATGTGCTCTTGTTTGAGATACTCCCAGAAAGTTAGAGCAACAGCCAGTCCTATGTGGGAATTTTTAAAAATTATCATACAATTTAGTGCAATTTTGTGTATTTAAGGCAAAATATGCTGTTTGAATTAGCCTTATACAGTGATTAGAATCAGAACTGTCAACATTATGATTACTTTCCTAAAAAATAAAAAAGAAAGAAAGAAAGAAAGAACACTGATTTTGATAGCTGCAAATAGACTTTTATTATTTTATCTATTTATTTATTGTTTTAATTTACTGTCAAAATCCTGTATAAGTGTTTCCCTGTGGGCCCCAGTCCCTCTGCTGCCTGTGTCAGCTCCGCCCTGTTCTTACTCAGTCTGTAGCTGCTCATCACACTGAGCAGTGAGGAGGAGACACAGACTCCACACGAGTGTAAAGACTAAACTTTAGCCTGGATTCATGACTCTGTTGTGACTTTTCAAACCGCGGGCAGATTCAGAGGATCTGATCAGAGGAAATACTTTGTGAAAAAGGCCGACACTGCGCCGTAACCGAGCGCCGTAACGCCACACTGTTTATCGCCTTTTCTCTTCATTATGCTTCCTAAATTAATATGTAAAACCGAAAATATGAGGGTGATTGATACGAAATAAAAAGCGGGCTGAAGCTTGTGAAGAGTAGACTCCGTTTATGGATTAGTTTATGTCCAAAAAGTTCATTATTTTGTGATAAATGCTGTTATATTGAGGCCGCGCGCATGAGGAGCGGACTGCTGCTGATGATTATTTCTCCAGATTCTGAAGAGTGGACTTTTGTCCAGCGCAGCTTCAGCAAGTTAATAATAAAACTACCTAACCTAGTATTTATTGCATTGATTTATCTCACAGGCAGACTTTCGCATGTGTGCGAAATGACAAAGTGGCAATCATTAACTTTTTTTTTTTGGTCACGCGAAGGTGCGGGAACGCCGTTCCCGACCGTTCCCGCCCACTTTAACCCCTGGTTGTTAGCAGGGACGGTATCAATGGGCTTGGTGGGCTAAGCCCCTCCTGTCATTTTTTTGACGAGAGAAAGAAGAAAGATTAAGTTGTATTTTTCTTTAAAGAGGGGGTATTCTGCTTTTTTCAATCACATAGCACCAGTCTATAGCATACTACAATGATGACGTAACCTTCTGTTGGTCTGTATATGCAGTAAATTAAAATAACTGCCTTGAATAAAATTGCTCTCTCAAAATGGCTGTACTGAACGTCTTGAAATAGGCCTCTGTCTCTTTAAGAAGCTTTCCGACACGCCCCTTCAGCACACTGCTGTGGCATCTAAACAACACTACTGTGCGGGGAGGGGGCTCTGCTGAGCTGAGGAGCAGTGGTTGGTGGCTTGGCTGGTGACGAAAGGTCCAGAGGCGTCTCCAGGAGGTGGGGGCGTTACTAGGACTGAGGCATAGCTACACCTAAAATGGCTGCCGTCTAAGTTTTTACTGATTACTCAAAAATATGTGAATGAGCCAAGGCAACACTCCAGGCATGTGTTTAATGAGGGAATGACATAATAACATGATATAAAGCTTGAAAAAGTCCATTTTACATAATACCCCCCCTTTAATTATAGTTAATTTTATATCCTAACTAATCACCAAGATTCCCCCACAGCTGCAGCACAGAGGAGAACTCACAAGAGGAGCTACAGGAAACCAAAAAGGGACAAATGAGGAGAAGACAGTGAAAGCAGAGGGAGATGTGCAGGAGTAAGAGGAAGGAGGAGGTGGTGGAGCTGACCAGTGCAGGACACCACGCTCTGAAACAGGGACAAACCCATTAGGCGGTGCACATAACATGACACAATATTGAGTATAAATTAGGCGCATCAAAGAGTGTGAAAAAAGGAAGAGGCTTATAGTCCAGAAATCACGGTAGTTGATTTGAGTCGATCAAAATCTTTGGAGATTTTAGTCACAGTTTGATTTTGATTTTGTCAGAAAAATGTTATAACATATTCCTCTTCTTTCTTCTTCTCCAGTTTTCCCGCTGCCCGGTCAAACGCCTGTGTGAGAGTCTCTGCAGTTGTTGAGGCTGATCTCGGCTCCATCCATCACGGCTGTGGAGTAAAGCCTCGTCCAATTGAGTCGGTCTCATTAGAGGAGGCTTTGAGATGAGACTCTGTAGCCGCTGGACGACTCCATTAGAAACACAACAATAGGTCTTTCTGTCTCCATTAAAGGCTGTGCTTTAGCTGCTGCAGGAGGAGGATTTACTCCAGCGGTTTCCACACGTTTGTGTCTCTCGCGATCCTCACCTGAGACCAGCGGGTTTTTTTTATTTCATCACAATTTTATTCAAAGTAATATTTTTCGGACTAAAATGAGACTAAAACTACAGCTACAATCTCCAGATATTTTTGGTCGACTCCGAAAAGCTGAATAAAAAGTAAAAGAAGGGACTGAAAACATGTGAATCCTATCTATTTCCAAACCATGCAGACTCCAAACAGAAACTCGCTCCTGCCCCTGAGCCTCTGCCACATCGGCGCCCGTGACGACGAGACTCCGACACTTCACACACTCCGTCCTGAATAAACTTCGGGTCTGAATATTGCTGAGTCGCGCCGGAGCAGATTGTGCGAGCTCAGATTTCATGGATTTTCAAAATGGCTGACTCGTCCGTTCGTTTCGACAAAAGCGGCGACGCGAAGGTGCGACGGGCTGAAGTCTCCTGCCACATCTGTTCTCCTCAAAAAGATACCGCGGCTCGCACATCGGCGAGTGAGAATGAACGAGGGAGTGAGGCGGTTCTACAGGCAACAGCAAGAAGCCACGTCAGGCTAATTAACACCACAAGACACGTCAAAACACAATACAAGTAAATTCTACATATTTAGCCATTTTTGTGCAAAGTTTGAGTAGAATGGCCGAATAATTTACAGATAATATCAGCAAAACGTGCAGATGAATGTGTTTAGTTTATTTATGTATTTATTTTTTATTTGAGTTATTTGAGCTATTATTTACAGTGCGTTAGTATTTACAATATTTACATCATTACATTTACATTATCACAAAAAAATAAAATAAATAATAACTCAAAGGAGTAGGCCGAAGCAAGAAAGCTTATAAGTGTCAACCCCAATTTCAAAATACAATACAATACAAATAGAAAAGTTTGTGATTTCTGAGTGTATTTACTTAGTTTTACAATTTTCTCTTATTTTTTTATCATTGCTTATATTACCATTCTGGTCACCGTTCTATTGATTTACTTATTGTTTAAAGTGCATCTGACACATTAGACACAATTTTTGCTAAAACACAGTTAACACGATTATATTTAAGATGTTGCTAAAGATTATTCCCAGTTTCCTTTAGTTTGAGCATTTCTGTGATGTTTATGTTTTCACTTCCTTATTGGACACCGACAGGAAGTGACATCGAAGAAGCTAAACAATTTTAAACTGTTGCCGTGCAGCCATGTTAAGTCAATGGGAAATTAATGAGTCAAACTGCTATGGAATGTTTCCTTCTTTTATGTCACTTCCTGTCAGCAGCTTAAAAATTCAAATAAAAATAACTTTTCTGCCCAACATTTCTTCATTAAAATTGCTGCTTCACTGAAAAAAAATGATAACTATGCAACTGATGTAATCCATCTAAATAAGTCATATTTTTAAGAGCATTAAAATCTGTCATATGCACTTTAAGTATAGTGTTTTAGATATACATATATATACACACATACAGACATATTTATACATATATATATATATATATATATATATATATATATATATATACATACATGTACTAAATATGTACTAGCGCACATATCTATTAAAATATCATCTTCAAAGTTATCATGTTTCTCATTGCTATCATACCTGCGTCAACTGTAATAATGTTTCAACTGTAATAATGTTGAATGAACATTGAATTTATAGCAGGGGTGGCGAACGCACATGCGACTCTTGGCCAATCAAAGTGCGGCTTTTGCATAAGAATTAGTATATATTTCCCATAAACTGGAACAGCCTTTAAGAATGGTGACCAAAATCCAATCGTATTCCCACAGACCCTGTTTCCCATCTCTACACACATGAATGTTTTAGAGGCGGTGTGTAAAAGGTGAAGCAGACGCAGGATAAACAACAGTCAGGCCGATCGTGGCTCTGGGAACAGCTTCTGTGCTTCTTTCTGATCCCTCTTCATCTGATGATGATTGGCCTCATATTCACAGAAAAAGATTCAAATTAGGACATGAGAAAAGACGAGCTCTAACGAAGCATATGATGCGAAGCGCGACGTCGCAGCGCAGAAACACGCAAAGTCATTGACTTTTCTTTTACATGTTGTAACGAACACAACATAAAACAGAATCTCAGACGTCCTCCAGAGGCTCCTGATTAAAGTTTGTGAACTTTGTGCAGCCTAGAGAAGTTTCTCTGCACAGTCCAGTCAGGACCAGGCTGCAGACACAGACATTTTTGACATAGGGCCTCATTTTCTAGTCATCCAGAGTGTTGTTGATTTCTGGAGATATATATATTTTTAAATTCATGCAGTCCTTATATTTGCTAGGCTATCGCATGTCTATGGTAACTAGTACTCCGCATTAAAGACCTCTTCAAAATCATGGGCTCGTCCTCCAAACATTGCCATATCTGATTTGTAGAAAACTCCTTGTGAATTCCACGTGTAGTAACGCCGGCCGCAGGTAAACAAACTACTGTAGATCCGGTAACCGAGCAGATCACTCCACCGCTGCGTAGCTACAACCAGGAAGCTGATGCTGCTCAAATATAAGTTCTTTTAAATGCAAAATGGTTATATTTAAAACATTATTCAGTCAACACAGACCTTTATATGGGTCGTCTGGTGTTATAAGTGATTGCCTCAGGTGCACTGTGCTTGGGTCAGACTGTTTTTAATGCAGGCTACTAGTTACCATAGACATGCACTAGCCTAGCACTAGCCTAGCACCACTAAACTCTTCAAATATAAGAACTGCATGAATTAAAACAAAAGAAAAGAAATCAACAACACTCTATATAACTAGGAAATGAGGCCCTATGTGAAAAATCCTGAAATATCCCTTAAATAAGTCAATCAAATGCTCTCCCAGTCAGAGCAGAAATAAATTAAATTCAATATAATTATTAAAAAGAAAAAGTCCATGCATAAAGAAATTTCGGCTCTTTGGTGGGTAGCTATCATTAGTTAGCAACCCCTAATTTATAGCGTAAAAGATCAAGCAAGCAATTCCTAACCCTTTTATGCTGCATTTAAAGTGAAAAAGAGAGAAAAGAACAATTGCGGTGCCAGAAATGTCCCTTGTGGGCTCCCGTTGCCAAATCCTGCTCTCACAATACAATAAAACAATAAAACAATAGAATAAAGGGTATTGTGCTTATCTAAAGTATGTAGATGTTCTAAAACCTGCATGACTCAGTAGTTTCGTACTTTGTTTCACCGCAGTTTGTTTTAGACTCAGCGATTTTCACCTGTGACTTCAGTGAAAAATGACCCTCGCTGCAACCGTCTGTCCAATATGCAAAACATTCGTTAGGAGTTGGATGAGGTTCAAGGGATTGTGTGATAATTAGGCCTGGTTTATGGAATAGTTTAAAAAGTGAAGAGTCTCTATTGGCTTTGTATGGTCAAACCTGACGGAAACCCGTGAAAAAGTTTAACTACAGCATTAAATGTTCAGTCGCCGTATCGATCACCCTTCAGTGAGATTGATTGGTGTCATATGTGGTGACCATGGCCGTAGCAATTTTTTCTCAGTCTTTTCTTTTCTCTACTGCGTGAATAAACTCTTATGTTATATGTTTGAGAAAAGAGAGAAGAGCGAGGAGTCCATCACGCTGTGTAAGTGTCAGACACTGGGCAGCAGAGCGTAAAATAAGACACAAACATTGATCTATGACTAAAACTAAAGCTTGTTATATGAAAGCAGCTCAAACTTTTCATTAATGTTTTGTGTAGCCTGTCCTTATGTGGATCCGGCCCGTGCACTAGTGATGGGCAGATGATACTTCAAAGTGTCATTATTGTGTCACACTGTATCACACAGTGAGGGCTACATGGTATAGACGCCATCTGGTGGTGAAAAAGCATTACAGTGAGCCTGAAAAAATCTCACTCAACACTGACTGAGCTCATTTACTCTCATTGAGAAATGTGAACCGAATTGTCATGAATGAGTTGTTAAACAGCTGGAGTGATCATTTAGAAAGAGGAAATCTGCTCAGGAAAATGAGAATAGAAACAACTTAATGAGAGGTATCATTAATACATCTCATTATCTCAAAATGAAGTCACTGAGCAAGACTTGATAAAGAATAATTCTGCTTGTGACAATAATATGGCACTAGGTCTATTTTTGCTTTTGTTTACCAGTGGATGTTGTGGAAATATTTCTATACATGTTTTTATCATACTAGGCTTTAATGATTATATATGAAACTGTGGTAATGTAATCTGTGCTTTAAGGTTCATTTGAAACTGGGGTTTCCATTTTGTTGTTGTCTTTACGGTTAGAGCCACTGGGGGCAGTGTGTCAAAAGGAGGAGTCAGATTGCGAGGAAGTGCCGATAAGAACATTCCAAGAGCACTGATTGGTTCGACAAGGACACGCCTACTTCATCATGTACTTTTGTGTTGCTCAGGGGCAGGGCCTCTCTCTTGCCCTCTCCTCGCTGGTCGACCAATATGTGTCCTTGGGACAGCCCGTATAACTTTGTTTTAGATTGTATTATTAGGGAATAAAACAATGATTGATTTTAATAGAACGAGTCTCCATCTTCTCTCCATATAGTAAAGAATACGCCAACAAAGTCAAGTCAACAACTAAACCATGATAGACCATCATCTGACTCAAACTCACGACCCTCTGATTACAAACCGGACGCTCTCCTCACAGAGCTATGTGAGTGGTACAACAACTAGCCTAAATAATATTCTAGGCTATATGTATGTTTTTGCGTTGCACTTAAATATCTTGTGAAAGAGAAGAGAAGAAGATGCTCTTGTACTTTACATGTTTTCTGTTGAATCATTTTGTTATCAGGGCAAATCCGCCTCGTGCCCAAAGATTTGAGCAGCCCCGGGGCTCGAGCTCAAGAGCACTCTTGGGATCGGCGCCCGTTGCCAGGTGTTGCTCTCGTTCAACCGGCACCCCGCTGCTCGCTGCTGCACATAGCGTACGACACTATATGACACAAAATGACACAGTGGAAGTGTTGGTCATGTGACTTTTCTTAAAATGATTCGCTCGTGACGCAGCTCGGCCGAGGTGTTGCTTTCTGAGCTTTATACGTGTGTCGATACCTCAGCTCATTTAGCCCATCACTACCGTGCACATGATGACACACAGTGATGCAGCAGGTTTAATAACAGCATTTTGTACTATTCCACCGCTTTTTATTTGGCAACTCATATTTACGGTGTGATTCAGATGAAATATGAGATTTGTCCACATTTACATGATAAAGTAAATGTGATAAAGTAATATATAATTTTCTGTCAGACAGGAGCCTCTCTGGGACCCTCCTCTGTAATTGGCTGCGTGTTTATAGATCATTTCACTGTGGGTCGTCTGCCACCATGAATAAAACAGTGTCACGGCGAGCTCCAGTTCAAACGTTTAATTATGAATCGGCCTCAACCTGCGCCGACCTCTGCTTCACTCCCACATCTGCTTCAGTCAGGTCTCCAGCCGACATTTAGGATTTTACGGTTCTGTTTAAGTTAAGAGCTCTGAGCCTGATCCTACAAATTCGTTCTTCTTTTAGCAAACGGCTTCCTGGACCTTCCTGAATTGAGCGCTCTCTCCCAATACAAAATGAATGGAGAAGCCAGGCCCTATACTAAAGTATGGCGAGGTATGACATGTCTGTTTCATGGTTTTAATATAATTTCTGATTCATTAACATAATATAAGATGATGTATAGTGGCACCTGTAGGTGTATTTGACCCACAAAAAGCAGAAACTTAACAGAATATCATTTAACGTTAGCTCAGGGAAACTTGTAGACGCTAATTTGTATCTAAAGTAAAATCTCCAAAGGTCTGTACATTCATTCATGATTTCTAATGAGGTTTTGACCTAAATGTAGTCGATGGTTGACAACAGCTGAAAACATCTGGATTGTTCATAATTTGCAATGTTTGAGACTAATGCTCACGCTATACATGCGTTTCCAATGACATCACGCATGCATAGTTCGCCGCCATTTTGAATACTGGAGTAGAATTATACAGTACTACAACATGTAACATTTTCTCTACTCATTGCTAATGTAATCATTGCTCATGAAGATAACAGTAAAAACACGACCCCAGATATAACCAGCAAATGTGGCACAGACGTAGCAGCTCTGTCTGTGGAGCTACAGCAGGATTTACTAAAGAGCTGCTTCACTCTGAAGACTAAATTAACTCATCAAAGAGGAAACAGAAAACCTTTCTCTGGGATTTTTACAGTTTGTCATGTCAATAGAGTCTCAGTCTGAGTCAGTGTTTAAGCTGCTTAAGACGTTAGCATGCTACCGGTTAGCAACTGTCATCAATCAACTGTCAATGGCTTCAACACGATAAACACATGTGTGTCTCACATCTATGAACACTGAGGAAATACTACAGTAACAGCTCAGCTCTGACCTCTGTCACATGTTGTATCCGAGGCTAGACGTTTGTGGTTTGGTTCAGGGCTTTCTCTTGAAGCTGTTAAAGCTAAATGCTAACCAGTAGAATGTTAACGTCTTGAGCAGCTTAAACACTGACTCACTGGTTTCTTCACATAAACGTGCGTCTCTGGGGCCGTGTTTTTACTGTTATCTTCTTGAGCAATGATTACGAGGACATAAAAATCCCACTGTCAATCAGTTGTCTTTCATTTTCATTCTGAGTAGAGATATTGTTACATGTTGTAGTACTGCATAATTCTACTTCGGTATTCAAAATGGCCGCCATAACAACAAAGGTCACATGACTGAAAAGCATGTATAGGAAAAATACATTCAATAGGCAAACAGACTCTGAAAACATTCCCAAAATAGCCGGCTTACTAACTGCCAACATACTGCGGGAACTGCTTCTCCTTTTTATTTCTATGCTCTTACCCGCTTCCCGAGGCCCTTACCCTCTTCCCAAGGCCCTTACCCTCTTCCCGATGCTCTTACCCGCTCCCTGAGGCCCTTACCCTACCCGCTCCCTGAGGTCCTTACCCGCTCCCTGAGGTCCTAACCCGCTCCCTGAGGTCCTTACCCGCTTCCTGAGGTTGCAGGTGAGGATGAGGTTGCGTGAGAAGGAGTTGGCGAAGGCCGTGTAGAACTCCAGCACTTTGAGCAGCGCGTCTTGGCGGATGACGTGCAGGTCGCAGTAGGTGAGCGCTCGGACGTTGGCACAGGCGTGGGCCAGAGACGACTCCTTCCAGAATACGTCCCCGAAGACGTCGCCCTTCCCTGGGCACAGACGGAGGAGGCACAGGGTCAGAGCTGGAAACACTACAGATAATAAGTCCCGTGGCCTGTTTATTTCTTTATATGTCACAAAGAAGTTTGAATATTTATCTAGTTGATCAAACAGCTTTATTAATTCGACAGTCTTTTGTGTTTTATTGCACTTTGTCTTTATCGTTGGAATCACTGGGGGGCAGTGTGTTAGAAGGGAGGTTTTGAGAAGACGTCTGAAGGACAATAGGTGGAGTCAGATTGCAGAGGAAGTGACGACAACATTCCAAGAGCGCTAATTGGTTCTTCGACAAGGACACGCCTACTACTTCCTGTTCCTATATATTGCTCGGGAGGAGGATATCCAGGTCTTTCTGGCCAGAGGCCGCTGGCCTACCAACATGCTGTTAGGGAGATGTCGCGCTCAGATAACTTGTGTTTTAAGATTGTATTATGAAGGAATAAAACTATGATTGATTTTAATTGATCGAGCCTCCGTCTTCTGTTCCATATAATAACGAACACGCCGACAGTGTGAAAGAGCTCTAATATGACGGAAATGTAACTTTAGCCAGTGATGCTAAAAGTACTTGATTTTAGTGCTTAAGTAAGAGTACAGATACAACTGATCAAACATGACTGCAGTCAAAATAAAAGTTGCTTGGTCAAATTAAGTATCTGCTGTAGAAAATACTGCGTTGTGTTCAAAGTGAATGAACTGTGGGTATTTCGCTCTCACAATGAACAAAACTCCATCCCCGGCTGCAGTATCGGTATCGGAAGCAAGAAAGCTGGATCGGTGCATCTCTACTTATTACAATAAGATTTAGCTCATTTCTAGATTATTATTCGCCGTCCCGTCGCCTTGAAACCGTCCTCAGTCGCTGCTCGTTTGTATTAAATGATGGATGGTCCCATATGTCTCTGTTTACTGCAGCGAATCACACCGCGTTCATTGTAATTACACACACTTAGTCCTAACGAGCGGCTGATTAACAAGAGACACCGCCGTTAATACTTTGTTTTAATGAATCACTGCAGAAGGAAAACACAGTCACAGAACAAGTCTGTCTTTACAACAGGACGACCCACTTCTACACCCTAAGACCACATGGAGATTTATTCAAGTCTCCATGTGGTCTTCGCTGAAATCAAACCTACCTGGAGACTCGCCTTATCTCCAGGGGACGTTTCAAATACATCTCCACGACCAGCAGCAACTCGAGTCTCCAACTAGTCTCCAGGCCGGTGAGACAGGTCCTTAGCCGAGCAAACACTAGAAACCCACATATGAGCGGAGGACAAACCAGGAGTGGAAGGTTTCTGCTTGAAGAATAACTCTGTGTGGCCTCTTTTCTTCAAATGTGGTTTAAAGATTACTTTAAAAATAAAACGAATTTCGCCTTGTTCTTGTTCAAACTCTTTCTTTCTCGTGGCTTGGAAATTGATATTGAAGAATCCCTCAGAAAAAACACTTCAAAATCTTGTTAAGTCCGAGACTGGAAAGTTTGAAGTCTAGGAGCGACTAAAGTGGAGATGTTACGGTGCAATAATGAAACATGCTAATCTAGGATTAGATTTATTTTTGTTTCTAGGTGAAAGTTTATACGTAAAGAGACTTGAAAATGAAAAAAAAAAAATCTTTCTCCTGCAGTGTCTCCCCTTAAATGATCTGTATCCTGCTATTTTAGCCATTCCAAAGTAAAGTATAGGCATTTATATGATATATTGTACCTCTATCACTATGGAGTACTCATTTTTGAGAGAAATATAAGTATTTTTGGGGGTATTTTCCCTACCCGGAAGACAAGACGCTTCGATTCAGTTAACTCCGCAACCCTCTCTCCGCTCATTCCACATTTACAGTATTATAAATATAAATATCGCTGAAAAAAGTGAAGTTACTTCACATAATGCAGTTATAAGGAGTTGACATGTGCAACACAGTTTCATAAATGGCTAACACACACGCTAACACACACGCTAACACACATGCTAACACGCACGCTAACACACACGCTAACACGCGTTTTGATTAACTCACCGCTCAGCCTCGGACGTTTACGTTATGGGATCGCGTTGGTTATAAAAGTTAATCCACTTTGATTCTGGCCAAGGTTCACCAAGCATCCATCAGGTTGGTTGATAAAGTCGCTGAATCCCGGAAAGAAAGTCCAACTTCTGGCGAGTGCACTCTTCTTTAGGAAGGTTGAATAGTCCTGTTCCTCTCGTAGCCAAACGCGAACCCGTGACATTATCGTTGGGTAAGAAAAAAGAACAGGCGTGTCCAGAGTAGGTTAGAAAGAGCTCCGTCTTCACAAACATGACTTCTGTTCGGATCCTCCGGGGGTGCGTTTGTTTACTCTCTCGGGACAGCGCAGACGCGTCAGAGAGTTCCTTTTTTTTTTTTTTTTTTTTTTATTAATTAATTTATTTTATCTTTCTTACAACAGAAATAATGAGAAAGCTGTTTTATACATTAAAATCAGGCCGTAAGGCATTACATTACAGACGTCGGGCACTTCCTGTTTGACACTATGACATCAAATATGACAGAGTGTCAGCTGCTCAGAGAGCAGGATTCAGGAGGATTACTTAGAACTGCGTAAATGAAGCTAAAAACCACCCAGGGGGTGTTTTTGAGAAGGAAATAGCATAACAACATGGCTAAAAGGTCGATTTTGCATGATATACGACCTTTAAGTGTTTAAATGTGCCTTTTCTCTCATTGTCTTCCCTCGCTCCTCTTTCTCATTGCGCCGGTGTGTGAGTTTGTGTGAGTTTGTGTCTGTGTGAATGTGTGTCTGTGTGAGTTTGTCAAACAGCGAGGTGTTGGAGCAGGCGGCTGCGGGTCACTGTCCTCGAATCGCTGACCCGACATTTCTTTTAACACTTTGAAACGCCGCGGCAGGTGAGAGGAGAAACACAGACAGAGCTTTGTACAGTTTAAGGAGAGACGCTGCAGGGAATATGGAAATAAATAATATACATTTGACACTTGCTGTATTTTTTGGGCAAAAATATATTTATATCTCCATTTTTAAGCTACTGACAGGAAGTGACATAGATAGAGGACAAGTCAATGGGAAATGAGTCAAGCTGCTCTAGAACGTTACCTTTATCTATGTCACTTCCTGTCAGCAGCTTAAGAATTCAAATAAAAATAACTTTTCTGCCCAACATTAAAATTGCTGCTTCACTGATTATGCAACTGATGTTATCCGTCTAAATAAGTCATATTTTCCAAAGCATTAAAACCTGTCCTGTGCACTTTAACTAAGCTAACCATTTGAATTTGGCGTTAGCATTTCAAAAGCGCAACTTTGGTTTATTAATTTCATAATATTCGTACATTTTCTTTTTGCTAGCACTGATGTCGGGCATTTCTCTCACAATTATGTCATTCGGAGAACAACAACATCCATGAAGTGAAATTCTAAACATCACAAAAGTGGTCAAACTAAAAAAAGCTGGGTAAATATTCAGCAAAATGTTTAGTATAGAATTGCCTTAACTATGTTTTAGCAGAAACTGTGTAATGTGTCATATGAACTTTGAGTGATACTTTGTTTAGTTTTAGTTTAGTTTATTAGTTTATTTGAGCAGTAAACATTCTGCTCAAAAAGAGTGGGCTGAAGCAAGAGCTTATAAGCCCCACCCCCAAAATCAATACAACATTTACAATATAGCATCTACATAAAGACATTACATGACAGAGCTATAATAATAACTTTATCCTATTGCAATTACATTATCAATCATACAATTAGCAGCATCAATGTCAAAGGAGAACCAGTTACACTAAAGCAACTTTTTTAACACAGACCAAATTACAAAGCATTGTTTGAAATGTTCATATAGAAACAGAAACGAAGCACAACGACAACCACGATCACGTTTCATGTACGATGTTTAGTACAAAGCAAGTAACAAAAGGCAACCCTTAATATAATATATTTCAGCATGTTACCAATACCAAACCTTAATATAATATATTTCAGCATGTTACCAATGGCAGCCCTTGGTAACATTACCGGAAGTCACTATTTTTATGTTATAAAGGCACGTTACTATGCAGTACATATTATACTCCGAGATCTTGCTGCTTCCCATTTGTCACCACCATCCTCAGTATAATATCAATTTGTGTACAGTTTCCTCTTTTTTTCATGTATAATGTTTATGAAAGCCCTACATAGTGTAATGCATTAAAAAGCATTAATACTTATTATATTCTGAGATCTTGCTACTTCCCAGCTGTCATTACCATCCTCAATATAATTTGTGTTTAATTATTATTTGTCTGAGCAACTTTAACTGTAGTAATATTAGAGCAGTGTGTCTGTGTGTTGAACGCAGCGTCAGTGAATTAAAGGGTTTATGTAAGAACTGGAAACACTCTCCTCTCGTCTCCCGCTGGGTTAATGTCAGTCTCCAGCTGTGGACTCATAATCTCACCGTGAACGTCTCCGTCTGAAACCATCACGAGGCGACGCACACGGACTCTTCTAACTCAGAGATAATCCATGTTTTAACACAATTTAGCAAAGCTCCGTGCAGTGTTATCACGTTTACAAGCTCCTCATCGGATCGTGTGATATTATTACGAGCTCGTTTTGTGAACAGACACCGACACACAGCAGAAGATACAATCCTGCAGTTTTTAAGGTTTGTGTCCAGTTTTCTCCCTTAACATCTTAGTTTCAATGTCAAAAAAGGGGGGGGGATTTGACCAAACTCTTGCTCCAACATCCGCCGTGTTTCCAGCTCCTATCCATTCACAAATACTGACATGTTTGATATCCACGCGATGAACGGAATCCCCCCGACAACGCTCTGTGATCCAAGTACGGTTATTTCCTTTGCGGGAGACGCCAGCCGCCAAAGACCGCGGGGTTATACAAATACACTACAAAATGTTTTGTCGGCTTTGGAGTTTGTGTTGAAATAAATGTTTGCCACGTTCTACTACAGCAGAGGTTTTTCCAAAGAGTATTTTCTATACCTAATTCCTGTCTTTTTTCTTTTTTTCAAATTTAATCATTAAAAAAGACAAAGGCACACAAACGATAACATTTACAACAATGACAATACTTTTGACAGACTAAGACCAAGACAAAACAAAACAAAACAAAGACAGGTGACAGTACAACAAATGCAATAAACAGGCACTTCAGCACAATGCATTCCAAAAAAAAAAAAAAATGCAAAAAATGCAAAAAATAAAGAGAGTAAAAGGAGAAATTAAATAAAAAATAAAAGTATTTTTTGTGAATACTTCATTGATGATACTTTTAACCTTTTCAGCTATAATCATTATCATAACGATAATTATGACAGCAATCCCCGTTGTTGTTGTTGTTGTTGTTATCACTACCATTATTTCATTTTTTTAAATTATTGTTATTATACCGTCATCATCAAAATAAAGTATCTAATCACACTGAGGACTGGTAGGAGAATCAGCTTCCAAATAGCTAAAAAAAAGGGGAGCCATATCTTATGATAAAATTGTGTTTTATTATTTATGGATGCTGTCATTTTTTCCATGTTTGAATGATCTGTGAGTAAAGTCAGCCATACATCGGCTGACATTTTTTGTTTATCTTTCCAATTTAATAGAATCGTTTTTTGAGCTAAAGTGAAAGCTGTAAGAAGAAATTGCTTGATATGGCGGGGCCAGCGAGGACAAGTCCCCAAGGAGGGCTAAGGTTGGACAGATCGGTATACTAAAACCCACCATTTTGGACAACCTGTTTATTATCTCGAACCGAAAACTTTGAACTTGTGGAATTTCTAGTAAAGTAAAGTAGTACCCATTCAAAATAGTTTATATGTAGTAATATGAGCCCTGTGCAGGACTTTATATCGTATTAACTGAATTTTAGTGTTACAGGAAAACAAAAAAGTGTTTTTACATACTTCTTGCCAGTCAATATTAAGCGGTGTGATTCCGATGTCTACGGACCATTTTTCTATTTGTAATGTAATTTGACTTTCTCTTGTGAACAATGAATTAATTTGACCAACCTAATTCCTGTCTGATTTCTTGAGTTTCGAACCCTCCACCAAAGATTTTTTTTCCACTAATAACCAGTTCATTCTAAAAAGAAATCTTACATGCCACAAAGTAAAACCATAAATTTAAACCTGGCTCGATCTTTTGAATCTTCAATTTGAACATTTAATCTGATCAGGAAACAATACACAGTATATATAAAACTTCATTCATTCATTCATTTTCTTCCACTTGTCCGTTGCCGGGTCGTGGGGGCAGCCGTTGGAGCTGCCCAGATCGCATAGCACCAGCCCATATATATAAAACTTAAATAAGTAATTTGAGCACATAGAGGAGGATGGAAGGGCATCTGACGCGTGGCTCTGTGATTGAATCTGTTAGATGAAAGCCCTCGGGGATGAGCTAAATTCAGCCTCAGCGTCGTGCGGTGGCGCCCCCTGGAGCTGAAGGTCCAGAACCCCGGACTGAAAGGTCAGTGAAAAACAACACGGCGCCGCCATGACATTTATCAGAGCAACAGCAGCAGAGTGAACCGAGAGCAAAGACTCGTTTTATTCTGATTAAACAGCCTGGAACAACGTGTTTAAGGAACTCCTACAAACGGTTTCCAGGATTGATCTGAGCGAGTGTTTGAGAGGCGTCCAGAAAGATATAAAGATTCACCCAGGCCAGACGCTGCAGGTGAAACCATAGAATTTTCACACTGGTCAATGTTATGATTTTTTGTAGCTTTCTCCCTTTGCATCGTTCAGCTTTCTGAGAGACAGCGGTGGATAAAGCTGGGAGAAAAACACACGTGCTCTCCAAACATCTCCACCAGTCGCTCCTACAGACTTACAGGCTCCAACTCAACTACAACTACAGGGATTTTTTTATATCTAATTCCTGCCTGATTTATTGAGCTTTAAAAAAAATAAGGCAACATTTAAATGTTTTACAGATGATTTCACTCATAAATAGTAACTAATATATCAACAAAATAAAACCATACATTTAACGATTTTTTCTTGTCAGTAGGAAGAAAAGTGATCGAACCCTGCTCTAAAATATTAGTAATAAAAATTGGCAAAAATTCTGAAAAGAAAAATAATAATAATTGAGGGAAAATGCATGAAAAAATAGAGGGGAAATGGGGAGAAAAAAGATAAAAATGAGCAAAAATTAGGAAAAAATGGGCCAAACATTCAGAAAAAGGGATCAGGAGGGCTAGGTCCCATCAGGCCGCCCTGTTATACATGCATGCAATGATTTTTTCACATCTGTCCTACTGCGTCACATCCTGGTCACAAACCTCCCCGTCCACACTCAAGCCGGTTGTTTCATTGTACAAACAGGCAGTCAAGGTATTTGACAGAAAACCTATGAGATGGCATCACTGTGACATCATCCATAGACATAATATTTTTACTTTCGAAAACTTTATACATTTTAGTCTCTGAAATTGGTCTTTAAATGTTTGAACAGTCATGTGTCGCCGCTGTTTGCCGATCTCATTGTTCGGCGTCAGGACTCCCGCAGACCCTCCACCAGAGCCTCGGTGAGTGGGGACCAATGGCCGCTGGCTGCTCTGCTTTGTGACCGCAACACTGGAGGCCGCCATTGCTCCTCCATTGCTGTAGTACCTCCATTTGGCCGCTAGGCCCCCATTGAAAAGTATTGGACTTCAGACACGTTAAAAACAACTTTATTGCCTGGTTTCAATTTTTCAACACTTAATATGGCTACATATTCCTCCTGAGATAACGCTGGGTTAGTCAAAAAAATAGAAACCAGGCTGGTTTTCGAAATAATATTTTTTTTCATCTCCTACTTAACGGAGGTCGGACTGTTAGCATTGGAGCTGCGCGAGCTACACGTCACGCAAGGGCCGAGTCTACAGTGAGATCCCGCCCTTTTGCCCTTATTAGGAACATGCTTCGTCAGAGCTGGGGAGGAGGAGTCTGTAAATCCGCCATGATTTCCCCCTCGAACGTGGTCATTATGGTAAACGGGGAGGAGTGAGGAGGAGTTGTCTATTCTTTTTAACAGTCTATGGTGGGGACTGTGTTCTCCCAAAATTTACAAAAATGTTTGGACAGTCCAGTTTCTCTTTTAATGGATCCAGCCTGTGGAACTCTCTGCCCACTGATTTAAAACTGCAGCCTGACATGAACAGTTTTTACAGAGTCTGAAACAGTGGCTGAAGTCAAGTCAAAACTGCTCACATGGTAACGCTGTATGAAATGTACTGATGATGTGTATTGTTTACCTTTTTAAATATTGTAATGTGTACTGTATTGTATTGTGTTTGGTGAGATGTGTAGCCTCCTATGGACAAGTGTTGCAAATGAGCAGTTTTGCTATAACACCAATGAATCTGGTTTGTCCAATGCAGTTGTTACAGTATGTCCATATCAAATAAACAAATAATAATAAAAAATTGGGAAAAATTTTGGGGGGGAAATCATTTATTTGAGCTGTCCTTGGACCAACAGCATCAAAGCTGTATTATTTTCCCAGTACTTGCTCTCAAGACTTTTATTTTCAATACCACACTGGTATCGAGGAACTCCCCAAAATGATCACAAAGTGACCCACTAAACTGAGAGGATTCAGTGTTTAATAGTGTGCTGTGTTTCAAAATGAAGCTAAACCTTTTACTAAAAAAACATAATTAAAACTAACTTTCCTTTGAACTTAATATTGAGGTTCTACCAGTTTGACTTTCTCCTTTAATCTGAAATAATTCCCCGTACCCCTGGTCTCGTAAACACATCCTTAACCTCTGCTCAAGTACTCTCTACCGCGCGCTCTTCAGACGGGCGTTTCTTACCGAGGATGGCGATGACCTCGTCGTCCTGGATGACCTCCAGTGACCCCGAGACCACGAAGCAGAGCGTGTCCACCGACTCCCCCTGGTGGAAGATCAGGTCTCCGGGAGCGCAGTGCGTGGTCTGGAACTGCACGGCCAGCGAGCGCAGGCAGCCGTCGCTCGCCAGGCGGAAGGCGGGGTGTTCGTTAAACACCTGCGGGAAAAACACGGGAAAAACACTTTACTATGACAGAGAAATGACTTTACTATGACAGAGAAATGACTTTACTATGACAGAGAAATGACTTACTACGACAGAGAAATGACTTTACTACGACAGAGAAATGACTTTACTACGACAGAGACATGACTTTACTACGACAGAGAAATGACTTTACTACGACAGAGAAATGACTTTACTACGACAGAGAAATGACTTTACTACGACAGAGAAATGACTTTACTACGACAGAGAAATGACTTTACTACGACAGAGAAATGACTTTACTACGACAGAGAAATGACTTTACTACGACAGAGCTAAGCACATGGAGGCATTAAAAAGTCTTTGATTGGACTATAAAAAGTAAATTAAAGCCTTCAATGTAAAAAAGCAACAAAAACAATTGGTTACAACACAGTGTTAATTTTGACACCATATTTTAATTTAGTTTTAGTCTTAGTCTTTTGACGAAAATGTAATTCAATTTTAGTCGATATTTAGTCAAAAAAAATTCTTACATTTAGTCTAGTTTTAGTCGACTAAAATTGCAAGTCAATTTAGTCGACTAAATTTAAGACAAATTTAGTGGACTTTGCATTTATAATATTCACTATAATCATATTTAATCAGCTCCTCTGCTTCATGGAGCTGCTCCCACATGAACAAAGCTCAGAGCTGCTCCTTTGGCAGTGAATTTACAAGATCTGAGGCTCTTTCAGACGGTCAATAGAAGTTTGGATGATTTTAGTCTCTCCTTTTCATTCTTATTTAGTTTTATTTTAGTCGACTAAAATATCTGGACATTTCAGTCATAGTTTTAGTCTCATGAAAAACTTTAAATTTAGTTTTAGTCCAATTTTAGTCGTCAAAAATATCACTTTGACTAAAATTAAGACCAAATACTTTAGTCGATGAAATTAACACTGTTACAACAGGCATTAAATCTAAATATCCACTGAAATAGGTAACAGATCCATTCAGTTGCAGGTTTTGCTGATAATGCACGGACGAGGCCTTTCTGTGTGGAGTTTGCATGTTCTCCTCGTGTCTGTGTAGGTTTCCTCCGGGTACTCTGGTTTCCCCTACCACTAAAAACATGTACAATAGGCCAGGATGAATGAGAGTGTGTTTGAGAGTGCACATGGGGGACGACGGATGGAAATCGTTCATCTATCTATCTATCTATCTATCTATCAACTCGACTCTCCCCCGCACCGGTCACATACAGCGCTGTGGGGATGACGAGCCGTGGGTCTGGGACACGTAGTTTTTGGAGCAGAGAGCACGATGCAACACTCTGCACAGACACACAGTTGTCCCTGTCCTGGAGAGGGACGGGACACTGAATGCTGTGATCCCCAAAGGGCATCAACAAAGACAGCGTGGGAAGAGACTCCGCCCCCTGCTCTCCAGGGGCTGAGCGGGGCTGCCCGCTGTCTGCCTGACTCTGCGGCGCTTCATTCAGCCGAACTGTAATGTGCCACTTTGTTTTCCCAGTAATGATGACGGCTTTGTAATGATGGGGAGAGTAATTAATTAGATTACTCCGTTACCGAAAATGTAGCACCGTTATACTTAAACACAGTTATTCCCAACACTGATGTAGTTACAGGTGAAATTCTATTTTCATGCTGTTTTTTTTATTCAATGCTCGATAAACCTTCAAAATATTGTTACGCCTCTAAAGTGCACATGTCTGTGCATGTGCCCTGTGTATATTCCTCCCGTCTTTAGCCGCTGCTGTCTCCCACAAAGGAAATGACCATATTTGGATTACAGAGTCATCTCGGTCACAGCCTTTCGTGCTACACGTGGATACCAAACATGTGAGTATTTGTGAATGAATAAGTGTGGGAAAGACGAAGTTGAAGTCGGAAATCCCCAAACAAAACATACATTTAACATCATAAATGGTGAGTTTTCGGTCTATTTTTTCTCTGACATTAAAACCAGTCCAGTCGATTCCCCTTCTTTCCTTTCCCCAGGTTAAACTATCGGCTCTGGCTCCACACAGGACGGTCCCAGGGCGAGGGCGGATCATCTTTACTTTAGTCCAAGTTACACAACAGTCTCCTGAAAGTCCGCCCTCCTCTCTCCCCGACTGAGCGCTGAGTCTGCAGGAGTATTGTATTGTGTAACAGACGTCTCGAGTGGGAGATAATGTCCCTATAAATAACCTCTGTCACTCACACCTTTGTTCCCAACGCGCCGACCTTCTAACTTTTAATCTACTGACTGCTGTGGAGGTGGAATGATACTGTAGCTAAGGGCGCAGTCAGCCAGTCTCTCACAGCGAGGAGGGAAATGTACAATTAAGGTTCACTTCCACTTGGGCTGACAGTACGATCGGACGTTAGACTTTTCCATTAAAGACAGACTGTCCCCATGAGCTGTCCTCATGGTTAGCTTACCTAGTGTGGGAGAATGCTTCCCCATATTTCAGTTTTTCAGGGTAATGCTGATCGATGTAATGGTGTTTAATGAGAGTGATCCGGTAACTGTTTTGACTTGTTCCCCAAATCCTTCACATCAGTCCAAAAGTGTTCCTGAAACTCCTCATTTATAAATCAAGCACCGGTTTGTGGCAATGTTTTAAAGCACAGTCCCTGCCAAGTAAAATCATAAACAAAATAAAAATGGCATTTCTGTGTGGAGTTTGCAGAGCCTCCCTCCGCATGGTCTCTGAGAGGTCTCCGCAGTCTCAAGCAGTTGCGGTAATGTTGTGAACACATTTGGCTACGTTCAGACTGAAGGGCTTAATGCTCAATTCCAATTTTTTTTAGAATCAGATTTTTTTATACAAGGTTGTTGCTGCTGTTTGAGGAAGTAAACAAGAAAGGACCTGGCTATGTTAAAGTTGTGGGAAGCTAACGAAGTGAGTACATCAATAACCGAATCATTTTAACCCTCGAACACCATCAACGGGTGGTTTTCACCTGAGCAAATAAATGTACAGTATGTGATTTTCATGATGCTGCGTTTATCTGAGTGTCCTGGGTGTTTTCCTAATACAAAACACACTTTCCTATAGGCCCATGTTTGGGTGGCTTTCACCCAGCAATAGTGATAGAAGGTAAAGTAGGTTTCGGATGGATTCTACCTTGCCTGGCTCTGCCATACTATTCCCTGTCCATTCCACGCAGGGAAGTTAGTCTGGTAACGGAGCAATTGCAGCAGTTTGAACGGGCGGGCCTAACAAGTACAGATTGTCAGTGAAATAAACCAATTAGCAGACGTGACGACAGCTGTAGTCCAACTCACAAAATATGAACTCAATAATATAAACTCACGAGCACGCGGAGGCAAAATCCTCGACTACTATATCCATCATTAGTTTTGGTAATGTTAATGGTAATTGAACTACAACATAGCGGTGCAGCGAGTGACGTAAACTTGTCTCTGTGACGGTCGTGATTGGTTCGGCCTCAGCCGCCAATCAGCAACTTGTTTACCGTGTGTGTCCAGACCCGCCTTCTTTCGCGCAGAAAAGAAGTGGGTGTGGTTTATCAGGCTAGATTCTACCCAGGGTTAGGGTAGAGCCTTCACCAGGGGAGTCTCAAATATCCCAGGAATGGGTGGACCAAAAACCAAGTTTCCATCTTCATTATTATTATTTTTTGGAGGAATGTTTTGTTTCCAAATTCCTCATTTTCTAGTAATTTTGGAGCATTTTCATATGGTCCTCTCATTATGCTTTTCTTTAATTTTGTTAGACATGACACAGTTTAAAATAAAAGAACACGACTTAAATGTGTCATGTATTGTCATGGTTTGATATATTTTGATGACAAGTACTTTTTATCAGGTGTATTATCTCGTTAATGATGGTGTTTTGAATTTGAGCGATCGTGTTCTAGGGTGAAGAAAGAAGAGAGTTTTTTGGACTATGGACTTTAGTGGAGCAGAGACATCAAACGTGCCGCTGTGGATTTCAGCCGTGAAGAGAGAGGTGAGCAGCGACACTCATGCCAACTTCATTCATAACAAGTGCACGTGTAGTTTTCCTCCTGCTCTCATCGACTTTAATGCAGAATGAATGGTATTTGTAGCACATCGATGACGTGTGTCAGATAAATATGACCTGCCGTTCAGACTGAAGTCACAAAAGTTCAGATTCGTATCGGATTTAGGACATATCCAAGAAGCCTGGGTCGTATTTGAAAAGATCCGATCTGTCATGAAAAGGTCAGATACAGGTCACATAGGGGCAAAATAAAAAAGAACTGGTGTCACTTCAGCCTGTAGTATCATCATAGACTTTGTTGTCCTCAACATGTGAGACGTTTCTGTGACGTCTCACATGTTGAGGACAACAAAGGAACAAACAGTATCAACGACACAACAGCTTGAGACCGTGTGCACATGGAGACTGTGCGGAGACTTTTCAAGTCTTCATGTGGTCTCCGCTGATATTGAACCTGTTCGTTTTGACTCAAAGTACCTGGAGACTCGCTTTGTCTCCAGGGGACGTCTCGAAGACATCTCCATGACCAGCGGCAACTCAAGTCTCCAACTAGTCTCCAGGCCGGTGAGATAGGCCCTTAAACCTCTATCCCCCCGTCTTAACCGAGTGCATTTCTCCAGTTCGGTTTTACCCAAATCTAAAAATCTTCTTGAGTGGAGAGCCACAGTCTAACGCTTCGTTTGAAATCTAAGACCTACAAAACTGCTGCATTTTTGTCACTTTTTCATTGTGTTTTTGTAGCTCTTTTTGTTGGATTTTCATCCTTGTTTTTGTCGCTATATTGACACTTTGTTCAAGATGCAGAACCGGTTCTGTTCATTACCTTTATGGACAGAATTTCTAGGCGCAGCCAGGGGCCGGAGGGTGTCCGGTTTGGGAACCTCAGGATCTCATCTCTGCTGTTTGCAGATGATGTTGTTCTGTTGGCTTCATCAAATCAGGACCTTCAGCTGCTCTGGGGCGGTTTGCAGCCGAGTGTGAAGCGGCCGGGATGAGGATCAGCACCTCCAGATCTGAGGCCATGGTTCTCCACCGGAAAAAGGTGGCTTCCCCACTTCAGGTCGGTGGGGAGTCCTTACCTCAAGTGGAGGAGTTCAAGTATCTCGGGGTCTTGTTCACGAGTGAGGGACGGATGGAGCGTGAGATCGATAGACGGATCGGTGCAGCGTCAGCAGTGATGCGGTCGCTGTATCGGACTGTTGTGGTGAAGAGGGAGCTGAGTCGGGGGCAAAGCTCTCGATTTACCGATCGATCTACGTTCCCACCCTCACCTATGGTCATGAGATCTGGGTAATGACCGAAAGGACAAGATCGCGGATACAAGCGGCCGAAATGAGTTTCCTTCACAGGGTGGCTGGGCCCTTTGAGATCAGGTGAGGAGCTCAGTTACCCGGGAGGAGCTCGGAGTAGAGTGGCTGCACCAGGACACGCTGGTGGGACTATGTCTCCGAGCTGGCCTGGTGTCGCCTCGGGGTCCCCCAGAACAACAGGAGGAGGTTTGCGTGGATCGGGAAGTCTGGGCATCTCTGCTGAGACTGCTGCCCCCGCGACCCGGCCCCGGATAAAGCGGAAGAAAATGGATGGATGGATGAATGTTCAAGATGCATTTAGATTTGGGTAATGCCAAACTGGAGAAAATGTTCAAGTGAGGGTTAAGAGGTTAAAACATGCACAAAAGTGTAATCCTCGAGTTTAGGATCCAATAATCTACCAAATGTTACTGATTTCAGAAACAGCCACAGTTTGATGTCGGTTTCCAAACAGTGAAACAGAAAAACTCATTTAAAGTCCAAATGAACCGTCAGCTCTGGGCCGTTACCTTGCGGTTGAGGTGGACACAGATGTCGGCTCTCATGTCTTTGGGACAAATGGACAGCACCTGGAAACAAGCACATTTCACAAACTTAGAAAATGCATCTTAAAACCCACATTACCAAATACAGTAGGTCTGTTGGAGGCTCTTTTACTTCTGCTTTAATGCAACTTTATTTCCTATTCTAGTCATTGCTTACTCTTGGTTTGGTCTCTCGTCCCCCTGGTTCTGTACAGTTTAATCTATTTTAAGTCGTTTTCATCTCACACAAACCGCGTCTCCAAACACTTCTACAGTTAGAGCCTCATTACCTCATGGAAGCGCCAAACAAACATTACTAAAACATGCGCTAAATGGACCAAGCTTAGGCAATAAATCAGCGAAAAGACATTTGCACGCGACGCGAGGATATGAGGAGGCTCTTTGGGGAGACGCGGCTCGTATTTTTAAAGGCGTAAACAGCTGGTTGCTTTGGGCTAATGGTTTTCGAAGTCGTGAAAATGATCGGCTAATTGGTCCCAGCTCCGACTGAGGGAGAGTTTTTTTAAGATTCAGGAGAAGCTGCAGGTTTAAGGAAATCACAGGGAAGTGGTCAGACGAGCGGTAAACACACGGAGATGAGGAGACGGAGGGTTAATGGGGATTGCGGAATGTTTTAAAAGAATGAGGAATTGGAGGAGAGTTTATCCAAAGCGTCTGAGCGTGATTATGATCGCTAACAGTCACTGCCACAGGAAACAATTATGGAGGAACAAAACAGACTTAGTTAAAATAAAAACTAGGATGGAAACTACGACGTAAAATATATCGCGGTGAGACGTTGACCCTCCACAATACGAGACACGAGCCGCCGCGACTGCACAAAACCATGACTCAGGAAGACTCGGTGTGACAGAAACTTGTAGTAAAATCGGGCAACAAAAATCGTGCCGTGTGTGCTCAGCTTTATTGACCTGATAATGGTCAGTCAGTTTTGATTTGGACAGTCTCATGGCTTCGCAGTGTTTTGGTCCTCTCTCTGGTCCAGTTGCATTCACAGCATCCAAAACCATTAATGGCACAGTGCCTCGGGTGATGCTCCCCTGG